>CM076573.1:590465962-590732703 GCA_034641835.2 Pinus albicaulis | reverse complement strand
TAGATTTTTAGGCGTGTGATTCAGCTGTTTGTTTCTTTAGAGACTTTAGGTGTTTTTATTGAGATTTTATTTGTTTGCGTGTGATTGGTTAATATTTAATCGTGGAAGAATTACCGAGACAGTCTCGAAGACTTCAGGGGAAACCCCCTGAATATACACCAAGTCAACTTGAAGGGCTGCGTGCTCTAGTATCATCTAGTAGCGGTATAATTAGATCAACAGAAATTGGAAGTTCATCTATAGTTGTTCATCCTGATCATCAAATACCCACAACAGAACACATTCAAGAACCGATTTCAGTTTCCGAAGTTACTGGTAGTATTTCTCCTTCCAGTGAACTAGCTGACGAAACTGAAATTTTTGAACCTGAAACTGAACATTCTGTTTTGGAAACATCCTCAGGATTTATTACACCAACTTCTAGCGATTCTGGTTCACCTAGGGTAAGAAATATTATTACTGAAGATCTTCCATCTGGCCTCTTTTCTATCGAAGAACAAAGAACAAAGTATTTCTTATACAGAGATTGACAGTCGGGGGCTTTTACTAGTTATTTCACCTTTACTAGAAAGGATGAAACCAGAAGCTTCTGGCCCACAAACTGGGTCTGCCTAAAGAAATAAAATGTAAACACTGAAATAGATCCGATCAATGAAAGT
The DNA here is from genome assembly GCA_034641835.2 of Pinus albicaulis. Taxonomy (NCBI): domain Eukaryota; kingdom Viridiplantae; phylum Streptophyta; class Pinopsida; order Pinales; family Pinaceae; genus Pinus; species Pinus albicaulis. Next base: position 590,732,044 of record CM076573.1, on the reverse strand, counting down.
ACTTGTTTATGTGCAAAGTATTCATTAATCAAAATTTTATGTGTGAATAAGCAAGTTCAAGTATTCTGCAAATGAAGTAATGTGGTTTGAAGTGAAACTAGTGAGTTATGTTCACTATATAAGCCTGATTGGGAAAAGTGTACTTATGAAAAGTTACTGTTTAATGTAGCAGAATTTGAAATATAACAGAAAAAATGCACAGCATAACAGTAAGCATTTGTTTAAGCAGTTCACCCCTCTCTTGGGCTACCTCTGCTGGGTCCAAAAGCCTCTAATTAGGCCTTTCCCTTTTTCATTAATGCTCAAATTAAGAATTACACTGTGTAGAAAGCCTCAAAAGGAAAAATTAGCCGCATATTCAGAAACAAAAGACTGAAATCAGTATAAATCGACTATTCATTCACCTCCAATGGATGAGTATAGTCCAACACTGCTGATCTTTCATTAGGCCCTGGTGGCTCCACAACCAAAATCACTGGTAAAATCACTGATAGAGTGCCTTGATGGCTCTGCAACCTGTCCCAACAGCTCCAGAATGCTTCAATACCCCAAAATCAAAAAAAAAAAATCGTCCTAAATGGACTTCCCTAGCCAAAGTTATGGCTAACTGAAGTTTGCCCAGTGTCACCTAGAAAAACTCCACTAAATGTGGAGAACTGGAGTTAACTCCAGTTAAAAATGGAGAATCTGCCTAAATTGGCGCACTCCGCCAATTTTCCTGCCAGTTGGGTGGTTAGCATTTAATGTTAAGCTGCGCGTGGCCACATGTCGGCATAAAATGTGGGGTGTGGACGGTTAACACAACCGTCGCATTAAATGTTGGTTGTAAGTTCCGCATTCATGTGAACGGTCACATGTTTAAACGGTGTCAATAAATGTTAAATGACATCGGAGTCTGCGCGCCGGCAGAGTTACGCCAAGGTTCTGAGCCACAGTTGTATGATGAGGGGGCTGGCCTCCTTTCGGGCTTCGCCCAAAACAATTCAAACATTTAAATATATGTGTGTTTGCAATGTTTAATAAGAAACATCTGTGGTCCAATGGTTACGTCGCTTCGTTGTGTCCGACTTGACTTGTGTTCAAATCCTGTCGCGAACAAAACAATTTTGGATTTCCATTTCGTTCCACCTTGGGGCCACGTGGCGCCCTGTCATTGGCTGCCTGTGGAATATTCCGCAGAATATTTTGTGGGATATTCCATGAAATATTCCTAGAATATTCTGTGTAATATTCTTTTTTTAATAAAAATATTTTTTATAAAGTCAAATTTGGCCATCCTTTTACTGAAATTGGCAAACTTCAAAACTTAATATCTTTCTCATACGGCGTCGGTTTTCAGTGCCGTTCACGTCTACAGGATTGTTTTTCTAAGCTCTTTCCAGTCGATCTGGTTCGGACCAATTCTGAGCAACTTCATTTTTGAGCATTTTTCTACAAGAGACTTGATCTCCTGATCAAATATTGTTACTGAAGATCTTCCATTTGGCCTCTTTTCTATCGAAGAACTTGTTAGTCCGGACGAAGAGATATCTCTTCCCGAATCCCCTCAATCTTTAAATCTTAGGGAGAGTGAATCCATTTTCTACAGCCCTATTCGGAGTGACGCTTGGTATCTATCTTTGACAAACTTTTTAGAAAATCCGGGTCTTGCTTTTTCTCCACCTCGAATTCCATTTCATCCTACGCCCAGAGGTTGCTATCCTTCATCCATTATGGCAGGAGATTCATCTATGTTTTCCCGAAAACCGAAAGCATTTTTACACGGCGGTCCTTCTGTTCCTTCTGGGTACCAGGCTCTTTCTGGTACTTTCTTAGGAGCAGATCCTCGGCTGATTAAACAAGTATTTTCATCTAGTCTTAATGGAATTAAAACTGAAACGTCGAACGTAGAGAAAATATTTATGATGTTTGGTAATATTCCAAATCCTCAACCTCAAGGTAGTCAGTTACCGCTTGGGGGACAACCTCAGGGAAGTCAGTTACCGCCTGGGGGGAAACCTCAAGGCAGTTAGTTACTGCCTGGGGGGCAACCTGAAGGTAACTTTTTCCCAGGACAAACTATGGCACAATATTATTTTGGAGAACAATCTCAAGGATAATACATACCTCAAGGTTATCAACCTCAAGGACAGTACATATCCCAGGGTCAACCCCAGACTCAATATATCTCGTAGGGTCCTTATCAACCCCAGATTCAGTATGCACCTCAGGGTTATCAACCTCAAGGTCAGTACCCAACTCAAGGTTTCCAACCACCTTCTGGTCAATCATTTGTACAAGGAACTGGAAATTTACCACTTACTTATCAACCCTACGTTCAACAAGGCTATGGTCCTTATGTTCAACCTCCTATGGGACAATACCCCAGAATAAACATGGTGTGGGATCCGTCTCAAATTCAACAAAATTTACAACCTAATGTGCATTTGTCTACTCAACTTGGAAAACCTTTGGTTTTTGGTCTAACCCAGTAACCCGTCTAGCCTACCGTTCAAATCCTTGCACCTGGTTTTGTTCAGCAGCCTAGGCCTAGTACACCTCAGACTCTGCCTCAAACTGCTGCAACTACTGCAACATCTGTTCAACCTATAACACCTGTTTCTGGAGTATCTATAGCTCTGGTTTCTTCTATCCCTGCATCCGTGAAAATCCCTCAAGTCTCTGTACCCCAGTCAGGACCTACAGTTCAAACTTCGGTCCAGATACCTGTGGGACAAGCTGGTACAAGTACAGTTGTCACAAGTTAACCACAATTCACGTATCAACCATACCAGGTACAGTATCAATTTGGTCACGTTTCACAAAACCCAGTTTATCAGTATCAACCATACCCTGGCTATACTTATCAACAGCCTCAACAACCATAATTTGGTCCAGTTAATCCTGGTTTCTCGAGAGGTTATACCATTCCTAATGCAAATCCGATTCCCAGTTATCCTGGGTATCCTCCTCCCGGAACTACTCTTACTACTCAAGGTTTTCGTGACCCTAACCGTCAGTTACCATTTATTGAAACTTTGGATTTACCTGATTTGACACGCCTTACGAATGATCTAATTTTCTATCATCTGTATTGGCCGCCAATGCCGCATAAGTTGCCTAGTGATATATCGAAATTTGAAGGTAAGTCAGGAGAGGACCCATCAAATCATGTTATGACTTATCACCTGTGGTGTGCATCTAATTCAATAATTGATGTTTCAATTCGCTTACGTCTTTTTCAAAGAACTCTTATTGGTCTTGCCGCCAAATGGTACATTGAGTTACCACGAGGCTCTTAACTCATTTTCAGTTTCTTGTCAGATACGACAATGGCACGGAACTATTAACTTCGCTAAAGCAATCCACGTCCACATATATTTCTGATCATATTCATGAATGGCGACATAGAAGGCATTTAGTGAAAGTTTACATTCCGGATCAAATTTTGGCAGAATGGTTTGTTAAATCATTATTACCCAATATCACAAAAGATGTAGATAAGGCCAGAGTTGTTACTGAGGAGAAAGTCATTGCTCAAGCTCAATACCTTGACCTCGTCTATACACAGTCAAGTACTTTACATGAAAAATTCCCTGATCTTCCAAAATAAGGTCAAATAGTTGCAGCTCCTTTAGGGTCTCATGCCGCTGATGGTATGATTGGTACAGTTAATACTAAAAGCAATAAGAAATCTTCAAAGAATTATTCTCCTATAATAACTTTCCCTGATTCCCCGATAAGAGAATCTTCTGCTGAAGTTTCTGCCGACATTTATGTCGTAGAGTCATCTACGGCCAAATCTAAATCCGGCGGTAAAAACAAAGGGAAGAATAAAAACAAAAAGAATTCAAAGGATAAAAATAATAAAAATGAATCTAATGACAAAAAATGCAAGCCTCGTTATCCTTGTCTCATTTGCGACGAGGATCATTTTACTAAAGAATGCCCACATCGAGCAGAGGTTTCGAAATTCGTTAAAGGTTCACAACAACCTGTTGTCTTGAAGGATCCTTTTCCCATTCAAGATAGTAAGATGGTTGGTTCTACCTCGAATGCCTCAGAAGAACCTATTCTGATGATGTCTCATGTCAGGATTGCGACGCAATCACAAGATTATGGTAGTAAGAATCCTATTGATGGTAAAAAAGCAGAATCTTCTAGTGCAAACACATCAACTACACCTCCTCCTATTTCTGGTCCACTACAGATTGAGAAACCCAATCCAGACTTAGTAATCAAACCGCCTGCTAAAGGTGTACTTCGTAAATCATCTTTCAATCCACATGCGAGAGCTGCTCAGAATTACAACATTGTTGAAGACTTGGCTATTTCCCCTTCAGCAATGTCGGCTTTGGAAGTGTTGCAATCATGCCCAGCACAGCGTAAATTGCTTTTGTCTGCCATAGGAGTTGTCGATATTCAGGACTCGAACCGAATAATCTTTGATTTATAGAATAGTACACCTCGCCTACCTCATCAAATGGCTTTCCAAATTCCAATTTTAGTAAAAAACAGACCGATCTTTAGGACTGTGATTGATGAGGGAGCTTCAACATGTATTATGCCGATCCAGTGTTGGAAATCACTTGGTTCTCCTACACTCAATCAGTCTCCAACAATTCTAAAGGCTTTTGATGGCCGAGGTTTTCATCCTTTTGGTATTTTGCAGGATTTACCCATAGGGGTCGAAGGCAAAACCGTAAATCTAGATGTGGAAGTGGTTGATGCCCCTCTAGATTACAACCTTCTCCTGGGTCGTAGTTGGTCTTATGCGATGACTGTTGTTGTTTCTTCAGTCTTTCGGCTTATCAAGTTTCCACATCAAGGAAAGATCATTACAATAGATCAGTTAAATTATTTCTCATCCGATCCACCCTCTACAGAAACAATCCAGCATGTCGGTAAAACGGTTATCCCTTACAAGGATGTTGGGGTAGGTTTGATAAAAGATTTTGGTTTACTAGGAACTTTTTCCTTTCCTCCTCCTAACGTATCACCTTCTACTGCAACTATTCATATGATTTCATCAAATACTATTACGTTTGATGATCCTTGGATCGTACCTTCCGACTTCGAGTTAGATTCATTTGATGGCGCGATGCCTTTGAGTCCATTTGAAATTGCATATCAGGCTGTACAGTCGCTTTCCAATCCTTCTTCAACCGAAACTAATCCAATGAATGGGATCCATGAGGAATCACTTTCTATATCTAGCTCAGCCACAACGACATTTCCCAAGCTTGTTCATAACGATGAGAAAATTCGTGAACTTTTGTCTGTTGATGATTTACCATGGGAAGGTCTACATCACCGATCTTCATTTTTACCTGAGCTGGGTCATTTTGATAATGAATTATCTTCTATTTTTACTACTGAATATGCCAAAGAACTGCAGAATCCATTGCAAAATCCTGATTTTGAGTTAAATTTGGAAAATATCTCTCGAACGATTCCGATTGACATTTCAGTTAAGCCTGGAATAATTGAAAACATTCATATAGGTGCTTCCTGTACGGACGATGAAATCCAAACTTATAAAGCTCTATTTCAGGAATTCTGTGATGTGTTTGCTTGGTCATATGAAGAAATGCCAGGGATCGATCCGTCAATTTTTATACATGAAATCAAGACTTACTCGGATGCCAAACCTGTCCGTCAACGTTTACGTCAGATACATCCAAGAAAAGCTACTGCAATCAAAACCAAAGTTGAGAAATTACTTCGTGGAGGTTTCATTTATCCAATTCCTTTAACCGATTGGGTATCAAATATTGTTCCTGTTAACAAAAAAAAAGGAACGTTACGAGTATGTATTGACTATAAGTATATTAATCAAGCTTTTCCTAAAGATAATTATCCAACCCCCTATATCGATCAAATTATTGATGATTGTGCTGGCAGTGAAATGTTCTCCTTTATGGATGTTTTTTCTGGTTACAATCAAATAAACATACTCCCTGCTAATCAGCCTAAAACAAATTTCATTTGCCCATGGGGGACATTTTCTTATTGCAAATTACCCTTTGGCTTGAAGAACACTGGGGCAACTTTTCAAAGGGCTATTTCTTACGCATTTCATGACATTAAGCACATTGTGCAACCTTATCTCGATGATTTACCTGCTCACTCATCGCGTAGGGCCAACCATCTCACTCATTTACGAGCCATCTTTATGAGATGTTGGAATTATAGAATTCCGTTGAATCCACACAAATGTGTTTTCTGTGTAGAATCGGGTCGCTTATTGGGATTTATTGTTTCGAAAGCCGGCATTCGTGTTGATCCTTCGAAGGTCGAAGTTATTTTTAATCTACCTCCTCCTTCGACTCTACGCCAACTCCAAAGTTTGTAGGGGAAAGCAAACTTTTTACGTCATTTCATTCCTAACTACGCCAAGTTAACGAAGGGTTTTAACTAGTTGCTAAAATAGAATGTTTCATTCTTTTGGGATGAGATCGTTGATCGATATTTTGATGCACTCAAACACGCGTTGACCCATGCACCGTTACTGCATCCTCCCAATTACAACCAGGACTATTTTTTGTACCTCGCCGCCTCTCATTCCACCATTGGGATGGTTTTAGTTCAGGAAGATGAATTCAACAATGAACATGTGATTTACTATCTTAGTCTAAGTCTGCATCCGACTGAGATCAAATACACACATGTGGAGAAATTGGTCTTGGCAGCTATTCAAGATGTCCAAAGATTTCGACACTGCATCTTATTACACAAAACCACAGTAATTTCTGACTGTATACCTATGATGTACATTTTGACCAAACAATTGCTAGGGGGCAAGTATTCCAAATGGATAGTTATCCTGCAGGAATTTGACTTGGAATTTGAAAAATCCAAGGCAAAGAAATCTTTGTTTTTTGCCAAACTGATCTATGATTTCCCCTCTACTGATACTGAAACTGTGGTGGAGCAGCCCATTGTGGACGAATCCTTGTTTCTTATCAGTACACTTGATCCTTGGTATGGGGATATTATTGTTTATCTCCAAACCCAATATTTTCGGCCTGAAATCTTACGATCTCAGCAGCAGAAACTACGTTTCCAATCCCAACAATACAATATTATTGGTGATACACTCTATCGTCGTGGAGCGGATTCTGTTGTTGTCTTACTCATGAAGAAGCTGAAAAGGTTTTAAATTACTGCCATTCTAGAGCATGTGGCTATCATATGTCTGGGCATGCCACAACCCAAAATATATTGCACGCTGGTTATTTCTGGCCGTCGTTATTCAAAGATTGTATCTATGCCGTCCGGAAATGCCATAATTTTCAGGTCTTTGATCATAAAATGTGTGCACCACCCGCTCCTCTTCACCCTATAATTGTTGTCGGTCCTTTCGCAAAGTGGGGTATTGACTTTATTACATGTAACCCTCACTCGGCCAGGGGGCATGCGTATATTATCTTAGCGGTAGATTATTTTACTAAGTGGGCCGAGGCGATGCCTACATTTTTGGCAGATGGCAAGACTGCTGCAAATTTTGCATTCAATCATATAATTGCTAGATTTGGTGTTCCTCAAGCCATTATTACAGATCATGGAAGTCATTCTCAAAATATCATGATGACTGAACTGACAGATCAACTTGGCCTGTGCCATGATTGTTCTACTCCGTATTATCCGCAGGCTAATGGTCTACTTGAAGCTATCAATAAATTTTTGTTCACTATGATTAAACGAATCATTGGCATTCATAAGTCGAATTAGCATTCCATGTTATTTTCAGCACTTTGGGCATATCGGACCTCGGTAAAAACATCAACTATTTTCACTCCCTTTCAACTGGTTTACGGTTTGGAAGCTGTGTTGCTTATTGAATGCGAAATTCTGTCATTGAAATTAGCCATAGAATTACTTCCAGCTACGTCTGAAGAGGAGAAACGTTTTTTGTACTTGGCTCAACTAGATGAGAATCGATGAAATGTTGCATTAGCAAACGAGGCTCATGTTAAATGAATGAAGGCTCAGTACAATAGAGATGTTACCCCTCGTAATTTTTCAGAAGGAGACCTAGTCTTATTGTACAATAAAGCCATCAATAAGCTAGGGGCTGGAAAATTTGTGCCCATGTGGCATGGTCCTTTCATTATTAAGCGAAAGCTGGCAAAAGGGGCCTATGAGCTGATAGATTTCGACGGTGTCCCTTTAGATAAACCCAGAAATGGGATTTATCTAAAGAGATATTATGCTTAAATCTAGTGTGGAGATTTTTATTAAGTTAGATTTCTTTACTGCTTGTGTGTCTTAGATTAGAAAAGCGTGCCTAGTTTAGAGTGTGTTCTTATCACTATTCCTACTTATCTGAGTTTTACTCTTGATATTGCAGATGTCGACGTCTCTTCAAACCTACATTGGTTTTGATGAGACAGATGATATTTTTAATGTCAATCCGTTTGTCCCGGGGGTCTGCCTGATCATCACAGAACTCTAGTCGAAGACTAGCGACAGACTGGCCACCTGGTCTAGTCCCAAACAGAGAAATTTGTTCACCCCTCTTGGACAAACCAGTCAAAAAATAAATATCCTCCTCAATTTCGAGCCGGTGGCCTCCAATAATGAAACATTGGTCATGTACATTCCATTTGTTCACTAGCCACGTCAGGAGGTCTACCTGTGCCCTCATGCCCTGAATGGCCCAGAATTTATACAAACCACATGCTCTTAAAGTCTGCATAGTAGGCGGATGGAGCATTGCGGCGTCATCTACGTCTTCATGCTCACGTTCTCTCCAAATAATCATCTTGTATATCCTACAATGCATAAAAAGATATATTAGAACCATCTAATTTGAAAAATTTTGGGCAGAATTGGAAAAATTTAAGTTTGAATTTTAATTACGCGGGGTCCGAACTTTGTTCACATACACAGTGCGTAGGAACGCACGGGCACTATGAGACAGGTGCGGACCCACGACTTTTTCCTATGTAGAAAAAATTCGGGGTCCGCAGGGCCCGCATGTTGCACCTGCGAACCCCCACGGGCAATTTTTTTCAACTTATTTTTGCTTAAAAAATGAAATCTAAAGCCTAAAAACGAAATGTAAATGGATGAAATGCAAGATAAGGAGGTCATGGATTACCTGGAGCTGACGGTTTTCGATTTCGTGGGACGGATTTTCCAGAATCTTCACAAGAACTTTTTACCCAAAAGCTTTTAGTTTTAACTCTGAACTCGAATGGTAAAAATGAAGTTAGAAAAGTCCTTTTTATAAGTTTGTTTTGAATAAATAGATTTTTAATTTATTTACTTTTCACTTTAAAAAGGTTATTTTTGAAGGCATTTTTATTTATGTTAAACATGTATGTGTAATGTTTCGAGTTTTTGTGCAGAAATTGGATTTTTTAGGAAAATTGGTCATTTTCAACAAAGAGCATACTTTTATCACTTTTTCAGACTCTTTCAAAATTTACGAAAAAGCGAAAACTTGGAGTCCTCTTTTAAGCTCTTTTCAGACTCTCGAAAATTGAAAATATTGACGAGTACTTGATTATTCGAACTTGTTAAAATAAATGAATGATCGTCCCTTCAGTATAAGTTTACCCCTTTTACGGACTGAAATGGACTATTTACGAAAAAGGTATACGTTGACTAGTTACAGTGAATAGAGTTCTCTCCCACATTATTTTATCCTTTTTCGGGCTCGAGAGACTAAATTTATGAAAAAGTACCCCCTTTGAGTCTTCTTAAATTTTTTCTTCTAACTCCCTAAAATTGAAAAACGCCGAGTTTCTCCTATACTGGACTCGTTAAAATGTAACCGTAAAGGACATGTTCAATTTTAAAGAGGAACAAGCCACTCCTACTTAGGGTTTGAATCTTAAACTAAGTTGGACTCATCCAAAGGATGAGCTTATAAACAAGCAAATGTTATCCTCCTCAATCTTGTCAAAAATAAAGAGGTACTTGCCAGAAATGGTGGAGGAAAAGAGAGGAAAATGAACTTGTTTGTTGTATTTCGATTATTCAAAAAGTCGTTAACCACTCTTTAACACAACACTTTTTGTTCACCTGGGTTGGGAATCCTTTGCCTAACAGTTAATGAAACATTTTTTGAAAGTCTTCAGCTAGTTTCTGGATATTAGCTTTGGGTCAATTGTCACCAAACCATCTGCAGTGTTGTTATGTGTTCAAGAGGACAGTTCAAAAAAACCATTCATCTGTAAAATATCTGTCATCCATTTTGACCATCCCTGAGTAAGTCCTTGCCAATATATTTCTTCAAAACTTTATCTATGATTTTATGTTGTGGGCTTGCCTACGACGGATCACTTCCTATCGACGACAACTCATTATCTAGGAAGTTGATCTAGAAAACGTCAGTACCTTGAAATCTGCATGCCTCAATGGCAGGTTTCTCACCTTCGACGACAGGTTGCATCATTGACCTTCGATCGAAATATTTCATGACGTGGTCGACTTCAGCTCATTCATTCACATCTCATGGATTGTACTGAGTACTTTGAGAGCCATTGACATTACTGGTGGTTACTCTCACACTTGTTAACAGTTTACATCATTGACTGGTAATCAAGTGGTTTCTACCATGTTCGACTTCGACACATTCATTCACATGGATAGGATCGTATTAGTTAGAGAAGCAGAAATCAAGACCCTGGATCTAGTTTCTACCATCCAGGCTGCGAGGAATTTTTTGTTATCATTTATACAGTGGACTATTTATAAACATATGATTGCGTCCATACTGTGTCTACACATGTATATAATGTTGATGTATTGAAAATCATTCATGTATTAGAATAGTTTAAATCAGTTTCTAGTTAGTTTTGATCTGAGTATGGGAATGCCTACCACAGCGATGATATGTCTACATATGTATATTTTGCATTGAATGTCTTTGCAGGTTCCAACTGGGGTGTCCATAGGATGATCTTTGAAAAGATAAAGTAATGCACTCTTCATATATGATAGACTTCAGCTTCATCTATTCCAGACTTTGCACTTTAAGGGAAATCTGTTGCACTGAAAATTGTTATCCTGACATTCTGCTATATGTATGAGCTCATTATCCCTCATACTTCCTCCTTTGCAAGTCTAATATATCAGTTCTTCATGTCAAGCCTTGAAAATAGGAGAAAAGTTCTTAAAAATCTCCTTAACTCTGGTATCACACTTTCTCTTCATCTTTCCTGCAGTCCTGCACCTAATGTTCATGACTCCTGCGTACCTAAACGCACTTTTTATATGTTATGGGTGCGGACCCCTGCAAAATATTAGAGAGGCGCAAGTAAATTCAAAAAATCTCACTTTCAGTGAATTCTAGAAGCCTCTAGAAAGAATCTTGCGATGGCAGAACTGCTCTTTTGAGGTTCATGTGTCCCTTACCTTAAGGAGCTAACCCCTTGATGTGAGGAGTTTATCCCTTTGAAGGAGGATTCTATCCCTTCATATTTGGAATTGAAACCTCCTCTTTTACACTATAAAAAGAGGCATTGGGTAGCCTCAAAGGGAGTTCAAGCTTTAGAATTATTTGAGGTTAAGTGTTGTTGGGATTCAGACTCATTTTACTGAGATTTTATGAGGAGAGATCACATACCTCTATCTGTCTCAGTTGGAAGAGTGCAAGGCTTGTCGGAGTAGAGGAGATTCCTGCTTCGAACCCCGGGAAGGCCTGTTCAACATCAAGGCTAAGGTTGTAAGTTTTTATTCATTCAAAATTAATACAAATGAATTCATTTTTCTCAATAAGTTGTTAGTTAACTGTTTATTTCATGGATTCTTTGATCACCATGATAGGCATGATTTATAATATTTACTATACAGATGCTATTTAATGTTTACTTGTTTGTGACTACAGGTTTATAAAGATAACTCCTTCAAGTGACCGAGAGACAACAACTTCGAACAAGCATTGGATCTGCGGTAAGACCTTAGCACCTTTATAGTATTATTTTGTAAATCGCATATGTCTAGAGAAAGATAGGTTTATTTGGCTGTTTGTTGCTAGATTACCTTTTTGGTACTAGGGAGATCGATCTTGTCTGCAATTTTGATTTATCCACACAACATGGGGGTGTGTTATATTCTTTCCACGACTAGTCGCATGGGGCGGGGGGGGGGGGGGGGTCATAGTAGGGGTGAAACCCCCCCCCTGTTCGTTGCATCGGGTGCAGCAGGTGGGTCATAGGGGTGGTGGAAGGCCCCTTGTTGAGGGGTTTACAAGGGGCGGTAGCCCCCCTACATGGAGTATGGGGCAGCGCCCCAGCAAAAAAAATTCTTGGACCCTATAATAGATATGCGGCCCTACCTATGGTTTTGTGCATGGGTTTTGGACATGTTTTTTGGCATGATGGTTTTCTACCCATGGTATTTTGTAGATGCGGTTAAGGGAACTATAATTATTTTCTTATCCATGGTTAATGGATTGGGGTTTATGAATGCTTCAACATGTATATATATGTATTGTAAAATTGAAAGGAATATAATGGAAAATTAATCTGGTAGTCCCGGTTTTGGGATCCAGGGGAAAATAACTATGTATATTTCTTTTATGTTCTTGCCATTATTTAATTTTCTCTTTTAAGAATTCATTTGGAGGTAGTTTATGTACAGGGATAAAAACTACACTAATTTATTTCCATTTTTCTTGTAAACATATTTTAGTTCTTTGATATTAATGAAATGAAGATTTATTTATGTTGCGTCTATTTGTTTATATTTATATATGTATTTTGTTGTGTTCCTGCATAAGTCTGGATCATTGGTATCAGAGTGGTCTGCTCTTTCTTTGTTTTTCTTTGCATGTACTTAACGCGTTCAAGGTATAAAGAGTTAGGGCTCAAACTGGTTGAACATTTGCAAGACTAGCCTTGCAAACCAAGACAGCCTCCCATGTAGGAAGAAAATAAATACGAGGGAGTGGGAGATCCTTACAAAATATTGCTTGAGGACTCCCTTGAGTGACAGAGGAACGTGATGCTGGATAAATTTTCCTGTATCCTTCGCTGACTACCCACAGGCGACGCATATTCATCTAGCAACCACTCTCGAGGTGCCACTCCCTTTAAGGTACAAGTCAACTTTGACATTCTGATATTTAAAGGATAAATAGATACAAACATCGTAAATAGATGGTTAAATTTGTTAGAAGGATATTTTTCGGTTCATGACTTTTCCAATCGAGAAAATATTGCTTTTTCACTCCTCAAAGTCACCCCCCATGTCAAGGATTGGTGGAAAGCCTATTGTGAACAGAGGGATGAGGGAGAACCCTCACTATTTTCAGTCATGCCCACTTGGAATTATTTTTGAGACATCATCAAGGAATAGTATTACCCCGTGGGGAGCTATGAGGACAAGTACATACAATGGATGATGCTACGGTAGCAAAGGGATCAACATGTGCATGAGATGAAGAATTAGTTCCATACCCTACGCACAAAGTTGGGTATCAAAGATTAAGAAAAACATCAGATGCTAAAGTATTGCAGTTTCTTACAGAAACACATTCAGAAATGGAGTTCTTGGACATCTCCTCACTTGATTTAGCATACCGTTATGCTGCTAAGATTGAGTATAAATTTAAACAGAAGAAGCGAGACTTTGGATCTGCAAATCCAAGCAAGGGAAAGGTGCCTTCAAACCGCAAAAGAAAGGACAAAGCCAAGGCGTCACGACCTAAGACAACCCATCGAAGCCATAACCAAAGAAAAACACGACAAAGAAGGAGACGTGAAAATGGTGTGATTTCTATAAGAGCTCTACTCACAACACAAGTGAGTGTCAATCCAAGTAGTCATTGGTGGCCAAGTTGAAGGCTTATGAATCAGATGCATTTTCTAACTCTGAGTTAGAACCCGACAAGGGGAATGAAAAAGGGAAGCATATTATTGATGTTGAGCCCATTTCCATTGTTTCCACTACCAAGATCCAGAAGATTGAGCCCGAAGATCCATAGGAGGGGGAACGGCTCTTCCACTCACATATATGGGTGAAGGGTTCTCCACTACAGTTCATTGTCGACAACGGAAGCCAAAATAACCTCATATCGGCAAAGGTCATGAAGAGGTTGGGCCTACCGACCAGACCACACCCACAGTCGTACACCATTGGGTGGCTTCCCCAAGGACGATATCTTTGCGTCAGCCAACAGTGTCGCCTTCCCTATAACATCAAGCCCTTCACATATGAGGTATTGTGTGATTTTGCTCCTCTTGAATTTTGTGATGTATTATTAGAGAAACCATACTTGTGGAAGCATCATGATTTGTATGAGTCTAGGCCTTAAATTTTTATTACTTCTTTGGTCAATAAGTTATACAAGATACTAGAGGTAGCACGACCTACCGACATTTCCTTGATCTCTGTGAAGAAATGCAGTACAATCATTTCCCAGACCGGGAAATTTTTCTGCCTTATGATTCGCCCTCAGAGTAAGAAGAATATTGTGGCCACATCCACAACCTCTAGACAGGGCTCCTCTACACAACAACAACATATGGACAAGGTTGTCGATGAGTACAAGGTCATCTTCACCTCACCCACAGGGGTACCCCTGCACTGTCAAGTCAAACACTCCATACATCTGACCTCGGGCGCGTCACTGCCCAACGGATCGATCTACTGACGCTCTATTTTGGAGAATGATGAAATTAAGAGGTATATTCATGAGTTTTTGGAAAAAGGGCACATCAAGCCAAGTTCATCACCCTGTGGGATCCCGATCATGTTGGTACAGAAGAAGACAACACCTGGAGACTTGTATTGACTATCGAGGATTAAATAAGATCACCTTCTGGAATAGGTATCCAATCTCATGGATTGATGACCTTCTGGATGATCTCAAGGGGGGGAAATATTTCAGTAAGATTGATTTTAATTCCGGTTATCGCCAGGTTCCAATCGAACCCTCTAATATGTGGAAGACTGCCTTAAAATTCAAGAAGGGCCTTTTCGAATGTTTGGTCATGCCTTTCAGGGTTACGAATTCCCCCACAACCTTCGTGACACTTATGGATGACATCTTGTGGCCCTTCACCAACTCATTCATTGTAGTGTATTTGGATGACATCCTAATCTTCAGCCAGAATTGGGAAGATCACTTACACCATGTTCGACAGGTCCTCCAAACCCTGCCGCAACACAAGTTGTGTGCCAATTTGGAGAAATTCACTTTTGATATGACCCAGGTTCAATATCTGGGGTAAATCATTGATGATAAGGGTGTGTGTGTGGACCCAGCCAAGATACAATCTATTCGAGATTAGCCATCCCCAACCGCTCTAACATAGCTACGCATATTTCTAAGACTTGCCAATTTCTAGCATAGGTTCATGTTTGGTTTCTCTCATATCACTTGACCTTTGAGTCAAGTCACTAAGGGCGGAGCGAAAGTAAATTTCTTCTATTATGAATCCCAACAGAAGGCATTTGTCGAGTTTAAGAATCGCCTCTGCTCTGCACCAGTGCTCACATTGCTATACCTGCAACAACTATTTGAGATTGAGACAGATGCCTCCAACTATGTTATCATGGTAATTCTTACTCATTAGGGGCATGCAGTGGAATATCACAGTGAGACACTTTCAGACACAATCCAAAAGTATCTCACCTATGAAAAAAAGAGATATATTCCATTGTGCAAGTATGTCGACAACAAAATCATTACATTCTAGGGAAGGAAACAATCATCCACACAGACCACTGACCCCTACAATTCATATAGACACAAGGAAAGTTGCATAATGATCGCCATCATAAATGGGCCACATATCTACAACAGTTCCATTTGAACATCAAGTACAATAAGGGAACCATCAACAATGTTGTATATTGTCTCAACTAACCACCAATTATGGCGCTGACCACTATGCTCGACTCTTGTGGACACGAGACTTCGAGGTGGCCGCATCTTTACAAGAGCGATCTAATGCTCGGAAACAGATACCATATGATCCTGGAAGGAAATCAATTTTCATATTTTCACCTACAGGGCACACTATTATGCCACCTAGGACACCTTTTTGTTCCTTCAAGCAAGCATGAGAAGATAAATTGGGAGGCGCACTATAGTGGGGTCGTTGGAAATTTCGAAGTAGAAAAAACAATGGTATTGCTGCAGAAGTATTTTTATTAGTCAAACCTTCGACAAGATGTTGTGAATTACATCAAATCCTACATTGTTTGCACCATTTCCAAACTGACAATCTAGAAGCAAGGCCTATATACTCTACCTACTCCTATTTGGCCTTGGGAATCCATATCCATGGATTACATGTTAGGCCTTCCTTCCACTAAGCATGGAAATGATTGCGTCGTCGTGGTCGTCAACAGATTCTCTAAGATGGTCATTCTGGAGGCCTACAAGAAGAGTATCACAACAGAAGCTATTGTTAATCTCTTCTTTGAATGAGTGTGGGTACACTTTGGTATCCCACAGTACATTCTCTTAAATTGAGATAACAAGTTCTTGAGTACATTTTGATCAATCCTCTGGTCGATTCCTAATACCAAGCTCACTAAGTCCACGACCTTCCACCCCCAAACTGATGGCAAAACAGAGGTCATCAACAGGATGATCATGCAGATTCTACACATGTACAAATCGAAGAATCTACACACATGGGATAAAATCCTCCCCGGCGTCCATCACATCTAAAATAGAGCTCTCCATAGCTCAACTAGCCAAAACCCCTTTCAGGTTGGTTTGGGATTCCAGCCACTATGTCCCATTGATGTGGCCATACCATTTTCAACTACTCAGGCAGATTCGACTCATGTACAGTCTGAAGCTTATAAGGCTAAAAATTTCATTGAGCACATTCAACCCATCTGCCAACATGTCCATGACATATTGGAAAAATCAAATTCTAAGTACAAGCATTGTCATGATCAGCATCAGGTGCCACACAAGTTCTAGGTGGGAGACAAAGTTTGGTTCCATTTGTTGAAGGAGCACCTCATTGGGCCCCACCATAAGCTTTACCCACTCCAACATGGGTCACACACCATCACCAAGGCTATAGGTGACATTGCCTTTGATCTTATCATTCCACTATTCCTTGGCTTGCACCCAGTATATAATGTGGACAGATTGTGACCATAATTTCCCCCATTGTTGGACACATCTCACGTTGCTGAGCAGCTGACACCAACATATCTCAACCTAAGTTGCATCGAATAGGAAAAAAATGACAAGATCATGAACACACATATCAAGAACACTCACCAATAGACGATCCAGCTATATCGAATTATCAAAGATAGCCAACTCCTTCACAAGGTCAAGTGGTTCACTAGGGACTAGGTTCAACAGAAATTTCCTCACCTCATGGAGGCTTTGCACGCAATGGGGAACATTGCTTCCTAAGGGGGTAGGAATGATACAAGTGGATATCGGTGGCCACCCGCCTATTCCACCTAGACCTTCAGTTGGTTTCATCAGTTTCCTTGATTATAGCAGCATTTACTATTTTTAGCATTTTTTTGGGTCCTCAAATTCTGGCGTTGTTTTGGCCCCCCCTAAATGACGTTTTTTGAGGTCCATAGAAAGATCATAGAAATATGCAAGGGCCTACCACAAATCTTGTAGTACTTGAAAATATATTTCCAACGAGGTATCATACACACCAAACGAAGATCATATGACCAAGTTATGACCCCAGGAAGTTGGTTGCGCAATTAACCCCAATGGGGGCCACAAAATCTTGGTGTTACATCTCTTTGGATTAGGATTTTGGTTATTTATGGTTTTTTTTTTTTGTTCAATAATAAAAAGGCCCTCGAGCCTCATTGTAACACAGTTCATAGGCATGTATTTGCCACTTCTCTTCTTAGAGATAAGCTACCATCACCTGAGCTACTTTATTTCCATTCTGCTTGTAAGCATATTTCAGTTCTTTGATATTAATGAAATCAATACTTATTTTTGTTGCATCTCGAGGCTTGTGTTTATATCTGTATTTTTTTGCATTCTTGCATAATTTTGTACGTTAAAATTCTCTCCAAGCCATCTCCTCTTCTCTTATGCCCTTGAAATTCTTCAAATATTCCCACCATATGTCTGCTTTCCCTTTAAAATTATAGGTGGATATATTTTCCTTCATGTTCTCAAAATAGCTATGGATTTTGAAGAAAATATTCATTCCGAGAAACCAAGCTTCTACATCTTCATATCTCTTCGTTTCTCCATCAAATGTGGGTCGTTTGGCCTTCGTAAATTCTTTTGGCATGTAGCATTTTTCTCTCGTTCCCTAATAATGATAATGAGAATGGTGATGGTGATGATGTCTTCTGGTAGTAGAGCTAGAACCTCTACCGAAATGATGCCCATAAGTGCCAATTATTTCTTTTGGGGTACTAAATGGTGCATTCCCTCTCACTATGTCTTCACTTTCTTTTCAGTGCCTCTTTCTCGACTTGCTACTATCTGGCCCAATTATTGTCTCTTATGACTTCAAAAGGCTCTTACTGCCCAAGTGGATATTGGTGGCCACCTGCCTATTCCACCTAGACCTCTATTCAATTTCATCAGTTTCCTTGATTATAGCATCATTTACTATTTTTAACAGTTTTTTGGGTCTTGAACTTATGGAGTTATTTTAGCCTCCTAAACAATGTTTTTTAGAGGTACGTAGCAGGATTATACTGATAGTAAAGGGCCTATTGAAAATCTTGTAGTGCTCAAAAATATATTTCCAACGAGGTATCATACACGCCAAATGGATATCATAGGACCAAGTTACGACCCTCGGAAGTTGGTTGCGCAACTAACCCCAATGGGGCCCACAAACTCTTGGTGTTCCATCTCTTGGGATTAGGGTTTTAGTTGTTTATGGTTTTCCTTTGTTGTTTAATAATAAAAAGGTGATTGAGCCTCATTGTAACATAGTTCAAAGGCATGTTTCTGCCACGTCTCTTCTCAAAGATAAGCTACCATCGCCCTTGCTAGTTTATTTCCATTTTGCTTGTAGGCATATTTCAGTTCTTTGATATTAATGAAATGAATATTTATTTTTGTTACATCTCTATGTTTATGTTTATATCTCTATTTTTTTGCATTCCTACATAATTTTGTATCATCAAAATTCTCTCCAAGTCATCTCCTCTTCTCTTATGCCCTTGAAATTATTCAAATATTCCTACCATATGTCTTCTTGCCATTTCAAATTATAGGTGGCTATATTTGCCTTTGTGTTCTCAAAATAGCTATGGATTCTGAAGAAAAGCTTCATTCTGAGAAACCAAGATTTTGCATCTTCATGTCTCCATCGAATGTGGGTGGTTTGGCCTTCTTAAATTATTTTCGCATGTAGCCTTTTTCTCTCGTTCCCTAATAATGATAATGAGAATGATGATGGTGATGATATCTTATGGTAGTAGAGCTAGAACATCTACTGAAATTATGCCCATAAGTGCCAATTATTCCTTCTGGGGTACCCATTGGTGCATTCCCTCTTACCGTGTCTTCACTTTATTTTTAGTGCCTCTTTCTAGACTTTCTACCATCTGTCCCAGTTGCTCTCTCTTATGACTTCAAAGGGCTCTTACTGTCTAGGTGGATATTGGTGTCCACTTGCCTATTCCACCTACATCTCCAGTCGGTTTCATCATTTTCCTTTATTATAGTATCATTTAATATTTTTAGCATTTTTTTAGTTCGTGAACTTCCAGAGTTGTTTTGGCCCCCTAAACGATGTTTTTTTTAGGTTTGCAGTATGATCATATTCATAGGCAAGGGTTTGCTACAAATCTTGTATTACTTGGAAATATATTTCCAATGAGGCATCATACACACCAAACGGAGATCATATGACCAAGTTACGACCCCGGGAAGTTGGTTGTGCAACTAACCCCAATGGGGCCCACAAACTCTTGGTGTTCCATCTCTTGGGATTAGGGTTTTGTTTTTTTATGGTTTTCCTTCATTGTTCAATAATAAAAAGGTCCTTGAGCCTCATTGTAACACAATTCAAAGGCATGTATTTTCCACATCTCTTCTTAGAGATGAGCTACCATCGCCCGAGCTAGTTTATTTTCATTTTGCTTGTAAGCATCTTTCAGTTCTTTGATATTAATAAAATGAATATTTATTTTGTTGCATCTCTGTGTTTATGCACTCCTGCATAATTTTGTATCATTAAAATTCTCTCCAAGTCATCTCCTCTTCTCTTATGCCCTTGAAATTTTTCAAATATTCCCACCATATGTTTTCTTTCCCTTTCAAATTACAAGTGGCTATCTTTGCCTTCGTGTTCTCAAAATAGCTATGGATTCTGAATAAAATTTTCATTCTAAGAATAGGGGAATTTTGAGGTCTAAAATGGGCCTCCTAAGAAAATAATAAAATAATAGCTAAACCAATAAAATAATATTTATGAATTTTCAATTCACTTTTTGCACCACAATCCATGTAACCATAGTTAAATTCAATTCAAAAGTTGTACCAAAATAAAATTAATAAAAAAATTGTATTGATGTGACTATAAATAAGAATGAGTTTTTTAAGAAAAAATCATTATCATTGAACAACTAATGCATTTGTCCTTTGTACTTAAATAACTTAAAATAAAATATAAATATAATTTTATAAATTCTTAATTATATTATATGCTATTAATTAAAATTTACATTATTTAAATTGTATAATAAAATGTAATTAATATACTATATAAAAATAATATAATATAATAAATGCATAAGGATATTCATTGTTTCTTTCAAGAAATATGAAATGACAATAATATATTTTTATTCAAAAAGTGTGAAATGACATTTATTATGAGTACTTTACTTTGACTTTAAAAGTACTTAGAGCACTACCATGGTTAACCATGAGTTTTTATCCACTATTGAGAATGTGACAAGTAAGTACTTTTAATTCAAGCAATGTCACCTCAACCATTAGGGATTATGTCATCCCCTAAATTTTGATTGGTTCTTATAAAGTGAATTTTGATTGTACATTTTCCTTAGGAGGCCCATTTTAGACCTCAAAATTCCCCTAATGCCAAACTTCTGCATTTTCAGATCTCTTCATTTCTCCATCAAATGTCGGTGCTTTGGTCTTCTTAAATTCTTTTAACATGTATATTTTTTCTCTCGTTCCCTAATAATGATAATGAGAATGATGATGGTGATGATTTCTTATGGTGGTAGAGCTGTAAATTCTACCAAAATGATTCCCATAAGTGCCAATTATTCCTTTTGGGGTACCCAATGGTGCATTCCCTCTCATTGTGTCTTCACTGTTTTTTCAATTCCTATTTCTAGACCTACTACCATCTGCCCCAATTGTTCTCTCTTATGACTTCAAAGGGATGTTACTGTCTTTCTGACTAGCCACCAGCTCATGTTTCTTTTGTCTCTATAAGTCAGAAAGGATTTGAAGTATAATTGGATTCATGTCAACTGGTTCCTCTTGAGCCCTTACTAGTCTTTCATTGTCTATATTACAACTCCTTATCTAGGCATGTAGGCTCCTCAAGGTATCCCTCCAATCTAGAGAGTTTTCCCCTCCCTTTTTCTCCACTTAATCTTCTTCATGCCCATGATGTGACTTTTCAAAGATATATTGAACCATATTGCTTCTCATTCCTTTTTTCTTTACTATTTTTTGTTGCTTGTGATGTCTTTTCATTCACACACATCTATTAGATGCATTATAACCATAATGATCATTATAAGCATGACCATGAACTTGCTTTTATGGAGCTTTCATACAAGATAGCTGCAACAAACAAGTCATGTTATCACATCTGATCCATATTTAGTGAAGGAACGAACTAAAATATAGATTCCAACCAAAGCACAAAGATACAGTGAAACAAAACTTTAATTAATAAATAGAAAATTTTGAAAATTATTTACATAAATAAGAGAAACAAACTAGCTTGGGAGAAGGTAGCTTATTGTTATGCAGATTAATCCCTCTTGTGGACAAGAGCGATCTCCCTAGTATTCTACGAATAGCTAGAAACAAACATCCTTTTGGAAACATTTTTCTCTAGACTAATTGCATTTCAAAATTATTATAAGAAAGTAGAGAGAACATGCCCCTACCTTGAAATCGAACGTTCGATGCAGTATTTTGTCCCGTCGCTCCAAAGTGGCTTCTTCAATAAGTAGAACCTACAATCAAAGATAAGACAAAACAATCAAAGCATTTGCAACATATAATAATCAAGAAAATCTAATCCAACTTAGTGATCAAGGAGTGTAAGTATTGATGTTATTCAAATAAGCATACGAACAACTTAATGAGAAAAAGAGATCCATATGTATTATCTTGAATAAAAAGAGTAATCTTACAACTTAATGCCTTGATGTCGTACAGATTTCTCCCGGGGTCCTGAACAATCATTTCTCCTTCAGTTTGACAAGCCTTCCTCTTTGAATACCAGCATGGAGTTATGGACATAAGGGTGTGATCATTCTCATGCCAACAACAACTAGTGTAGAGAGTATGCACTCTTGGGAATTTCTTCAGCAACTACCATATACGAGCTATAATCTTTGTACAGTCTACCCTTGAGACTAAAACTTGAGCTCAATTTATAGGGAAATGGAGGTAGTTTCAGTTCCATGAAGAGGGGCATGGATTTCTCTCATTAAGGTATTTGAGCTCCATGGACCAAGGGATAAGCTCCATGAGTGGAGGGATAACGCTCTAATTTATCGCGCCTCTAGAAGCTTCTAGTTGGGAGAATATTCGACCAACTAGGCTTCTAGAATTTAATTTTTCTTTTATTTGACTTTTTATGGGGGTCTGTAGGTTTTAGTGACAAAAAGTGTGGGGGTTGCCGCGGTTTATAGACCAAGTATCCGTGGAACCGCAGGAAAAGGCTAGAAAAAGTGAAGAGGTATAATTTTAAGGGTTTTAAAGAGTTTTTCTCCAATTCCAAGACTTGGTTTAGGAACATTAGGGTTTTTTTACTTCTAAGGGATCACAATATAGGTAGTGATTGACCTATATGGATAGTCAAATTTCATGGTGACAAAATACGTGTAAATAAGTGTGAAGTCTGAGGTTGTTCTGAAGAGTGAGGTGCTTTATCATTCCGAGGATTGGATTGGGGACATCGGTTGAAAACCTGTAAAAACATTCAATGCAAACATATATATATATATATATATATATATATATCATTACGAAGGTAGGAATTCCCATACTCAGATCAAAACTAACTAAATGTTCTAGTACAAATATGGTTTCAATACTACATAAAAAGTAGACACAGTATGGGCACAACCATCTGTCATAAATTGTCTACTGTATCATGAATAATAAAACTCCTCGCAGCCTGGATAATGGAAACTAGATCCAGGGTCTTGATTTCCGCTTCCCAAACTAGTACAATTCTATCCATGCGATTGATTGTGTCGAAGTCGAACATGGTAGAAACCACTTGATTACTAGTCAATCATGATGTGAACTATCAACAAGTGTGATAGAAACCACCAATAATGACAATGGCTCTAAAAGTAATAAAGTACAATCCATGAAGTGTGAATGAATGATTTGCAGTCGAGCACTTCATAGAATCATCTGATCGAAGGTCAATGATGCAACCTGTTGTCGAAGGCGAGAAACCTGCAATTAGGGCATGCAGATTCCAAGGTATTAATAGGATTCTAGATCAACTTTCTAGATGATGAGCTGACGTCGATAGAAAGTGACCCGTTGTAGGAAAGCCCACGACACGAAACCATTAGATCAAGTTCTGAAGAAATATTTGCAAGGACTGACTCAGGGATGGTCAACATGAATGGGGACAAATGTTTGCAATGAATGGTTTATTTGAACTCTCTCTTGAACACATAATGATTGCAGATGGCTTGGCAGCATTTGACCTAAAGCTAATACCCAAAAACCTACTGAAGACTTTCAATATGGTTCGATTAACTATTAGACAAAAGATTTCCCAACCCATGTGCAAGTGTGACAAAGTGTCGTGTTCAAGAGTGGCATGCTGCTTTCTAAACAAGGATGACAACTAGATTCTTTTTCTCTCTTTTTCCCCCACCATTACTAGAAAGTACCTCTTTATTTTTTACAAGCTTGAGGAGGATAACATTTTCTTGTTTTTATAACCTCATCCTTCATATGAGTCCATCTTAGTATTAAAATCGAACCCTAAGAAGGAGTGGTTCAGTCTTGTTTGTAATCGACAGGTCCTTTACTGTTAAATTTTAACGAGTCCAGTATAGGAGAAACTCGACGTTTTTTTAGTTTTATGGAGTCAGAAGAAAAACATAAGTGAACTCCCTGGTTGTTATTTCTTGTAAATTTAGTATCTTAAGCCCGAAAAAGGATAAAATAATACAGGAGAGAACTCTATTGACCATTATTAGTCAACGTATACCTTTTTCGTAATTAGTCCATTTCAGTTTGGAAAAGGGGTAAGCTTATACTGAAGGGACGGCTATTCATTACTTTAACGAGTTCAAATAGTCAAGTACTCGGCGATATTTTCATATTTTGAGAGTTTGAAAAGGGCTTAAAAGAGAACTCCAGGGTTTCTCTTTTTCGTAATTTTCATAGCTCGAAAAATTGATAAAAGTATACTCATATGCCGACTTTCAATTTAATTTATGAGCAGGAAAATACGAAAATAACTAGGAATTTTCATGTGTTTTACGAGAATGAAAGATAGAAAAATAATTTCAGGATTTTCATGAGTTTAATGAGTCTTGAAAATAATAACCGAAATGGACTCGAGATAGGTTTCATTTTTATACAAGCTTGAAATAGAGAAAAACAATGCTTGAGAGTGGTTTCATTTTTACACAAGCTTGAAACAAAGGAAAAAATCATGCTTGAGCTAAGTTTCAATGCCCCCCAAGCATAACCTGCAAGAGCACATGCCCCCCAAGTTTCATTTCATTCACCTAAGTAGACTAATGGTTACTAATAGATGGATGGAATGAAGGTTCATTTACGAGATCATATGAAAGACTCGATTTGACACTTACAAGATCTAATCAAAGACTCGACTCAATTAGGAGAGAATTTGTTTCATTTTAGCTTGACACAGGAAAAGAACCATGCTCATTGCCTTATTCATTTTTTAACAAGGTTGACACAGTAAAAGGAACTATCCTTAAGGTGACCTGTTTCATTTTTTAATGAGGTTGGCACAGTAAAATAACTATGATCATTGCCTGATTCATTTTTTAACAAGGTTGACACAGGAAAAGAATCATCCTCATAAGGGCCTGTTTCATTTTTTAACGAGGTTGACACAGTAAAAGAACCATCCTCATAAGGCCCTGTTTAATTTTTTTAACGAGGTTGACACAGTGAAAGAACTATCCTCATAAGGGCTTGTTTCATTTTTTAATGAGGTTGACACAGTGAAAGAACTATCCTCATAATGCACTGATTCATTTTTTAACGAGGTTGACACATTAAAAGGAATTATCCTCATGGGAACCTATTTCATTTTTTAACGAGGTTGACATAGGAAAAGAACCATCCTCGTAGTATATGTTTCATTTTTTAACGAGGTTGACACAAGAAAAAGAACTATCCTAATTGCTTGATTCATTTTTTAACGAGGTTGACACAAGAAAAGAACCATCCTCATAAGGGCCTGTTTAATTTTTTTAACGAGGTTGACACAGTAAAAGAAATTATCTTCATGGGAACCTGTTTCATTTTTTAACGAGGTTGACACAGGAAAAGAACCATCCTCATAAGGGCGTGTTTCATTTTTTAACGAGGTTGACACAGTAAAAGAACTATCCTCATAAGTGTCTGTTTCATTTTTGAACGAGGTTGACACAGTAAAAGAATTATCCTCATAATGCACTGATTCATTTTTTAACGAGGTTGACACAGTAAAAGGAACTATCCTCATGGGAACTTGATTCATTTTTTAACGATCTTTTCTCCAATTCCAAGACTTGGTTTAGGAACATTAGGATTTTTTACTTCTAAGGGAGCACAATATAGGTAGTGATTGACCTATATGGACAGTCAAATGTCATGGTGAAAAAATTACGTGTAACAT
Source organism: Pinus albicaulis (assembly GCA_034641835.2). Lineage (NCBI taxonomy): Eukaryota > Viridiplantae > Streptophyta > Pinopsida > Pinales > Pinaceae > Pinus > Pinus albicaulis. Next base: position 590,706,068 of record CM076573.1, on the reverse strand, counting down.
ATTTCGTCATGGAACTTTGTCATGGCTTCCAACTAGAAGAAACACATGTCAAGGGACACTCCTCGATCATGGTTTCCAAGAGTTCTTCATCAGATGGAAGAACAGTTCTCTGGAAGGAACACATGTCAAGGGACTCTATAGGGATAAGAACATTGGGTCCAAATAATCACATAAGGTTTGCCATGTCAATTACCGGATCTAAGTCAAATGAAGTCCAGAAAACAGTGAGAGGATCGCTTGCATCGATAACTGAAAACATGGGACTGGTTGCCACATAATTAACCCATAGCGGGGTAGATACCACTTCTGTATACAGAAAATTCAGGGATGTCAGATTATTAGTAGTCGAATCAAGACTAACGAATGAAAGCTGGTCAACAGTCACAATGTTTCCATTGTGAGGGAAAGACATCAGGCAAAAGAGTGTCGATATGACAGCTTTCATTGCATAGATATAGTCTCGACCAAGGAGCAAATTGAAATCCAAGGGGCCTCGGACAATCATAAGATCAATACAGACAATTTTACCTTCCAAGGTAATAGGAAACTTAGGAGGGATCCCTAAAGGTTCACTAATGGTTCTATTAAAAGATGACAGATTCTGTGTAATAGGCACAAGCTGAGGGGAACCCAAAGCTTGCCAAGCAGATGAGGATAAAATACTAACAGAAGCACCTTCATCTACATTTGTGCGATGGACATTCTTACCACAAGCCTTCACAATGATTTGGAAAGGGATGGAGAAAGGAAGCCGAGGTTCTGTCAATCTATTCCAATTAAATGAGAAAACCTTAGTACTTGGAGGGGGTTCTATAGAAACATGTGAAATGCGCCTTGGCATAGAAGAATCTGATGTAACAAGAAGAATCTGAGTGGTATGAATTTCACTCTCTATAGGGAGAGTGGGATCGACCGAATGTGAAATCAAGTCAACCACTTGATTAACTAATGGATCATCAACCTAAGTGATATGAATTTCCCTCTTCAATGGAAGAGCGAGATTGACTATGCTTGGAATTATATCAATCACTCTGTCAGTTGACAGTAGGTTGGGAGAAAGTTTACGGTAACCAGTTGGAATTTTTTGTTGTGGAACAGTAAGGTTTTCCAACAATTTTGAGGCTTCATCCATGGGAGGTAAAATGTGAGTTTGATGACTCCCTTTGCATAACCTACAAGGAAACCTAATTTAACCCTTTTTCCCAGGAACCTGACAATCACTGGTTTATGGATCAACTGTAATTTGATGGGATTTTTTTGACCATACTTCCAGGACCTTAGGAATACCAGGACAATTGATAAGGAAGTGGTCACCCTTACAAATTTTGCAAGGGTATTTGTTTCACGATGCATGTTGGAGGTGTCCTCAACACTACTAACACTTATAGCTATGGTTGGTTTGTTGACTTCTTTCTTATCTTGCTTCTTCTTCTTCTTCTTAGCCACCTGGTTACTAACATCAAGGCTTTTACCAAGCGAAGAGGAAGAAAGGGAGGAAGACATATTGGGAGAAGAAGGTAAAGGGTCAACATGAGGTTGGTGATGTTGAGATGGTGAACTCTGTTGAGGTGAAGCATCTGGTTGAGGTGGAACAATTTGAGTATTCGAGGCCAACGAAGTTGAAAATAACCATACCGGTAAACCTATGGTAAATCCAAGTCATGACAATGTAGCCATATAAGGAGGAACAACATTTCCAAAGCAAGGAAAAGTACTAGGATTCTCGTTAAGAGGGGTTCCTTGGTTGGTAAATTCTGGAACAGTTTCCATTAGATTCGACTTTAGTGAATTTTATTAACAATTTAAAAATATTGACAATTCAAATTCACAATCGACACCTAAGGTCTCTAAAAATTAAAAACAAACAATTGAACACGCACTATCAAATCTAGGAGTCAAACCACACACAAACAGATTATTTTCATAGCGAAATCACTAGTTGATGATGAAATCCAACGTCGTAGAGATAAATATCAAAAACTAGCGGTCAGAACAATTACCCTGACAACCTGATTAATGAAATATTCTGGTGCAAGTACCTCCACTATGCCATCTTGCAGTGAAGAGCAACCTCCAAAAATTCCTAGTGAGTCTAGCCAACGTCTATTCCAGGTATAGTGGGACCTTCCGTCCACCGTCACCTTGGGAAAAATCCTAAATATTATGGCCACTAAGGTCACCAATTGAGACAAATGCACCTGAGGGAACAGTTTACGGTCCGATATACACGCAAGGGCAGAGTATCAAGCTCAATCCCCTTGAAAGCTCCTGGACATGATAAATATGAGGTTTGCCAACAAGTGACCCCAGGCTCCTCGACAATGGTTAATCCGAGGTTTACCATTTGTATTACGTGCACATCTTCTATCTTTGCCAATGAGATAGGTACGATTACCTCACTAGGTCCAACATGATCTCGTGCTTGACTCTTTTAAGAAGAGCTTCCGAGAGCACAATTGCAACAAATGGAATTTTTCCTACCGTAAGATGCTACTTTTTTGTTTAAACTTCTTTGGAACGTTTACTACAACCTATTCCAAAGCACTAGCCTAAACTAAATTGGTGGAAAGAACCCTAGAAAATGTAAAAATTGCTAGATGAATTTTATTAAGCATTGTGTTATTTGGGTTGTTATTACTCAAAGGGTAAATGTATATGAAACCAGTGGTGCTATGACCTGACCCAAAACTAAATGTAATCGAATATGATAATGTAATCTTTTCATTTCGATGAATCCTAACTAAAGTAAGGAGAGAGGTTCCATTCACTTCCAACAATGCAAAAATTGATAAATAAGAGAAAATATAACAAATTCTCTAATGCACTAATTTCATCAAGAAAAACTAATGCTAATCAATTCCAATTTTTATTTTTATGTTTTTAAAATAAGCATAAAAACATATAAATTCAAATATAAAAAATTGATCTAAATCTACGATTGATTTTTCCAGAATGTAAACTATGCAGTTGTAATCTATTCACAATTCACTTGAAAACTATGCAAATGTAATATATGCACATTTTTCATTCATATTCTGAAAATGAGAATTCTAACTGTGCAAATGTAATCTATGCAAGATAATTCTTGTACACAAGATGATTCCAAATAAGAGAAAGAACAACAAGACTATTATCCTTCACTAATGTAATCTAAGGAACCAATCAACTGTAAGTAAAGAAAATTGGGTTATAATTTCAAAGGTCAAAAGTAAAAACACTCAAAGGCGATTAACACTAAGACACAATTTAGCAAAAACAAAAGCAAAAAGATGCAAAAATTTTAAGAGACTGAGACAAACCTCGAAGTAATGACCAAAGGAAATCAAATTAAGAATTTCTCAAAAAAGAAACTCAAAACACCCAATTAACTTAACAGAGACTGATGAGACTGTAAATGGATCAGGGCAAACTTAAAGAATCAGGTTATCTGTCTCTAAAAAAGAGATTTGTATTTTTTTCAAAAAATTTCTAGGGGTTCGAAGTTTCTAATGGAAAAAATAGCGGTACCGCACTATTTTGAACTAAAACCTGCGGAGGTTGTCGCACTGTTTTTTGCTGAAAACCACGGAGGCAAGGAAAAACCCAGAAAAAAAAAATTATCAACTCTCTTTTTTAGGGATTCTTAAAATTTATCTTCCCGACCCGACTTAGAAAATTCAAAATCATAAAACTGAAAATAAATAAAGAAAACTAAGTTCTAGTTCCCCAGCGGAGTCTGCGAAACTATAGATTTTGGGTTTGATCCCCAATGGAGTCGCCATTTTGTTATGCAGATTAATCCCTCTTGTGGACAAGAGCGATCTCCCTAGTATTCTACAAATAGCTAGAAACAAACATCCTTTTGGAAACCTTTTTCTCTAGACTAATTGCATTTCAAAATTATTATAAGAAAGTAGAGAGGACATGCCCCTACCTTGAAATCCAATGTTCGATGCAGTATTTTGTCCCGATGCTCCAAAGTGGCTTCTTCAATAAGTAGAACTTGTAATCAAAGACAAGACAAAAGAATAAAAGCATCTGCAACATATAATAATCAATAAAATATAATCCAACTTAGTGATCAAGGAGTCTAAGTATTGATGTTATTCAAATAAGCATAAGAACAACTCAATGAGAAAAAGAGATCCATATGTATTATCTTGAATAAAAAGATTAATCTTACAACCTGATGCCTTGATGTCGTACAGATTCCACCTGGGGTTCTGAACAATCGTTTCTCCTTCAGTTTCACAAGCCTTCCTCTCTGAATATCAGCATGGAGTTATGGACATAAGGGTGTGATCATTCTCATGCCAACAACAACTAGTGCAGAGAGTATGCACTCTTGGGAATTTCTTCAGCAACTACCATATACGAGCTACAATCTCTGTACAGTATACCCTTGAGACTGAAACTTGAGCTCAATTTATAGGGAAATGGAGGTATTTTCAGTTCCATTAAGAGGGGGATGTATTCCTCTCGTGAAGTGATTTGAGCTCCATGGAACAAGGGATAAGCTCCATGAGTGGACGGATCAAGCTCGAACTGATCACGTCTCTAGAAGCTTCCAGTTGGGAGAATATTCGACCAGCTAGTCTTCTAGAATTTATTTTTTTCTTTTATTTGAATTTTTACGGGGGTCTGCAGGTTTTAGTAGCAGAACATGTGGGGGTTGTCGCGAATTATAGACCAAGTATCCGCGGACCCACAGGATAAGGCTAGAAAAAGTGCGAAGGTGGAATTTTAAGGGTTTAAAGAGCTTTTCTCCAATTCCAAGACATGGTTTAGGAACATTAGGGTTTTTTACTTATGAGGGAGCCAAATATAGGTAGTGATTGATCTATATGGACAATCAAATGTCATGGTGAAAAAATAATGTGTAACACTTATCTTTGAGAAGATATGTGTTGGCTACATTCCTTTTGAACTATATTACAATGAGGCTCGCAAGCCTTTTTATCATCAAGAAATAATGGAAAACCCTAAACATCCAAAAACCTAACCCTACGAGATTACTTTTGCACTCCTCAAAGTCGCCCCCCATGTCAAGGACTAGTGGGAAACCTACTTTGAACAGAGGGATGAGAGAGAAACCTAAATTTTTTCAGCCACACCCATTTGGAATTCTTTCTGAGACATCATTTATTAAAAATGGCACCAAGAAGATTCTAATTTAATATTTCCTTGAATTAATTTAGAATAAAATTGTAATTACACATCACATGACAACTTGTACAAGTTAACTAAGTTATTTTGACTTAGTTGGTTCAATTATGTAACGTACACCTTCCCTCACATATACCCAACTAACTGGTCAATTGGGGTAAACATGAGCTGAGGGAAGTTAAGAGCAGACTCAACCTCCTTAGTGACTTTAAGGAAGTGGAAGTGGCGCGAAAAACCATAACACAAACTCTCTGCACCTGCTACAGGACCCCCAGAGGCTACCCCAGTCATCAAGTTGACTTGTCCCTGGGTCGCACTGAATTTTGCTGAAGAAAACCCTCGAACGTTGCCTTGATATGGGGAAGGGTACGTCTGAGAGGCTCTGGATGCTCTCACAGCATAAGCTTACGTGCATGTAGGAACTCTTTTACCCAAACCTGTGCCTGCGTCCACGAGATTTAAGGCACTTTTTAAGCCCAGAATCCGAGACACCTCCCATAACTTCTTGTAGCTCTCAAAATTCATTAAAAACATGACGACAATGCTAAATAATAATAAAAAATCACTATAAGACTAGGCCTGACCATCCCCAACTGGGACTGACATTTTGTCAAACACTTGGCTTGAATGAAATCTACAGGTCTAAGGTACAAGATAAAGCACAAATGACTGAAAACTCTTGAGTGAAATTACAAGAAGGATCACCACCCTCTCCCTTGAACTGATATGACATTAATTAGGTGTTGCATCCTTTATATTAACATTTACAAGTAAATACATGAAATAAACATGACATGAACTAGTGATTTAACCATGCTTATAACCAGCATAAAACCATGGAAATAACAGTGATATGACAACCATTAAATCCACACATTAGTAGGTAGAAAGCAAGAGAACTTAACCTCCATTAAACATAGGCAATAGTCAACCAGGTTCGAGACTTCCACGTACCACTCGGCCATAGACATGGCTGATCAAAATCTCTCTTGAGCTAGTCACCCATGTACCATATTCCAAGCATGAATGTGGGATCTCATGGATAAACCAATCCAAAAACAACCAAAGGGAATCTAGAGGTTAAACCACTTCCACCTTCATATACCATGATTACACCAAAACTGGTGCTTTGATTACAAGACCGAACGAGCTTGGAATTCCATCCGGAATCCATCACTATCCTTGAGGAATTTTTTGTCTCCTTGTCTCTCAAGCTTTACCGTAATCCAACTCTGGATCACTAGGCCCTAAACCGAGACACCACCCTCAGGCTTTACCGTGTATCCCACCAAAACCGAACAAGGGATTCCTAGGCCTTTGGGAATTTTCCTTGAGACCACCTCCACCTTGGATTTCAAAGCTCAAAACCGAGATCAAAATCCCAACATGCCATGGCATTCGAAAAAATGAAAGGCAATGTTGAAAACCATTGTCAAAACTCGACAAAACCATGCCATCGATAACAAGAGAACCAAATACCAACATGCACAAGCCATGTATGTCCAAACCAGCTATGAAATCACACATGAAATATGTTACCTGCAAGAATTCTTGTTGAAGTTGTTAGATCCTGCTATTTCTTGCTTGATCTTTGCTTTCCTTTCCTTTCCTTATTCTTCCTTTGCTTGCTTTCCTCTTTCTTGGCTCAATTTTGAACTTCTCCAAGAAAACTTTATGTATCCAAGAGTGTGAGAGAGAGAGAGAATAATGAGAGAGCTCCAAAAATGAACTCACAAATGATACGAACTGATCCTTAGTATCCTTTTTATCAATTAGGCCTCTATTTTCTTAATTTTCCATTATTTTCCTTCAATTTCATCCTCACATGCAAGTTGTGACCTTTTACATTCTTTTTCTCCTAATTTCCTTTATTTTCATAAATAAATGTGCCAAAAATGTTTTTTCCTCTTTAATGCCTTAGCCATTGCCTTTGCCAATTTTCCTTAGCCATAAACACATATCTAGTGATGCCCACTAGGATATATTTTCCCAACATTCAGCTTGGAATAAGTGTCCCTTAAGCGTGGTCTTATTTTTCCTTTATTAACTTTTATTACATGAATATTTTGCCTGGGTTTGTTACAATTTAATTCGAGTTGAGGGTCTAACTTGAGTCATATAAAGGTTGAGTTTATTTTGAGTTGTATAAATTAATTAACTTTGTTTATCTGAGTTAAAGTTAGCTTAACTAGTTCCAACTGTTGGAGGAACTAGTGAGAGGTAAAAGTGTGGAACTTTAACTTTAACCGCATGTAGTGATCAATTAGATAACTGATAAATCAGCCATAAATAACTCATGCATGTTAAATCAGAGAAAGACCCACTTGAGATTGGATTTCAAGGGAAGTGTAATATCAGTTGTATAATCATCCAAATTGTAGAGGTAGTGCATGAAGTCAAAAGAAGGCCTTAGATGAATTATCTATTTGTGGTTGGGAATTTCCCTAATTAATAGGGGCTAATTACCCAAGGAAACAACGCAAGGAAATAGGGATCCAGACAAGCAGAAAATTGGTTAAGTATTGGCCTAGGCTTGTCTAGGAAGAATTGAGATAGATAGAGACAGTACAAAGTTTTCTCGGGGTTGATAAAAGCATTGTAATCTTCTCATATTTTCTGACTAATGCAATATACAGATAGCAGGGTTTTTAGTTGTGGCTTTCCCCAGGAAATCATTGTGTAATGTGTGATTCAAACTCTTTCTCTTTTATGCTTTGTGATTTAATGATTGTAATTGGTTTATGCAATTGGTAGAGTAGATTCAAGTCTATTGTTTTAGCATATTACAATTAGAAGTTTCAATCTACGTGGATTTTATACATGGTATCGAAGCTGAAATCGCTATAGAAGAGAAGAATATGAGTTTGTACTTGCGAGAGGAACGCGTTTATCCAGAGCTAGTAGCAGGATCAGGATGGCATTATATGGTATGAGGCTCGAGTATTCACTCGAGGGTAGCTTGAACTACATTTCCTAGAGAGACCATATGGAAGTAGTCTTGGAGGAAAACGGATTGAAGGAGTTCATTGACAAGGACATCATGAAACCAACGCTAGTTGATGCAAAGGATCTAATAGAGTGTAAGAAGTGTGTAGCAAAGGCCAGAATAATTATACTAGAAAGAGTTAGAGATCATATTGTCTCGAACCTCCATGGAAAGGAAACTCCATATGAAATGTGGAAGGCCTTAACATATTTGTTTCATAACATCAGTGATGACGGGAAGCTGGAATTGAAGGAAAAGCTTAGGAAAATCAAGATGGAGAAGGGCGACACAATACCAAAGTACTTGAACAAGTTCACCCAATGTCGAGATGAGCTTGAAAGTGTTGGTGTTACAGTTGTCAAGGATGATCTGGTGATCCTAGCACTTCTAGGCCTTCCCAAGAGCTGGCACAACTACCAGGATTCGGTAAATGGCAGGTAGAAGCTACCAGAGTGGGAGTGTTTGTGGTCCGACTTGGTGTAAGAAGAGATTCGGTGGAACACCAAAGATGGATCCTCATCCAAGCATGATGATGAGGAGAATTATGCCTTGGCTGGAAAGGCAAAGAAAGGGAAAGGGAATTCATCCCATTCCAAATTAGATTCTGGTTAGGAAGGAAAGAAGAAGGACTTGTCGAAGATTAAATTTTTTCACTGTCATGAACTGGGACACTATGCCACGAAGTGTCAGCACAAGAAGGTCTACAAGAAGCCCTCGGGAGGAGCAGCAATTGAAGCACTTGCTTCAAAATTCGAGTTGGATTTTACCCTCAATGCAAGCATGGTGTCATTGGTGATGGGTAGTGTGTGGTACTTGGATAGTGGAGCCTCATTCCATATGACCAACAACAAAGAGTTCTTCAGCGACATGGAGGAGAAGGACCCTGAGATGCACATCGAGAAGGGAGATGATGGAAGGTATAGCTCGACTGACATCGGTACTATTACTTTTCAAAGGGAGTCTAGTTCTCCTCTCACATTAAAAGATGTCATGTGTGTACCTAGTTTGGAGAACTTATTTTTAGTTGATATGTTGGAAGAACGTGGCTACAATGTGATTTTTAACAAAGTAAATGGGTTCCTTTGTCACACATCCATGGGACAAGTGAAGAATATTGGGGTTTGGGTAAAGAAACTCTACAAATTATATGTAGAATATTGTGTTTCTTTGAGGATGAAAGCAAAGAAGGTGTAGAGTCGAGACATCGGTGAGTTATGGCATAGAATATTGGGCCATCTACACCATGGAGCTTTGAAGATCATGTAGAATATTTCTATAGGACTTCCCAAGGGTGCACTTGAGCAGTGTGATACATGCAAAGGGTGTACAGTAGGTAAGTACACCAAAGCCACCTTTCATTATAAGGACAATCAAGCACAAGCAATCCTTGAAAGAGTTCACTCAAATTTGTGTTGATCGTTCTCGACAGCCTCCACGGCCAAGCACAGGTATTATGTGATTTTTTTGGATGATTTTTAATGCAAGTGTTGGATATTATTTTTGCAGAAGAAATTCTAGAGGTTCTAAAATTTTATGAGTTCAAAGCACTTTTTGAGTTCAAGAGCGGCAATGGTGGATAATATGTGTTGAATGAATTCAAGAACTTTTGTGCATCAGAAGGCATTCGATGGGAGTTAATAGCACCCCATAACCTACAAAAAAATGGGGTTGTAGAAAGGAAGAACGAAATCATTATGGGAGTTGCACGGGAAATGTTACATGATCAGGGCCTACTATTGCACTTGTGGGAGAAATCATGCAACACAGTTGTGTATATGCAGAACAAGAGTCCTCATTGGATCCTTGCGATGAGTACACCAGAGGAAGCATTTTCCAGTAAGAAACCAGATGTGGCACACTTTAGAATCTTTGGATCATCAATTTATTATCATGTTTCCAACGATGCATGGAAAAGTCTAAAACCAACAACTGAGTTGGGCATATTTTTGGGGTACACTGATACACCTCACAACTATCGGGTGTACCTACCATCTCACAGGGTGAGAGTGGTTCATAGAGATTTGAAATTCGATGAAGGCAAGGCCATGCGAATTTCCCCTGAGAGGGAGGCTCATTTGCATGCATATGAGGAGTTTTTAGATCCAAAACAAGAACCTCGAGATGTGGAGCAGCCACAAGCATAGGAGAAGAGAGTGGAAGCACCAACTCATCCAGAGACATCTGTAGAAATTATAAAACAAGCATGTATATCTTGGATTCACCCGATCTAACAATGTACTAAAGTTAAATACTGAATCGCTTCTACAAATATTTTGTGGAATTAAAAACACAATCGCTAATCACATGAACATGAAGAAAGAGCAATCAAACACAACACAGATAATTTCCCAGGGAAAGCTTACAACTAAAAACCCCAATATCTTCTATTGTATATTAAGAATGGATCATGAAACAATTATAATGTATTTCTCTTCTCACAAGAGCCTCCAACATTCAGCTATCTGTCTCACACTATCCTCACAGAAAAATCACCAATACTTAGTCAATTTCCAGCCTCCTGATAGCCTGCCTTGCTTGTGCAATCCCTGATGGTCAAGATCCCTAAAAGATATGAATTATTTCCTGCCTTGACTACGCAAGTATCATGGGCACTCCAATGGGTGGTTGGCTTCATGTGTACATGCCAATAATGTCACAACTGATAGTCAACTCCCCTTTCACCTATAATTCAACTGGGTCTCCACTGGATCTGATATGCATGCAGCTAATAATAGTAAATCCTTAGTTTCATGTGAGATCACTGCATTTGAATTAATTATTATTTAATTCACTTTATCTCCCACTACTTGTATCCAATTGAGTTTAACTCACTTAACTGAGTTTAACTATTTACAACTTGCATTAACTAATGCACCACTGCACTTCGAACTCTGTTACAACTAGAATTACTCTGCGTGTCCCACCAACCAACCTCTAACTTGAAATCCACTAGCTAACTAAATTTTCCACTTCAATTAACTATTTCAAGTCCACATTGAGAATAGATTACAGTTTAATGTCCATCTAAATTAAGGGATAATAAAAATAGACATGCACCCAAAAATAGCATTGTGGGCCCCACCCTAGTCTGGGTGTTGAATGCAACCAGGTGATGAATGAAACCAGGTGCTTAATGCACTAGGCATGGGTGTTGAATCTCAACACTCCCTCTCAACAAGAAAGGGATTATCCTTCACCCCGATCCTGTCTCTATGGTATTCGAATTTTCTCCTAGTAAGCGCCTTCGTCAGAATATCTACATCCTGATCTTCTGTGGGAATGTACTGTAGCAACGTGATTCTTCTCTGCACACAATATCTGAGATGATGGTACCGGATATCTATATGCTTGGACCTATCATGAAACACAGGATTAATCGAGAGTTTAATGCGACTTTTATTATCACAATGAGTCACTTTCAGAACCATATGAGAACTAAACAAACCAATCAAGATCTTTCTCATCTAGATAGCCTCACATGTAGCTTGACTTGCTGCCATGTATTCCGCTTCCACTGAACTGAGTGCTACGGATTGTTGCTTCCTGCCGTACTAGGAAATTTTGTCCAATACAATGCTAAAGATTCCTCTTGATGTGCTCTTTCTTTCTGATGGACTGCCAGCCCAATCTGCATCCATGAAGCCATGCAACTTCACTCCATCTGTCTGTCTGTACCATAGACCATACTCTGATGTATCCCTCAGGTATCTCAAAACATGCTTCCCCGCCTTCCAAAAGAGCTTGGTAGGCTTAACCATAGCTTGACTCAGTTGGTTAACTACGTAGAAAATTTCTGGTCTTGTGTTCACTAAATACATTAGCGAACCCACTAATTGTCGATAGCCAGTAGCATCCACTACCTCTCCAGAAGTAGCATCCTCTTTCCTCCAATTTCTTGGAAGAGTAGTATCCATGGGATTGCAGCTCTCCATGCTAAACTTACCAAGCATCTCCTTTGCATACTTTCCTTGAGACACAAAAATTTCACCATCCCGCTGCCATATTTCCAATCCAAGGAAATAATGAAGGAGTCCCATGTCCTTCATTTCGAACTCCCTTGCAATATCCTCCTTGCATGAGTGTATCATCTTCTCATCACCAGTCAAAATTAAATCATCAACATAAAAAACAATGATCAATAGCTTACCCTCAACCACAATCTGGTACAGGTTTTCATCTGCTTCACTTTTAGTGAAGCCTAGTCCAGTGAAATAGTTGTCTATCTGAGTGTACCAAGCACAGGGTTCTTGCTTTATCCCATACAACGCTCTTTTGAGTCCGCACACATGCGACTCACTGTTGAATATCTCGAAACCTTCAAGTTGCTCTATGTACACCTCTTCCTCAATTATCCCATTGAGAAACGCAGTTTTCACATCCATATGATGAATGTGCTAGCCCATCTGCGATGAGAGTTCAAGGATGGATCTTATGGAATATTACCTTGCGACAGGTGCAAAGGTCTCATCATAATCTATCCCCTCGATATGTGAGAAACCCCAGGCCACAAATCTAGCCTTTTATTTCTCCACACTCTCATCAGCAACTTGCTTTACCTTGTAGATCAATCTCGAACCTACCACTGATTTGTTGACCAGTCTTGGGACAATTTCCCATGCACTTTTTTTGACAATGGAGTCATACTCCTCCACCATTGCATCAACCCAAGTAAGCTACTGCACTTCTTCCTGTAAGGAATATGGTTTAGTCGCAATAAATTTTCTCATAAGAGCCATGTATCCAATAAATCAGTTAGTAGACTGTCTTTGTCTGTGCTGTGAAGTAGGGGCTCCTACATTCTGTGCAGCATCAGGTATCAGCCTATCATCTTTTGTGGTGTGCCTTCTGCCATTTCTGATGGATGGCTCTGCATGAGTGATTTCCTCCACTCCATGAACCTCCTCATGTGGCTAATCCACATCTTGAACTCATCCTTGTGAACCAACAATTCCTCCTCTTCATGCAAGTCCAACACCCTCTCAAGGGACAACCTCATGGATTTCCCCTCATCAAATTTTATATCCCGTCACACAACAATAATTCTGTTGTTTGGAAATACACACGATAATTATGGAGTGTTTCTGTGTACACCACAAAATTCCCAACCTTAGTTGTTGGTTCCAGCTTCTTGCTGGCGTCCTTGGTCACATGCACATAAACAGATGAGCTAAAAATTTTAAAGTGTGAAACATCAGGTTTCTTACTAGTGAAAGCTTCTTCAGATGTACTCATGCCAAGTACTCTATGAGGACAACAGTTCTTCACATAAACCGCAGTGTTGCATGCTTTTGCCCACAAATGAATTTCGGCCCTGATCATGCAACATCACTCGTGATGCACCCACGATCATTTTGTTCTTCCTCTCCACGACCCCATTTTGTTGTGGGTTATGAGGCGCTATGAGTTCTCTTTGAATTCCTTCTTTGCTGCTGAAGTTCTTGAATTCATTAGAGATTGTATTCTCCACCATTATCATTCCTAAGATCCTTCACTTGCTTCCCCGAATATTTCTCTGCCAATTCTTTAAACTCACAGAACTTAGAGAATGTTTGATCTTTCTTCTGCATGAATAAGATCCAGCATTTACGAGAAAATTCATCAACAAATATTACATAGTATTTTGTTGTTGAAGCAACCGATAATGGTCCACACACGTCTGTGTGAACTCTCTCAAGGATCCCTGAAGCTCGGTTCTCCTTCTCATGAAAGGTGGACTTTACGTACTTCCCCATGGTGCAACCCTTGCACTGATCTAACTAAGCAAGTGTTCCCATTAGAAGTCTAGTATAAATTTTCTGCATGAATTTCAAGGCTCCATGATGAAGATGGCCCGATCGCCTGTGCCATAATTCGCCCTCATCTCGGCTCACCACTTTCTTTGCCTTGCCCATATAACTCCATCTTGTAGAGATTCATAGCTCGAATCTCTATCCTCTTGTCTTGACCCATTTTTTTATGTCGCAGGAAATATTTTCCATCACTAAAAACAACTTCATAGCCTCTGTCCTCCAACATTGCGACTGAGACAAAAAAATTCTTCAGACCTGGTACATGCATTACATATTTTAATTGAAATGGTTTACCTTACTCCCTATGAAAGGTAATGGTACCAATATCAGTAGCATTGTACCGTCTGTCATCGCCCATCTCAATACGCATCTCGAGACCTTTCTCCTCCAAGTCACTGAAAATTTCTTTATCTACCGTCATGTGAAAGGAAGCACCACTATCCAAATACCACACAGATCCAAATGCACTTGACACCATGCATGCGATCAATGAGAATTCAAGCTCAAATTGCAAGGCAAGGGCCTCACCAACTACATATCTAACAACCTTCTTCTTATTATTCTTTTGTGGACAGTTAGTAACAAAATTTCCATGTTCGTGACAGTGAAAACACTTCACCTTGGACATGTCCTGCTTCTTGCCTTTGGACTCTGATTTAGAATTCAATTTATTCCCCTTCCCCTTCTTCACCTTGGTATCCAAAGCACAATACTCTTCATGATCATGCTTAGATGAAGAGCCATCTCTGGTGCTCCATATGAACTCCTCTTGCACCAAATCCGACCATGGTTGTTCCCAATCTGGAAATTTTTCCCGCTCATTGACAGAGTCTTCATAACTGTGAAAAATCTTAGGAAGTACTAGGAGAGCCAAACTCACCAAATCATCATTAGCAACTGTTAATCCCACACTCTCCAGTTCATCCCGACATTAGACAAACTTCTTGATATATTTTGGAATGGTGTTGCCCTTTTCCATCTTGATCTTCCTAAGATTATCTTTGAGCGCCAATTTCCTATGGTTGTTGATGCTTTGGAATAGATCCATCAAAGCCTTCCACGTTGTATATGGTGTGGATTTCCCATGGAGGCTTGAGATAATGTGGTCTCGTACTCCCTCCAATAGGATCCTCCTCGCCTTTGCCACTTTATTTTTCCAAGCATCAAGATTGGAAACATATGGCTTAGGAACATCTTTTCCAATGAATTCCTTCAACCCATTGTCTTCGAATACTGCCTCCATCCTGTCCTTCCAAGAAATGTAGTTCCAGTTTCCCTCGAGCGCATACTCTAACATCAAGTAATTTAAAGCCATTTCGATCTTGAATCAATTGTACCACCAAGAAAGTCTTTCTGCAAATTCAAATTCTTTCCAGTCATAAACTCAACTCCTGCTTCACTTCTACAATTTCCTGTGCTCTGATACTATGTAGAAATTATACAACAGGAATTTATATCTTGGATTCACCCAATATAACATGTAGTAAAATTAAATATTGAATCTCTTCTACAAATATTTTGCGGAATTAAAAACACAATCGCTAATCACATGAACATGAAGAAAGATCAATCACACACAACACATATAATTTCTCGGGGAAAGCTTACAGCTAAAAACCCCACTATCTTCTATTGTATATTAAGAATGGATCATGAAACAAATATAATGTCTTTGTCTTCTCACAAGAGCCACCAACTTCAGCTATCTGTCTCACACTGTCCTCACAGAAAATTGACCAATACTTAGTCAATTTCTAGCCTCATGACAGTCTCCCTTGCTTGCATAATCCCTGATGGTCAAGATCCCTAAAATATAGGAATTATTGTCTACCTTGACTACGCAAGTATCATGGGCACTCAAATGGGTGGTTGGTTGCATGTGTGCAAGCCAATAATGTCACAACTAATAGTCAACTTCCCTTTCACCTAGAACTCAACTGGGTCTCCATTGGATATGACGTGCATGCAACTAATAATAGTAAATCCTCAGTTGCATGTGAGATCACTACATGTGAATTAATTAATATTTAATTCACTTGATCTCTCACTACTTGTGTCTTTAGTTACAATTAGCACAACTAATTTAAACTATTTACAACTTTCATTAACTAATGCACCACTGCACTTCAAACTTTGTTACAACTAGAATTACTCTACATGTCCCACCAACCAAACTCTAACTCAAAATCCACTAGATAAATGAATTTTCCACTCTAGTTAACTATTTCAAGTCCACATTGAGAATAGATTACAGATTAATGTCCATCTAAATTAAGTGATAATAAAAATATACATGCACCCAAAAATAACACTATGGGCCCCACCCTAGTCTGGGTTCTGAATGTAACCATGTGCTTAATGCACTAGGCGTGGGTGTTGAATATTCTTTTGAATCTCAACAACATCCAGAGATGGAAGGAAGCGCACCAGATAGGCGGACAGGTTGATGCATGATGCTAGAGAGAATGTGGGAGCACTAACATCACAGCGCGGCAAGAGAAGGTCCCAAAATCGGTACACTAGATACATGGCTCTTATGAGTGAGAGTGTAGACACTGAGTCATCCTCATTCGAGGAAGTAGTGCAACAACCAATATGGGTTGATGCCATGGTAAAGGAGTATGAATCCATTATCAGGAACAGTGTATGGGAAGTTGTCCCAAAACCGGAGGACAAGTCTATTGTAGGATCCAGGTGGATCTAAGAGGTGAAGAAAGCAACAGATGGGAGTTTCAAGAAGCAAAAGGCCAAATTTGTGGCCAATGGGTTCTTGTAGGAGGAGGGAATAGATTACAAGGAGATATTTGCTCCAGTATCAAGGTACTCTTCAATCAGATATATTCTAGCACTTTCAACGTAGATGGGGTGGAAAATAAAATCAGATGGATGTAAATACAACTTTCCTCAATGAAGTGATTGAGGAAGAGGTGCACAAAGAGTAGCCGGAAGGATTTGAAACCTTCAGCAGAGATTTTCATGTGTGCAGAATCAAACGAGCATTCTATAGACTAAAATAATCACTTCGTGCTTGGTACACCAAGATTGACAACTATTTCACCGGGTTGGGATTCACCAAAAGTGAAGCAAATGCAAACCTTTACCATATTGTGGTTGAAGGTAAATTATTGATTATACTATTATGTGTCGATGATTTAATTCTAACAGCTGATGAGAAGTTGATTAAGTCTTGCAAATAATATTTGGAAATATAATTCGAGATGAAAGACATGGGGCTCTTGCATTATTTCCTTGGTTTGGAATTTTGGCAAAGAGATGGGGAACTATTTGTCTCTGAGGGAAAATATGCCAATGAGATATTGAAGAAGTTTCACATGGATAGCAAAAAACCCATGGAGAATCCTCTAGCAGGGAATTGGAGGAAGGAAGATGCTACTTCAGGTGAAGTGGTAGAAGCTACCATTTACAGGGATATTGTGGGTTCACTTATGTACTTGGTGAACACATGATCAGACATGTCTTATGTGTGTTAGCACTCCGTAAATCCTACTAGTTTGAGAGTAGGCTCACAAGATAACCACAAACCACTTATAGTTATAACTTGGTATTTCTAGTTGGAGGGAGCTCCCTCACTTGGGAAAACTAAATATGGGAGACTTTGAAACACATAATTGGATAGAGACCTGATCTGAAAGGTTTTTAAAATGTTTGTTTGGAATATCAAGGTAAATAGAGGATGAACACCTGTGATCATCATATTTACTGTTACTGACCTATCATACTTATGCATGTAACATCCAATAACATTTATAAAGGATTATCAAGAGTGTACTTTGGATAAGGAAATAATCTGGTAGTATAAAGGAGAAACAAACATAACAACAGGGACTCCATGTACTGCATATATGTAGAAAAGAGATTAAGAAGAAACAACAGAGCATATAGGCACGTAATATTCCATTTGCAACTAAAATGCATAACACAACGGACTTAGATCAGTACAAAATTGAATTCTAATTCAATTGAACTAAAAATAGTCCTAAAACAGGAAGATTACATAGAAGAATAAATAGATTGATTGATAGGCATAGAAAAACAACCCCAAAGAATCATACCATAAGAATCCTCGCAAATACTGATTGAAACACCTCAATCATAAGTATTTTAATCATAAATATGTTAATCACAGTCACTCAAAATCTCAAAATAATTCACAATAGTTTCCAACCATTATTCCATGTAACTTCTCACACTAAATAGCCATACACTAGAAGAAAAACAAGTCTAGATGCCCTACATCTATGACCCATGAAGTGGATCGAATCAAACTGAAAAGACAAAATTTATTTATGTTTACAGTCTTTTGCCTTAAATGTTAAAAAAAAAAAAAAAACATTATGATCATTATGAACTTATCCTAATTACAAAGTGTCTAAATCCATGAAAAAATATCTATAATCATATCCTTTAGCACAAAAGTAGAAACAACAATGAACTAGCAGTGAACTCGGTCTGTGTTGGGTAGCACACCTTTATGTAATTTTTTTTTCCCAAAATTATGACACATGGTTGATGATTCACTATCTGACCTACCTCCCAACTCAACGGCATCCCCATCCACTCAATTTCTGACAACTGGCACCCTTCAAAACTAGTGTGAATACCTGTGCGCGACACTGCATAGTAGCCATGTGATTAAAATTTCAAATGAAATTCCTACCCTTAGAGCTCCATGAAACAAGCCCATACTATTTCAGCACTCTCAGAGTACCCAACCAACCTTCAAAATTCCAAAAATGACACCTACGACCTTCACATTTCCAAATCAAATTGCAAAAATTCATAATTTTGCCACTAAAAACTGTGAAAAGAGGCCCTGAAGAAATGCCTCTAGCTCCCAAACTATAAATGTTGTGTAAAAACCAAGAGAGGTTCATCTTCCTTGGCCCATTATCTAAAAAAATTCTTTCATTTCCTTAAAACTCTTCCCCAAACTCTCAGAGAATCCTCTGCAAAACAATGGCTAAAATAGGGAATTTATGCAGTCCGGAAAATATGCTTTGAAGATGCATTCTAAAATCTAAATCCATGATACCTATGCAAAAAATGGAAGAGGTTATTTTTATTTTTCTCGTACTTGAGAAAAACCTCTTTCATTTTCCCAAAATTCGGCTCCATGTGGTTGTAAATTGTTTTGCAAAAGGATGACTAAAACAAAGTTTTTGTGCAACAGTGGGCAACAAAACAAGGTTTGTGCAGCAACTAGATTATGGAGCTTAATTGAAGCTTACCAAGACTTGAATTGAGGAATAAAACACACTTAAGAATTAGGCTACATGACCCTACCTCCAAAAACTGAAATTTAATCGTGTCGAGGCCGGATGACTGTTGGGAAGACGTTGTGCAGTAGTTGTGTAGCGCTCTGTGTGCAACATTGTTGGGTAGCTCCTTTGCATAGCGAGCTACTATGTGATTGTTTATGGTGATGTGCTTTAATCTAGGCTCTGTCAAGTTACAAACCAGACTTATTCTTCATCCACAAGAATTCACCAAACTTTGGATATCAATTGAACAAGAAATGGTGTGAATGGAATGGCGACATGTTGACTTGATTTGAAATTCGATATTATGGTTAAGTGAGGTTAGTCATGCACTCAACTCCTTTGAACGATATGATGGTTTGGGGTAATGATTTGAAACATAGGTCGGATATGAAAATTGGGTAGTGGGGGAATATGTAAGCCATGTGAACATTATTCGTAATGATGACCGTTAGGGGATGGAAACTAGGATAACTGGGTAGTATAGGTATTATAAAGTTTATGAGGATGAAATGATAAAGGGGTAGGTGAATGGAGTATAGGATTTTATAATTGAAAAATAGTAAAAGAAAGTGTAAGGCGTGGTTTATGATCTTAGGGATAGATGAATATATTAGAAGGGAAGCATAAATGTATTGCACCCTATGGTCATCTTGCTTTGGGCAGCATAATTCTTTAAATTGAAACTAATTTCGACATTGACTTTCATAACTTTGTGATAGTTTCATATGGACCGCAAGAATAACTCATGAAAATGACTTCCCATGACCCAATGTTGTTTCAAACTTGAACCAAACCACTAAATGAACAAACACATGGCGATGTTTTGGACATGACACTCGAACATAGGATAGTGACATTGTTTATAAGTTATATTTATTAAAAGACTGCAAACTAAATGGATTTGAAACACTAATTCGAAACACAAAAAATACAGATCCTAACAATGCAGTTAACCAACTTAGTCAAGCAATGGTTAAGCCAACCAAGCTCTATTAGAAGGCATCCAAACATGTGTTGAGATACCTCAGAGGAACCGCTCAGTTTGGTCTTTGGTATAAGCAGACAAAGGGAGTGAAGATGCAAGGCTTCACAGATGAATATTGGGCAAGTATTCCATCTGAACGAAATAGCACAAGAAGCGGAATATTCAGTATTGGTTCCGCAGTAGTTTCCTGGTACAACATGAAGCAGAGATTAGTTGCACTCAATTCAATATAAGCAGAGTACATGGTTGCTAGTCAAGCAGCTTGTGAATCTATCTAGATGAGGAATATCCTTGTTGGGTTGTTTGGTCAACAGATGGATCCTACAGTGATTTAATATGACAACCAGAGTTGCATCAAACTCTTGGTTAATCCAATTTTTCATGATAGGTCCAAGCATATCGACATATGATACCACCATCTCAGAGATTGTGTGCAGAGGCAGATCATGATGCTAGAGTACATTCCTACATAGGAAGAGGATGCAAACATATTGACGAAGGCACTGTCAAGAGGTAAGTTCATGTTCTATAGAGACAGGATCAATGTATCAGTTAATCCCTTTCTCGCCGAGAGGAAGTGTTGAAAATGGCACCAAGAAATATTCTAATTAAATTTTCCCTTTAATTAAATTAGAAAAAAATTGTAATTCAACTTTACATGACAACTTGTATGAGTTAACTAAGTTAGGTTGACTTAGTTGGTTAAATTAATTTGAGTTGAGGGTCTAACTTGAGTCATGTAGAGTGGCTCGTACAAAATAGGAGCCCTAGTTGAGTTTATTTTGAGTTGTAATTAATTAACTCAGTTTATCTGTGTTAAAGTCAGTTTAACTAGTTCCAATTGTTGGAGGAACTAGTGAGAGTTCAAAGAGTGGAACTTGAACTTGAACCACATGCAGTGATCAATCATATAACTGATAAATCAGCCATAAACAAATCACTCATGTCAAATCAGAGAAATACCCAGTTGAGATTGGAGTTCAAGGGTAGTGTACTATCAGTCATATAATCATCCAAATTGTACAGGTGGTGCATGCAATCGGAGGAAGGCCTTAGATGAATTGTGTATTTGTGGTTGGGAATTTCCATAATTAAGAGGGTCTAATTATCCAAGGAAACAACATAAGGAAATAGGGATCTAGGTAGACATATTGAGGGAGGAAGCCTTGGTGAGAAGAAGTTTTTTTGTAGTTGTCTCTCTTCAACGATTGATAAAGAAGAAAGAAAAAGTGTAGAGAGAAAATCATTGACTGTTAATCTGGATAATGAATTTGAAAGTTCTGAAGGCATTGGTGAAGACTGTAAATACATTAGAGGAAGTGTCAATAGCATTCATATAGTTTGTAGCGGCGTAGGAAGCATAGACTTTGTATCAAACCTTGCGAGAAAAAAATTGGTTTTTAGCACCAAAGACAAGAGTTTGGTTGGTAAGAAAGTAATAGACGGATTTAATATGATTGGAAAATGTTTCAGACTGTCGATAAAAGGAAAATTAGCCTCTGAGAGAAGCAGGGATAGCGTTTCTAATAAAGTAGAGAATAGTATAGATAACAACACAATAATCAATAAATTGGATAATGGCTTGGGGAGTTTAGAAGTTTATGGAAAAGGTAGTAGATATATTGGAGGAAGCAATGATAGAAAGCAATTTTTTTGCAATGGCTTGGACTTAGGCAGCGTTGGCTTTACAAACAATAGTTGCCACAAAAAAAATTGTAGTGTCATAGGTAGCAGCATTAAGTGCTTTGAAACTAGAGGGAGCAATTCCATATTCATCAACAGCGTTGGAAATCTTAGGAGCATAGAGAACAAGGATAGATGCATTGATAGCATTAAGGGCAAGGGTGATGAACGAAGTAATGTTCTAGATCATAATTACAACGTGGTTTTCAAAATAATTGATAATTCTAAAATAGCTTATTTTATTGCCAACCTTGAAGACATCGACCATGGAAAGATTGAAATGAGTCTTAATAATATTATGTTGGTTTTTAATAACAAGAGATGTAACCTAGGGAAATACATAGTTTCAAAAACATAGTTTCAAGGGTTAAGCCTAAAAAGAAGGTGGTTAATTTTTCATCTGAAGAATTGAATTAAAAAATGGTTAATATTCTTAGTAAAGGCTTGGGGTTGTATGTTTCCCCAAAGAACATTCCAATGGAGAGAATCATTTGAAAAATAGAGGAATGGATTCAATGCCTCTCCCTTGAGCACAAAGAAGTACTAAGACAAGAATGTGCTCTCATAATGAGGAAATTTAAACCCCCTAAGAGTAATTTAAATAAGGATGAACAAATTTATCTTAGGCCTCTTCGTAATAATGACAAGATTGTGGTTCTCAAGGAAGATAAAGGAGGAGGAGTGGTTGACTTAGATAAATATTATTACATTTGTAAGATGAATGAGCATCTTAATTGCGTTAGTTATAATAAGCTTAACTCCAACCACATCCCCAAGGATATAAAAGAGGTCAAGAAGGCAATATCAGAATCCAATCTTGATGAGAAATTAAAGAAGAGATTAATTCCTTCCTGTGAGGTTATCCCTAGAATTTATGGGTTGCCTAAAATCCACAAGGAAGGGATGCCTCTTAGACCAATAGTCAATACCATTGGATCCCCCACGTGAATTGGAAAAATATGTTGCCAAAATCCTTAAGCCTCTCGTTGGAAACATTGATTCCTTTATTAAAGATTCTAGTGAATTTGTAAAGCTTATTAAGAATGAGAGAGTAGATAAAGATGGAATTCTTGTGAGTTTTGACATAGTGTCCTTATTTACCAAATTCCCTTGGATGAGTTTTTTCATGTTATTAAAGAATTCACTGATCCAAAAACAATGAAACTTGCAGAGATTTGTTTACATTCCACTTTTTTCAGTTTCCAAGGAAGTTATTATGAGGAGATATCTGGAGTCGCAATGGGATCACCACTCTCACCAATTTTTTCTAACTTATACATGGAGTACTTTGAGAGGAAAGATATTAAATCCTACCCTTTCAAACCAACATGGTGGAAGATATTTATCGATGATACAAATGTAAAATGGGCTCATGGTAGGGCAGAGCTTGATAAGTTTTTTAATCACCTTAACTCTATATCGTTTAAAATAAAGTTTACTATGGAGGTTGAAAAAAACAGAAGCATTCCATTTTTGGATGTCCTTGTTATTAGGAATAGGATAGTACTTAGGGACATCAAGTCATTAGGAAGAAAACTCACACTGAAATTTATCTTCATGTTGAATCCTACCATCATCCATCTCAAAAAATTGGTGTCCTTAACACTCTTGTTGTTAGGTTCCTTAGAATATCTGACTTTGGGCACCTTGATGAAGATATAGAGCTCTTAACCTTTGTATTTAAAAGTATAGGATATAAAGATAATGATATTAAGAAATCTATAAAAGGAGTTCAAGGAAAGGTCTGCTCCTAGATCCCTCAATCTCAAGCTCATTGTGTTTAATTTTTCCTACCATTCATTCAAGGAGTTACCGATAAGCTTACTAAGGTTTGGGGGAAGAAGGGCATATTCACTCAATTTACATCAACATGAACAATAAAACAAAGAATGAGGTATGTTAGGATAATATTGATCAACATCAACTTAAGGGTGTTTATAAAATTGATTTTTCTTGTGGCAAAATTTATATTGGAGAAACAAGGTGCTCATTGCAAAGAATATTGAAGGAGCACAAAGCCGATATTGAGAATGAGAGACCACATACTTCATTCCTTGCGGAACACTCCTTGAAAACCAAGCATCATGTTTGTTTGGAAAGTGCCGAGCCTATCACGAGGGAAGAACACTATCAAAAGAGGAAAATCGAAGAAGCTCTTGAGATTATGAAGCACCCACATAATCTCAACAGCGATGGTGGAAGCAAGAACAATGGAAATTGGCTTCCTCTAATTAGGCATATTAGCTCTTCCAAATATTCTTCTTAGGTATAGTATCTGAGGTATAATCTTCTTTCCTTATCCTTATCCTTATCCTTATCTTGCATTTCTTACATTAAGTGATATTTATATTATCTCATGGTTTTTTTTTAAAGCTCACATTATTAACATTAATTTATTTATATTTTTAGGTTCCATAACATTATTTTCTTTATAGAACAATTTCATATATATTGATTATTAAAAGTGGAAGGAACCTGCTCCTGCTGTGTCCTGTTGCTCTGCGCGCAGCTTGTGCCTGGGCTGCTGCCCTCTCAGTCGTCCCTGCTCCCGATCCTGGGCCTCATGCCCTCAAGGACTCACGGATCTGCTTGGATCTGTTCTTTACCTTTCTTCTCCAGCCTCATCGCCCGGTTGGCTCTGTTCATTTGGCCTCCCCTTTTTGGATCTGCTTGGATTTGCTCCCCCCTGTTTGTTCTTACCTCGGGGCCTCAATCTGTTGGATCTGATTGGATCCATTCCAGCGTTTATTCGGCTCTGAGATGCTTCGCCTCCTGCTGTTGCATAGCGCAGATTGGGTTTGCTGCAGCTGACCAGATATACTCTCTTCTTGACCATGGAGACCCAGGGCTCACTCCGCGCCCCTTTGCAGTCTTCTCCCCCTGACGCAGAAGCTGCCTTCGCTTCATTGCTATCTTCTTTGCCTAAGAAGAAGAAGTCTGAAGCCGCCAAATTTGTCAAAAAGCTTGCTGATGTTCTAGAGGTAATCCTTCCTCCCGAGGGCCTGATCCAAGTCGCTTTGTCCTTGGCAGATCGAGCTCTGGTGGGTCAATTCACGGGTCTTTGTCCCTCTCCAAAATCAACGAAGAATTGGGTTGTCAAGAACTGGATCCCGCTGATCAAGAACAAAGTCACTTCATACTTCCTGGGAAGAGGCTACTTCCTGTTTGAGTTCAAATTTAAGGAGGACAAAGACTTGATCTTCAGGAATGGGCCCTCTTTCATGGGACCACAGGGTCTCTATCTCAATAAATGGACCCCTGACTTCGATCCTGCCGTGGATGTCCCGACGGCAGTCCCTGTCTGGGTTCGACTTCCAAATCTCCCAGTGCACTACTGGAACTGGGATTCGCTTAAGAATATAGGCAATGCCTTGGGAAAGTTCATTGACAGAGCAAACAACAATGAACAGTATGACTGCGCTCGAATATGTGTCGAGGTAGACTTAGAGGTGGGACTTCCGGAGGCTATCAAAATAAATGTTGGCAATTGGATGCATGTGCAAGTGCTGGATTACGAGCAGCTCCCTTTCAAATGTCGTAAATGTCATATCTACATAAATTTTTCTAGAGGGTGTCCGAACAAAGGGGAAGCAGAGAAAGGGAAGGACGGTGGTTGGAATCAAGTTAAGAGGCCAAAGACCTCTCACAAGAAATCTGGGCCCCAAATGGCCAAGGCCCCCAGCCTGCCTCCGCCCAAAATGGACCTTCGCCAAAAAGTCAAGAAAACAAGTAGGAGATCTTAAGCTCTACAGAAGAGGTTCGACAGGAAGAGGATAGGCAAGATAAAACCTCAGAAAAAAGGACCTCAGCAGGATCAAGACCTGAAGAAAGTGCTATAGCAAGAAATAAGGAAAAACAAACAGAAGCCTCCGAGGAGGAACAAGACTCGGAGGAGTCAGAGGAGGAAGGAGAAATAGGAGATACGCAAAAATCGGTCAGAAGATCATCAAGGGGCCACAACTTTGCTAGAGAAAAGAGAGATCAGGAAACCTACAAAGACAAGCTTCAGGGTAGTCAGCCCACTCTGCAGAAACTCCTTGGAAAAAATCCGAAGATGTCCAAAAACCAAGCATAGGGCTCCAAGGGGGCCCATCATCATAGAAATAAATGATGAAGATTGTCTCCTGGAATTGCAGAGGAATGGGGAGTAAAGTGAAAGAAGAAGCAACAAGAAGCCTTATAAGAAGAGAAGCCCCAAATATTCTTCTGATTCAGGAGACCAAAATGGAGGGCAATGAGTTTCTCCAAACCAGTAAAAGATTTTGGAAGGGAGGTAGAGGTCAAGCAATTTCAGCACGGGGAGCCTCTGGGGGGATGGGCTCTCTTTGGAATCCTTCCAAGTATATGTTGGTCATAGAGATCCATAATATCCACTGGTTGTTCCTGAAGTCACAACCTGTGGACTTGAGGGAGACATTCTGTCTTTTTAATGTCTATGTCCCAGCAAATATAGGGGAGAAAAGGGATTGTTAGGACTCCATCAGACAATTTTCGGAGTCAGAAAATTCGGAAAACATCATTGTTGCAGGAGATTTAAATCTCACTCTGCGTACAGAGGAAAAGCGAGGAGGCAATATCATAAGGGATCCAGCAAGGGAGTGGGTGGAGGATCTCATGCAGGACTGGGATCTACTCGATATCTCTTTAGAAAATGGTAAGTACACCTGGTCCAATAAGAGAATAGGTCCTAGCCATATTGCTGCTAGACTTGATAGATGTTTGGTGCAGAGCTCTTTCTTTTTGTTGGGCTTAGAATCCAGATGGCATATCCTTCCTTGTAGTGTTTCAGATCATAATCCTATTATGCTTGAGATTGGATCACAAGGATCTAGGCCCCATTCCTTTCAGATTCAATCCACTCTGGGTCAAGGAACTTGAGTTTCTGAGTTTGGTTCAGGACAGTTGGAAATTTTCGGTGAAGGGTTCACCTTTCTTCATTTGGGAAGAAAAGCTTAGAAGACTGAAAGTTGTTCTCAAATCTTGGGCCAAATCCCTCCCCAACCCTGCAAAAGAGAGAAAGAAAGCCCAAGACAGACTTGCCCAGCATCATGCCCAAAATGAAGATGTAGAAATCACTAAAGAAGTGTTAGATAAGGAAGTTGAGCTACAACAAATTTTCCATAAAGCTTGGCTTTCAGAGGAAGAGCATTGGAGACAAAAGTCTAGGAGCTTATGGCTTAAAGCGGGAGATAGAAACTCTGCCTTCTTCCAAAAACAAGCTCAAGCTAGAAAGAGCTTCAACTCTATTGCAGAATTCAAGGAAGGAAACTCGACTCACAAAGATTTTGGGAGCATCAAAAAAGCAGCTTTCAATCACTTCGAAAATCTGTATAGTGAAGAAGGAGTGACTGACCCAAACTCCAAATTCTTGGAGGCGGTTCCTTCTAAGATCTCCCCTTTAATGAATCAACACTTTGAAGCTAAGATCACTATAAAAGAAATAAAATATGCTCTCACCGACATGGAGCCTAACAAAGCCCCAGGCCCGGATGGCTACACTGCAAGATTCCTCCAAACCTGTTGGCAGATAGTGGAGAAAGATCTCTACAAAATGATGTTGAAATCTCAAAATTGTCAGAAAATAGGGGGCAGCACTAACTTTGCCTTCCTTGCCCTCATTCCCAAGGAAAAGTGCGCAAAGGCATTCAATCGGTTTCGCCCCATATCTCTTTGTAACATTGGATATAAATTAATCACAAAGGTGATCGAAAATAGACTAAAAGGAATCCTCCCCGACATCATTCCAGAGAATCAAGGCGAGTTTGTACAGGGGAGACAGCTTGCTGACAATTTCATCCTAGTTCAAGAGGTGATTCATTCGAGTCAACAACGCAAAGAGAAAGGTATGGTAATTAAACTAGATTTGGCAAATGCTTTTGATCGTGTTAGACTTAGTTTTCTTTGGGAAGTCTTGCATAAATTTGGATTTGGAACGAGCTTTATCAATTGGATTTGAGATTTTATAGTCGATCCGTGGATCGCTCCCTTGGTGAACGGGAGAGCAGCTGACTTTTTCAAACCCTCAAGAGGGCTTAGGCAGGGTTGCCCCCTCTCCCCGCTTCTTTTTGTCCTCCATGTTTCTGTCCTGAGTTTCTATCTAGATCAGAAATTGGTTGATCAAGAGATCTTGGGGCTCAACATTGCCAGAGGGGTTAAAAATGTAAATCATACACTGTTTGCTGATGATACCCTCTTGTTAGGGGCTGCCTCTGTCCGATCTACCTTAAGGTTTAAGGAAGTTATGGACGATTACAGTGAAGCTATAGGCAGCAGTTTAAACAAAGGTAAATGCAAAGTCTTTTGCTGGAATATCTCTACCTCCGTTCTCTCTGCCATCTCCAGAATTCTTGGCTTTTCTGCCTCCCTCAGTTGGTCCTATTTCACCTATCTGGGCCTTCCTATCTTCCATAAATTGGCTTACAACAACGACTGGATCCCTCTGTTGGATAAATTCAAGGAAAAAATTCAAGCATGGGGTTTCTCATGGTTAAATCTCGCCGGCAAAACTGTTCTCATCAAATCCGTTCTCAGTAGTCTCCCCATCTTTCAATTCTCTATAATCCTAGCTCCTATTGGCATCATCAAGAAAATGGAAGCCTTCATACGCAAATTCTTCTAGAAAGGTGGCAATCACAATGACAGGAAAATCCCTTTGGTAAGCTGGGATAAAATTTGTAAGCCTCTGAATGAAGGAGGCCTAAATTTCAAAGATCTCAGTCTCCAAAATACAGCCATGGGAGCCAATATTTTCTGGAGAATCATTGGTCCTCACCCAGGCTGGGCACAAAGAGCTTTATGGAGGAAGTACTTCACGAGGATGAGGAAAAGATGTCTGGACAATCCACTGCCCACCTCTGGATCGCAACTGGTTAAACTCTGTCACAAAGCAGCTCCTTTAATTAAACACAGAGCGTATTGGATACCTGGCAATGGTAAAGAAGTCAAGATATGGGATGACAGCATTATGATGCATCCCCCACTGTCGAGCTTTAGTTCACTGCAAGCGCTATGATCGTGGTTGGACAGAGCTGGCTACGTTACATTATGGGACATTTCACTGTGGGCTGGCAACAATTGGCTGCGTTGGAACCTACCACTTGTTCCCTCTGAGCTAAATCAAGAACGCAACCTATTCCTCACGCTGCTAAATGGTAAGGTGCCTCTGCGCGTTGGGAGGAAGGACACCCGTGGTTGGGGGGCCGCCCCAGGGTTGTACACAATTGCGCAAGGGTACAAAAATCTGCAAGAGTGTCCACACGTCCCTCTAGACCCTGTTGTGTGGAAGGGTATTTGGAAATACAAGACCATGCCAAAGGTGGACTCCTTTTGCTGGTTGTTATGCCACAAAGGAATTCTTACAGAAGATAGGTTGAAGAAGAAAGGTTTTCAAGGTCCCTCACGCTGCCATTTGTGCTGTGACAGTGAAGAAAACGCTCGGCACATTATGTTAGACTGCAAATACTCAAAATAAATCTGGCAGAATCTCTTGAGCCATTGGAAAATATTTTTCACCTTACCATTAACTATCTCTGATTTATTTTCAAACTGGAGAAACTTCTATCCAGAAACGCTCCCAAAAAATGAAATTTTTAACGCTGAATGGCTCTCCTTGCCAAAATTTATCTGCTAGAAAATTTGGCTTGAGAGAAATAGAAGAGTCTTCAGAGATGAAAGCTTAAATCTGCAGTTCACCATCATCAAAATAAAAATCCTATGGAAAGAAAGTTTGGGTGAGCACTTGTCGAACTCGAATCTAAGTCAGCAGGACTTAGACTGGGGCGCTTCGTTGGATCTCCAATTCTCTGGAGAAACAAGGCATCATAACGATACAAAAGAGTGGCAATTTAGAGGGAATGAGAATGAACTATCTGATTTTCTCATCAGGCAATCCAAATTCACCCTGTTCTTCGATGGGGTAACGAAAGGTAACCCCGGATTGGCTGGGGCAGGAGGAGTTATAAAGAACAAGGAGGGCAGAATTGTGACTAAGTTCGCTTGGGGATTAGGGCAATCCACCAAAATCGAAGTTGAAGCCTTGGCACTTTTGCAAGGTCTCAAACAAGCCAAGGGCATTGGTCTAACAGATGTAAATATTATAGGAGACTCTCAGTCCATTATTAAAGTCTTATTGGAGGATTCCT
Source organism: Pinus albicaulis (assembly GCA_034641835.2). Classification (NCBI taxonomy): domain Eukaryota; kingdom Viridiplantae; phylum Streptophyta; class Pinopsida; order Pinales; family Pinaceae; genus Pinus; species Pinus albicaulis. The sequence continues at coordinate 590,676,057 of CM076573.1, read as the reverse complement.
CTCCTAAAGATCTTAGATTGGCAATAGTGGTCTCAAGAATCAGAATTCTGGTGAAATCTCTTCAGATTGAAAATTTCCTTCATGTTTTGAGGGGGAATAATAAAGAAGCTAACCTGGAAGCCAACAGAGCGGTGCCACTTCTTGCTGGCTCTCTCTTGAAAGACGGAATTGAGGAGTGGGACTCCATACCATAAAATTGATTCATGTTTTACTGCATTATACTAAAACAGTTTGTTTGTATATTCAAGATAGGAAAAATAACGGAGATAGATTCTCTAGTTTCGAGTAAGAAACGTGGGTTTCCAAATTTTGGGGCCTATGAACAGCTAGTGGAAGAAAGTCCAAGGGCTTTGCCCGACTTATTGTGACCAGGGAAAGGCATTTTGGCCAAATATACAATATAAATCCATACCCGTTTTTGTAAAAAAAACATTATTTTCTTTATTATTAGTTTGAAACTCTATAAATAAATAAATAAATTATTATTTATATATATTTATTTATTAGAAATGAATAAATAGTTATTAATAAACAAATATTGGTTATTATTATGATTATTTATTTATTTATTATAATAATTATTATTAATGATTGTTTATTTATTTATTATTATTATTATTTTTTAATAAAAATCTTATGGAAAATCACATCAGAATTTATAGAGTCAATGTGTTTCGAACAACGAAGTGTAGTTCATCATGAGGAGAATGATGATTGAGCTTATCCAAGCACATAAATATATATACTGCAGATATGTGCAACGACCAATGACACAAATGTTACCAAAAAATAATAAAATAATAAAATTAAATGTTAAGAAAATATTAATAACTACAGATTTTACCCTTTTAACTATATAATAAAAATATTATTAATCCCAATCAATATAATTAGAAACAATTTTTAAAATTAACAAAACAAGATAAAATATAAATCAAAGGTTAAAATAAAAAAACTAAAATAAACCAACAAATGAAAACATAAGTAAACAATAATAAATAATAATAAATAAATGAAAACATAAATAAATCAACAAACGCAATCAACAAATGAAAGCATAAACAAACAATTATATATAAATATATATATAATAAACACAAAAACACAACAGAGAAAAACTACACACCATAAACAAAGAATCAAAATAAAGAGAGACGACAAACAAGAGCTAAGGACCGAGTCCTACAATGCCTGATATCAACATCATGCTCTTGATTTCTCCTATTTATTGAGCAATTGGTTTCTCCAATGTATGGAATCCCGTAGAAACAAGGGATCAAATAGACAACTTTCATGCTCTTGGGGTCCAACCAGTCTTTAACATTTCGACGGAAACCACGAATGGTGTTCAAACTCATTTAGACCTTTGAACACCATTTGTGGTTTTTTTTTTATCTATTAAAGACTCGCTGGATCCCAAGAGCATGAAAGGTATCTATTTGATCCCCTGTTCATGTGGGATTCCCTACATTGGAGAAATCGGTCGCTCTATAAATAGGAGAATTCAAGAGCATGTTAGGAATTGTAGGACTATGTCCTCAGCTCTTGTCAAACATGCTAGGAAGACTAAGCACCACATCTGTTTGGATGAGTCCAAGGTCATTGCTAGGGTTGAGAATTTCCATCACTACAAATTTAGGGAAGTTTTTGAAATCGAGAAAATGTCTCATACGCTAAATAGGGATGATGGGTGGAAAATTAGTAGTTGTTGGATCTCGTCTCTCTGCTCTGAGTATTGTTCCTTTTCCTCTTCCCTTGGTTTGTTGTCTTTCTTTATTTTGATTCCTTTTTTCTGCTCTCTCTCTCTCTCTCTCTCTCTCTCTCTCTATATATATATATATATATATATATATATATATTATTACTATTATTTATTATTATTGTTTGTTTATGCTTTCATTTGTTGGTTTATAGTTTTTATTTTAACTTTTGAATTATTATTTTATCTTGTTTTGTTATTTTTAAAGTTTGTTTCTAATTATATTGATTAAGAACAATAATATTTTTATTATATAGTTAAAAAAGGTAAAATTTGTAGTTATTAATATTTTCTTAATGTTGAACCCATAACATCTTACAATTTTATCAATCACTCGAGCTAGGTCTGGAGCATCTGCACAGCCGCTCTCGCTTCAGCTTCCCCCTATTGTTTCGCCCTTGGTCGCATGGCACCTCCGGAGTCCATCCTGGAGGTGGTTGCTCCTCTTGACCACACCTCGACCTTCTCTTCTCTCATAAAATCCTTGAATCCTCCTCAACCGAGGCCTGCGATATTGAATTTCGTCAAAAAATGGATGGAATTCAGGAAGTTTCACTGCCCCCTAAGATCTCTCGAATGGTTGCACTATCCCTCGCGGAGAAAGGGTTCATTGAGAAATTTACGGGTCTATGTTTGTCGCTAAAAACAGTCTAGAAATGGGTAGAGTGTAATTGGTTGGACAAAATAAAAGGGAAAATATCCATCAGATTCTGCGGTAGGGGTTTTTACACCTTTCACTTCGATACAAAGGAAGACAAAGATCTGATCTTCAAAAATGAGCCATACTTCATGGATACCAAGGGGCTCTGTTTAAACAAATGGACGTCGGACTTCGACCTAGAGCTCGACGTTCCTAGCATTGTCCCAGTGTGGTTTCGTCTTCCTCACCTCCCACTCCACTGTTGGGGGGATGATTCTATAAGAGCGATTGGGAATGTCATTTGTAAGTTCATCGACAAAATCAAACCAAAGGACAACATGCAAGCCTGTGCAAGAATCTGTGTGGAGGTAGACCTGGGGAAAGGACTACCAGAGGCGATCAAGCTAAATGTGGACAACTGGATGCACACTCAGCAGCTGGACTATGAACAAATGTCGTTTGAATGCAAGGTATGCCATGAATATGGTCATTTTTCCAATAGATGATGAAAAACAATAGAGATAAAAAAATATTGACTCTAAACCCCAGTGGGAAGTCATAAAAAAGAATAAGTCTGCCCCAATTGCCAAAAATGTTGGCCCTTCAACAACTCACCCATCCTCTCAACCTGCAAGCCCTAGCATTCCTCTTCATCCTGATCCCCCTTTGGCACCCTCCCAAACTCATGAACCCTCCCCCATCTCTTCCAACCCCTTCACTTCTTTGGCCTCTCTGGAAGAGGAACCCCCTCAACTCTCCCTCTCCACCTTCTCTTTTGAACCTCTCCCCCAACCATCCCCCTCCAAATCTTTCCCACCCCCATCCTCATTTGAACCATCATCTGCTCAGATAGTCACCATAAATGCAACAAAGGAGTTGGGACCTATTTTGGAAACCTCGAAAAAACTTGGACTTGGAAGAAAATCCGCTAAACACCACAGGGATGAGGCAGCTTAGAAGGACATTGCCCTGAGAACATAGCATACAATAAAGACCTTTATTGGAGGGCTTAACAACAAAGAAACAAGCCACCAAGCAACAGGAAGGAAGATAGGGTTTCAGCCCACATTCCTTAAATATGAAATCACTCACATGGAACTGTAGGGGATTAGGGCACCCCTCTAAATAAAATTCCCTAAGAGATCTTATCAAGCAGGAGCATCCAGACATAATTCTTCTCCAAGAAACCAAGCAGGAGCATCCAAACATAATACTTCTCCAAGAAACCAAGCGAGAGCATCCAGACATAATACTTCTCCAAGAAACCAAGCAGGGACAAAAATACATGGAAAAACACTGTAAGTAGAATCAGAAACTACACAGGCATAGTAGTAGAATCCAGATGTGCTTTGGGAGGATCAACCACAATTTGGAAACAAAACTCATGGAAACAAATTTCAAAATTAAAGGCCTGATATTGGATAAAAGTTAAGCTACAAAGCACCCAAGAGGATGTCATGATAATAGTTTACAACATATATGGCCCAAATCACTATCGTGACAAAGAAGTGTGCTGGCGAACTTTACAATCTAACATGGAAAGGAAGGACAACAGTAAATTCATCGTTGGAGGTGATCTGAACCTACTTATGCATGCAAAAGAGAAAAGGGGGGGCACTTTTACTCTCGATCCTTCAAGAGATCAACTGGAAAATATCATAAGAGATCACGACTTGGTGGACATCATCCCCAAGCATAGAAGCTTCACATGGAGTAACTGCAGGCTTGGACCAGGAAACATCATGGAAAGATTAGACCACTTCATTGTTGCTATCTCCCTCATTTCACTCTTTTCAGTGGAAACCTCTACCATTTTGTCTTGTTCGACCTCAGACCACTACCTTGTCACCCTAGTCCTCAGTGAGCAATCAAACCTTGGGCCCCTCCCCTTTCGTTACAATCCATTATGGAGTGAATCCCTTGAGGCAAGAACTATTGTGGAAAGCATTTGACAGCAACATGTTGAGGGGTCCCCAATGCATAGATGGGAGACTAAGCTAAATCTAGTACGCACAACCCTAAAAGGATGGGCTAAATACTATTACAGAGAACTGAAAATTGTCAATAAGGACACGTAGAGAATGCTAGAAGAAGTGAAAAAAGACATAGATGACCAAGGGGTGACCAAAGGGAAAATGGAGCATGAAAAGGAGTTGTATTGGGCACTATACAACTCAAAAATAAAGGAAGAAGAAAAATGGAGAATAAAATCCAGGAGTCTTTGGCTTCAGGCTGGGATAATAATACCTCCTTCTTCCATAAACATGCAACAGTCAGAACATCCAAAAATACTATCACAACCATAACCGACGATGAAGGCACCATGTAAACAGATCAAGCTAAGATTAAATCAGTAGCCCACCAACATTACAAAATTCTTCTGATAGAAACTATGGAGGTAGAGGACTATGTTGATCTCATGATCCACACTTTGAATATGATCACAGAAGAAATAAATTCCCTCTTAACCAGGGACATTGAAGAAGTTTAAATCATGAAAGAAATTTGTACCCTCCACCTAGACAAAGCTCCAGGCCCGGACAAATTCTCCATCAACTTATATCGAACCTTCTGGAAGGTAATCAAGAAATACCTCATCAAAATGATTCGATGGACCCAAAGGAAAAAAAAGATAGGGGGATTCACAAACTCGACATTTCTAGCCCTCATCCCAAAAGAGTCTCGGCCTTCCACCTTTCCTAAATTTAGACCAATATCCCTGTGCAACTCCTCCTATAAAATTATCACCAAAAACCTCGCCTCCCACATCAAAATTTACCTTCCCAAACTTATCTCTGAAAATCAAGGCGGGTTCATAGCAAATAGGAAAATCACTGACTCCATCTTGCTGGTCCAAGAAGCGATACACTCCAGCATGAGAAGATTGGAGAAGGATTTTGTTTTAAAATTAGACCTTTCTAATGCCTTCGACAGAGTTAGGCACTCCTTCCTTTACTCTGTCCTAAGGAAAATGGGCTTTTGTGAAGACCTCATCTCTCTCATCTAGGCCTGCATATCTATTCCCTGTGTCTCCCTTCTGGTCAATGGAAGACCTGGACCTTTCTTTAAATCCACCAGAGGCTTGAAACAAGGTTGTCCCTTATCCCCCTTCCTTTTCATCTTCATGGCAGAATCCTTCATTCGGGCACTGGACTTCAACCGCAAAGCAGGCTTAATTACAGGTATAAAATTCAGTAATGGGGTAAAAAAAAACCACTCCTAGTTTTTCGATGACACCCTACTGATGGGAGGAGATACTTGCATAATAGCGAGGAGCTTCAAAACTCTTCTTGAAAAATCCATGCATTATTCAGGAGGTTAGATCAATTATCTCAAAAGATGTATATATGGATGGAATGCAACTATGAATACCATTCATAGCATTTCACAAATCTTAGGGATCCCATACAAAAGGAGATGGAACCACTTTAATTATCTAGGGATGTTTGTAAGCAATTGTATTTTAAAGGTAGAGGTTTGGAGTATCACTATAGACAAGATTAAGAAGAAAATATAACAACGAGGAACCTCTTGGCTCAACCTGGCTAGGCATGTGGTTCTCTTAAAAGTTGTGCTTTCAGCTCTGCCCCTTTACCACTTCTCCATTCTCCAAGCCCCTATCTGTATCCAAAATAAAATGGAAATCATCTTAAGGAATTTTTTATGGCAAGGTGGTAAAAGCGAAAAAAATAAGTTCAACCTGGTAAAGTGGAGGCAGGTAACAAACAAGTATGAAAATGGAGGTCGAGCCATTCGCTTCCCTAAGCTGTTGAACGTTGCTTTCGAAGGAAAAATTGTTTGGCGTTTAATCACTAGTTTTCAAATGTGGTGAAAGCAAGTTCTTGAAAGGAAATACCTCTCCGCATCAAGGCATCATCTATTAGAACATCCCATCCCCAACATGCCATGTTCACGTATATGGACTCTTTGCAAGAAATCCATCCATTTCCTTCATGAAAACACCTCCAAAGTTCCCCATGGAGGCTGCAACATTGACATTTGGAATGAAAAAATCATGGGCAAGCCTCCTCTCTCAAACGATCTGAGCCTTCTTCGCATTTAAATGCATCTTAAAGAGCTTGGGATCAATACCTTGAATAATATCTCCAGTTGGGAAGACAATAATAGCCAATGGGAGGGTTGGATGCTCCTAAATATTCCCCCTCGCCTTCACAATGACAAAACAAAAATGGAAGGAATGCTTCATGGTGTTGCCCCTCTTGCAAAAGATTAAGAAGATAGCTATAGATGGGACCCCTCTGGGTCCTTTTACTCCATATAAGCGGGATACGAGGTGCTTCACAATGAACGATTCTCTTCTCCAGTGTGGGTGATCTGGAAGCAGGTTTGGAAATCTGAAGCTCTCCCTAAAATCAAAATATTCATTTGGACCTTGGTAAAGGGAAAGATTTTGACTGTTGATAATCTGAAGGAAAAAAAAAGGTATTTAGGGAGCCTTCAGATGCCCTCTATGCTTCACAAATGAGGAGTCTATATAACATCTCTTCATCGACTGCACCTTTGCAAAAAATTGCTGCAACACCCTCTTTGATCCCCTCCAGTTCAAGATTGATGCTAATACCATAATCTCTGATATGATAGCTCAGTGGAAAAATAAACACCCTTGTGCAAAAAAATGGAAGAGTGTTGTCAAAAGAATCTGGGACATGCTCCCTTATGTTCTCCTTTGGAACATATGGCTCATGCATAATAAAGTCATTTTTCGTGAGCAAAAACCATGCATTTGAAAGGTGCAGAAAAAGACTTGGAGCCTTACTACAAAGACCATTTTAGCTAAAAACAACAGTGATTTTAACATTAACGACTTGCAAGTAGAGGAAAGACACCTATTCAGAAAATTTCCTGACATACTCCCGAGGTGCAATAAGCCCTCTACAAACCAGCCAATTCACAAAGAACAGTGGAAAGTAAGGCTCAAAGAAAAGGAATTTATAGAATGTCTTCATGGGTTAAGCCGACCCAATATTTTCTTCAATGGAGCCTCAAAATCAAATCCAGGAGTAGCAGGAGCAGGAGGTCTCATCATGGTTGAGCAGGGTAACGATGTTGCCTTCTTCGAATGGAGATTGGGTCGATTGTCGAACAATAGAGTTGAAGCGTATGCCTTAATGTAAGGACTTCAAATAATTAAGAGGTTCAATATTAAGAAGGCTATGGTATTCGGGGACTCATCAATTGTAATCAACATGATGTTGAACTCTGATCTACCTCCCAATATCAACCTGAACAGATTAATCATTAGGTGCCACAACTTGAGTAATGAGACAGGGGACCTCTCATACCATCACATCCTCAGAGCTAATAATAAGAATGTTGATTCTTTGGCCAGTATGGCCTACCTCAAATTCCCTGGTCAACTCTCTTCCCAATGTCACACCATCTACTCTCCAATTCCATGAATCCTCCCCTCTGCACGATCTCTGCCTTCAAGATCTTCTGTGCCCCCTTGATTTTATTCCTGCAGGCTTGTAATCCCCATCCCCTTCCCTACACCTATCCTGTGACCATGTCCTCCCACACTTCCCGCTCTTCTCTCTTCCTTAGCATGCCCCCCGCTTCCTCCCTCCCTATTTATCCTTCTTCCCTTCTCCCCGCAGATCACTACTCATTGCTGCTCTACGCTCATCCTGTTGTCTTGCTAATTTCCAGAAGTTTCCTTCCCCCTTATCCTAGAACCATCATTCTTCGTTTTCATTCAGCTCCTCTGCATCCTCGACCCCTCACTATTGCAGGTTATTGCCCTCCTTATTATCAGTCAAAATGAGGAGTGAGAACTGCTTCCACTGCTACAACATGCAAGTAGAAATGGACCTGATCAAATCTCAGCTGAAGATTGTGCAGGAGAAGCATCAGGTAGATACGAACTTCCTTCGTTATCAAGCTGAATCACTCACAGAGCAACTGAGGGGAGCAAACAACGGTTATGTGCATATAGAAGAATCTATGGAAATTCTGCACTACATGGTGGATAAAATAACAGTACAGAGCTCAAGCTCCAACAACGTACCCAATTCCAACCCAGATAGCAATCTTGGCACCATGGACAATTCAAATGCTCGACAAGGTAGTAGGAACTACTCTTCAGTCCACATACCGTCATCTTAAGTATTATGTCTTTTAAATTCACTATTATGTTGTTTCAGTTTGTTAGAGTTTACAAAGAATCTGATTTGCAATACAATAGCCATAGCCAGCATGCAAGAGGTTCGGTTTTTTCCACATCACCCCTGCTTGACATTCTACTCTGTAACTCGGATGTAATGGAGATTTCACTCCACACTCTTTTTGGAATATAATCGGCAACTGACTTTGTTAAAAAAATATATATTTTCTTAATGTTTAATTTTGTTGTTTTTTTTTTTTTTTAGTAACATGTGTGTCACTGGTCATTGCATATCTCTGTGGTATATATATATTTATGTGTTTGGATCAACTCAATCATCATTCTCCTGATGATGAACTACCCTTAGTAGTTCGAAACGCGTTGGCTCTATAAATTTTGATGTTATTTTGCGGAAGATTTTTATTGAAAATTAGCCATGGATCACGAAAGTTTACACTCTCAAATAATAATTATTATTAATGGTTATTTATTTGTTTATTATAATCATTATTTATTTATTCTATTTCTCTGAATAAATATTTAGTTATTAACAAGTAAATAAATAATTATTAAGTAATTATTAAATTATTTATTTGTTAGTAATGATTATATATTTATTTATTATTATCAATTTCAATTAAATAAATAGTTAGTTAGTTAATTAATTAATTACAATTAGTTATTTATTTATTAATAATTAAGTATTAATTAATAAATAATCACCAAAAAATCTCTGTAAAAAATAATAAATAATTATTATTGAGAATTAATTACATATATTTATAATAATTAATTATTTATAATATGTTATTTATTGTATTAATTTAGGTTTAGGTTGTATAAATTATTTTAGATTTTAGTCACCCATTTTAAAGCTTTTTTCATTTATTATTTATTTATACTCCCTTTGACTCTTCTTTCATTCACTCATTGTCCTGAAGATGGATCCCCTTTTGGATTCGAAACATTGAAAATATTCATCTATCTGAATTCAAGTTTCTATGATCCATATTATGAATTTTGAGAGATACTTTGGTAAAAATCACATATTGTGGTAAATTTGAACCATCTTTATCCAATTGGTTAAGTATTGGCATAGGCTTGTCTAAGAAGTAGTGATACATATAGAGATAGTGTGGAGGTTTCTAAGCGTTGAGAAAAGCATTGTAATCTTCTCATATTTTCTTACTAATGCAATATATAGATAGCGGGGTTTTTAGCGGTGGCTTTCCCCAGGAAATCATTGTGTAATGTATGATTGAAATTCTTTCTCTTTTATGCTTTGTGATTTTGCGATCATTATAATTGGTTTTTGCAAGTGGTAGAGTAGCTTCAAGTCTATTGTTTTAGCATATCACAATTAGCAGTTTGAAATCTACGTGGATTTTCTACACCACCAAGGAACAATATTACCCTGTGGGGAGCTATGAGGACAAGTGCATACAATGGACAACGTTGCGATGACGAAGAGATCAAGATGTGCACGAGATGACAAATATTTTTCATACCTTGCGCACAAAGTTGGGTATCAAAGTTTCGAAAAAACATCTGGTGCTCAAGTACCGTAGTTGCTTGCACAAATGCATTCAGGAGGAAATGGAGTTCCTATAAATCTCCTTGCTTGGTGTAGCATACCGCTATGCTTCCAATATTTAGTAGAAATTTAAGCAGAAGAAGTGAGACTTTGGATATTTGAATTCGAAGCAAGGGAAAGACACCCCCAAACATCAAAACAAATGACAAAGCCAAGGTGGGGTGACCTAGGACAACCCATTTAAGCCACAAGAAAAGAACAACACCACAGCGACAAATAAGGACACATGGAAATGGTGTGAGTTATGTCAGATCCCCACTCACAACAAAAGTGAGTGTCGAGCTAAGAAGTTAGTGGTGGTTGAGTTGAAGGTTTTTGAATAATATGCATGTTTTGACTTTGAGTCAGAACCCGAAAAGGGGAATTACAAAGGGAAACATATTATTGATGCAGAGCCCCGTGCCATCGTTGCCACCACCAAAATCGAGAAGGTTGAGCTTGAATATCCAGAGGAGGGGGAGCGGCTCTTCCACTCACAAATGTGGGTGAAGGTTTCTCCGTTGGAGTTCATTGTCGACATCTGAAGCCAAAAGAACCTCATATCGACAGAGGTCGTGAAGAGGTTGGGCCTAACAACCACACCACACCCACAACCATACACTATCAGGGGGCTTCACCAAGGACAATATCTTTGTGTCAGCTAGCAATGTCACCTTCCCTACAACATCAAGCCCTTCATAAATGAGGTACTATGCGATGTTTCTTCTCTTGAATTTTATGATGTATTATTAGTAAAACCATACTTATGGAAGCGTTATGTTGTGTATGAGTCTAGGCCTCATACTGTTATTATTTCTTTGGGTAATAAATTGTACAAGATACCGAAGGTAGCACCACCTATTGCCATCTCTTTTACCTCTACAAAGAAATGCAGTAAGATAATCTCCCAAACCGAGAAATTAATCTTCCTTGTGATTCGCCCTTAGGGCAATAAGAAGACTATGGCCACATCCATAACCTCCAGGTAGGGCTCCTCCACATGATAGCAGTATATGGAAAAGTTCATGGAGGAATACAGGGGCATCTTCACCTCACCCATAGGGTTACCTTTGCACTGTCAGGTCAAGCACTACATCGATGTGGCCCTAGATGCGTCGCTACCCAATGGACCAATCTATCGATTCTTTTTTCTAGAAAACAATGAAATTAAGAGGCAGATTCAGGAGTTGTTGCAGAAAGGGCACATCAGGCCAAGTTCATCGCCCCGTGGGAGCCCGATCGTGTTGGTACAGAATAAAGACGACACCTAGAGGTTATGTATTGACTATCAAGATTTGAATAAGATCATTGTCTGGAATAGGTATGCAATCCCATGGATTTATGACCTTTTGGATAAAATCAAGGGGGCCAAATATTTCAACAAGATTGATTTGAAGTCTAGTTAACACCAAGTGCCAATCAAACCCTCTGATGTGTGGAATACTAGCTTCAAATCCAAGGAGGGCCTCTTCGAATGGTTGGTCATGCCTTTCAGGTTGACGAATGCCCCCACAAACTTATGAGGCTAATGGATGACATCTTGCGGCCCTTCACCAACTCATTCATGATAGTGTATTTGGACAACATCCTAATCTTCAGCTAGAGTTGGGAAGAGCATGTACACCATATTCAGCAAGTCCTCCAAACCCTGTGACAACACAAGTTTTGTGCCAATTTGGTGAAATGCACTTTTGGTATGACCCAGGTTCAATACCTGTTGTATGACATTAATGAGCAAGGGGTGCATGTGGAGCCAAATAAGATACAAGTCATTCGATATTGGTAAGCCTCAACCACTCTAATAGAGCTACACAGCTTTTTGGGACTTGAAAATTTCTACCGCAGATTAGTATTGGGTTTTTCTTGTATCACTTGGCCTTTGATTCTACTCACCAAGGGCGGAGCGAAAGAAAAGTCTTTCTGGTCTGAATCCCAACAAAAGGAATTTTTTGAGTTGAAGCATCGCCTCTACTCTACACTAGTGCTCACATTACCAAACCTGCAGTAACCATTTGAGATTGAGATTGATGCCTCTGACTATGCTATCGGGGTAGTTCTTATTCAACAGGGACATCCAACTACATATAACAGTGAGACACTTTCAGACACTGTCTAAAAGTATGCCACCTATGACAAATATATGCATTCCATTGTGTAGGCCTACCAACAATGGAAGCATTACATTCTGGGGAAGGAAATAGTCAATCCACACATACCACCAACCCCTGCAATTCATACAGACACAAGGAAAGTTGCAGAACAATCGCCATTAGAAATGGTATACATTTCTACAAAAGTTTCATTTGAACATCAAGTACAAGAAGGGAAAAACCAATAATGTTGGGAAGAGTACGTACACCATATTTGTCAGGTCCTCCAAACCCTGCGACAACACAAGTTGTGTGCCAATTTGGAGAAATGCACTTTTGGTATGACCCAGGTTCAATATCTGTGGTACGACATTGATGAGCAGGGGGTGCATGCAGAGCCAAGTAAGATAGAAGTCATTCGATATTGGCCAGCCCCAACCACTGTAATAGAGCTACACAGCTTTTTGGGACTTGCAAATTTCTATCGTAGGTTAGTGTTGGGTTTTTCTTGTATCACTTGGCCTTTGATTCTACTCACCAAGGGCGAAGCGAAAGAAAAGTATTTCTGGTTTGAATCCCAACAAAATGAATTTTTTGAGTTGAAGCATCGCCTCTACTCTACACTAGTGCTCACATTACCAAACCTGCAGTAACCATTTGAGATTGAGATTGATGCCTCTGACATGTTATCAGGATAGTTCTTACTCAACAGGGACATCCAGTGGCATATAACAGTGAGACACTTTTAGACACAGTCTAAAATTATCCCACCTATGAAAAAGAGATGCATTCCATTGTGTAGGTATGCCAATAATGGAAGCATTACATTCTGGGGAAGGAAATAGTCAATCCGCATAGACCACCGACCCCTGCAATTCATACAGACACAAGGAAAGTTGCAGAACGATCGCCATAAGAAATGGTACAAATTTCTACAACAGTTTCATTTGAACATCAAGTACAAGAATGGAAAAACCAATAATGTTGCAAATTATATCATCCAACCACTGGTTATGGTGTTGACCATTGTACTCGACTCTTGTGGACATGAGAATTAGGGGTGGCCACATCTTTACAAGAGCGATCCAGAACTCGGCAACATATACCAGATGCTCCTTAAAGGCAAGCAAGTTTCATATTTTCACCTCCAGGGCACATTGTTATGCCACCTAAGACACCTCTTTGTTCCTTCAAGTGAGTGTTCTAAAATGCGCACTACAGTCAGGTCGCTGGAATTTTTGGAGTAGAGAAAATAGTGGGAGTGCTTCAGAAGTACTTTTCTTGGCCGAACCTTAGACAAGATGTTGGGAAGTACATCATATCATGCACTGCCTATGCCATTGCCAAACCAACAATCAAGAATCAGGGACTACATTCTCCTCTACCTACTCCTAGTTGACCTTGGGAATCCATTTCCATGGATTACATGTCGGAACTTCCTTCTACTAAGAATGGAAACGAATGTGTTTTCGTGGTCATGAAAAATTCTCTAAGATGGTTATTATAGCGGCCTGCAAGAAGAGTATCACAACATAAACCACTACTAAGATCTTCATTGAACATGTAGGTACACTTTGGAATCCCACATTCCATTATCTCAGATCAATACAACAGGTTCCTGAGTATAGTTTTGTCAATCCACTGGTTAGTTTTGGATACGAAGGTCACTAAGTCCATGGCCTTCCACCCCCAAACTGATGGCCAAACATAGGTCGTCAACAGGATGATCGTGCAGATTTTGTGCATGTACAACTTGAAGCATTCACACACACAGGATGAAAGCCTCCCCTATGTCTAACATAGCTACAACAAAGCTCTCCATAACTCAACTGGACACAACCCCTTTCAGGTGGGTTTGGGATTCTAACCATTATGTCCCATTGATGTGGCCATACCATTTGCAGCTACTCAGGCAGATTTGGCTCATGTCCAGTCCCAAGCTAACAAGGATAAGAACTTCATTGAGCGCATTCAACACATCTGCCAGCAGTTCCATGACATATTGGATAGAGCCAATGCCAAGTACAAGTAACGTCATGATCAACATTGGGTGCCACACAAGTTCTAGTTGGGCGAAAAATTTTGGTTACATTTACAGAAGGAGCGCCTCGTTGGGCCCCACTACAAGGTTCACCCGCTTTGGTATGAGTCGCACACCATCGCCAAGCCTATAGGGGAAAATTCCTTCAAGCTCAACTTTCCATTGTTCCTTGGCTTGCACCCTGTATTTAATGTGGACTAATTGCGACCATGCTTTCCCCCATTGTTGGACACATGCAACGTTGTTGAGCAGCTAACATCAACAAAGCTCAACCCATGCTGCATTGAACAAGCCAAAATGGATAGGATCATGGACACATATATAAATAACACTTGTTAGTAGAGGATTTAGATATATCAAGTTGTCAAAGTAGGCCAACTCCTTCACCAGGGCAAGTAGTTCACTAGGGACTAGGTTCAACATAAATTTCCTCACCTTATGGAGCCTCTACTCGTAATGGGGATCATTGGTTTTTAAGGGGACGAGGGGGGGGGGGGGGACTGATCTAGGTGGATATTGGAGGCCACCCGCCTATTCCACCTAAAACCCTGGTCGGTTTCATCTATTTCCTCGATTATAGCAACATTTGTTATTTTTAGCATTTTTTCGGGTCTTGAACTTCTGAAGCGGTTTTGACCCCCTAAAATATGTGTTTTTGAGTTTTGTAGCAGACATAGGCTATAGGATTATGATAATTCCTGTAGTACTCAAAAATATATTTCCAACGAGGTGTCGTTCGCGCGAAACGAAGATCATATGACCAAGTTACGACCCCGGGAAGTTGGTTGCGCAACTAACCCCAACGGGGCCTACAAACTCTTGGTGTTCCATCTCTTCGGGTTAGGGTTTTCCATTTTTGTTCAATAATATAAAGTCCCTTGAGACTCATTGTAACATATTTCATAGGCATGTAGTCGCCACATCTCTCCTCAAAGACAAGCTACCATTACCCGAGCTAGTTTATTTTCATTATGTTTGTAAGCATCTTTCAGTTCTTTGATATTAATGAAATGAATATTTATTTATGCTACATCTCTGTTTTTATGTTTATATCTTTATTTTATTGCATTCCTTTGTAAGTTTGTGTTGGGGGTAAACCCCCCCCCCGCTTCGAAATTTTTCTAAGTATGAATCCTCATTAATCTTATATAGAGGGATAAAGTGCTCCCTATAAGGGGTGGGCATGATACAAGGGCATATCCAACTCAGTAGAGAATTAATGGCCAAAAATCACCATTGCATTCCCAAATGGCGCTTTTTTTAACTCCTCCCAAAATCCCGACGCTTCTAAATCGTCCGCTCGTATCGAATCTGACGGTTACCGAAGTAAATCACACTTGAACCTACTCACGCATTAGCACTACCTCGTAGATCCGATGCCATGAAAATCGTTGAGCAAATTTAGATCAATGGTCATCTCACCTACACCTATGCGCTAGTTAATTTCCTCCTCCCGTGAGATGAGCGAGTCCCACCTATCGTGGTTGGTGGCCCGACCAACAACAATTGCACACTTTGTCATCGCATTAATGAGCCCCATAAATAGCCTTTAAACCTTAATGCTGTCATATTTTCCCCATTCTCCTTGTTGGTTTATTCTTATGCATGATCTTTTGCAAAGAGCGGCCATGACTCTTTCGAGGTTGCATGACTACTATGTCATCGAAAAATTCGTCCATATCGGCATGTATGTCATCTTCTCTCCCCATTTACCTGTTGTGATTGTAATCCCACTCCTTTGAATAGTTATGGTTGAGCCAACAGGAAATGATGTCCTCATAAACAAGTTGGTTGGGGTGCATAAAACTAAGGTGTGCCTGATTGACATTCTCACCCTAAAAAGGACGCCCACTTCTTCAGCCGCTATGACAGCTGATGACCACTGCCTACTCAGGACCGAAATCCTGCATGAAACCCTCCCTTCAGTTCATTTCGAACGTGATTCTATTTTGGTTTTAGTTGAGAACTTTGAATTAGATTAGCAAGCGGTATACTTTAGAAGTAGTCATGCATTGTTTATAAATATTGATAAGGGATTATTGCGAATATGTTGGGCATACCAGCCCAAGGAATAGATATTGTAGATAAAGGATTGGATAACGAATTCATCATGTGGGTTTATGGGAACAAGATTGAATTCCGTAAGACCCCCTTTGAAAACCCATATCCTAAGCTAAAATTGGTTTTTCCTATTCCCACTAATTTTGTTAAGCCTTTCTACCAGACCTTGATGTCTCTCCTATCGTTTATTTTTGGTCTTGTTGATGACTCTCAATTGGACGAGTCAGTGTTCATAGAAATTCGTCTTGTTACGCTTCAGCCGGGACAACAGACCATTAACTTCCCTAAGTACCTGGCTCGTGCCCCTAATGTAGATTTATCCACCACCCTTCCTTTCAGTTCATGCCACCATTATTCTTACAATTTTCACTTAGTCATGTACAATTATCCTTCATATTTTATCGTTTTGAGGCTTCTTCTGAGCACCACAGATGCTGAAGATAAAGAGAGAGAGGTTTTCCACTGGTCGGATGCAATATACCCTTAGCGTGTCCCTTTTTCTTACTCACAATAAATTTACTTTTTTGCTCACCCTCTAAAGGCCAAGATAACAGAAGCCAAAGTAGGTAGGATTTCAGAAGAACAAGTCAGGGTTCTAATATTGACCGAACAAGGAAGTATTGGAAGTTGGATTTTGTTTCTTGAGCATACGGTGATACGAATATATGCATTTGACAACCAGCCTACTCAGCTACCCAAGTATGTGTCACCTTTACTATTTACGTATGAAGTGTTAAGACAAAATATTGTGCTTAATGAATTTCATTTTGTATCTAAAAATAAAGGAGAATTATTCAGTTTCCCTTATGCTATATATCCTTTAATTGCTAAGAATAAGAACGTCATTGATGAATTGGAAAAGGATATGTCTTCTTTTGGATTCATGCAATGTGATTATTGGAACTATGATCCATTAGGCATCATTTAGAGACATAAGAAACATGTTGTGTTATCAACCTATGTGCACAAAACTAGGCCCGAACTAGAGAGACTGGAAAATTTTTCAGTGCTGGTAGAAGAGGATTTATAGTCGGCATCATCTACAAGAATGACAGAAGCATTCACCCAAGTTGACCCCAGTCACTCCTAAATTCAAGTGCATGCAGGAGATACTGAACCCGTAGTTTCTTGCTCTACCACTCCTGCAAGTAAACGAAAAGTCGATGACCTGACTCAGCTTGACGTAGTTCAGCGAGTCAAGCCAAATGAAGCTGATGTAGATACAAACGTGTTTTATTAGCAGATCGATCAGTTGGATGCATTTATTAGGCAGACCTTGAAGAGAATTGAGCCCAAAGAATCTGGGACTCAAGATATGGATATCAAACACTCCTTTACAGAGCAGAAGGAAATAATGACGTCTTGTGAAGAAATGACTATAGTCCTGGAACAATCCCAATCAGCGACACCTCAGAACTCAAAGAGGTGTTACCTATAAGTGGGCCATGTTTTATCTCGACGGCTGACTTCGAGACAAATGCCTTAAATATTACAGTGCTCTAGCTTGAGATAGGGGAAAAACAACATATGGTTGGATCCAGGATCTCTTCCCTAGCCATAAACCTAGGTAGAGTGTCAGACATGGACGTGATAAATTTACGTCGGTAAGTGGGTGAAATTGTAGAATGGAAGATATTGGAATCCATGGCAAGGAATAGGAAGATACAGGCCATGATTGAGAAGGTATGTAAGCAATTTAACATAGCTCGTATTACCCTGCACACCAAGACCAATCAGATCAAAGAATTGGAGGGCATTGTCATGTACCAGTCTGGACACCCTAAAGATATTGTTCCTATGAATACATTATTGGAGAAGGACAAAGAGATTAAAGCGCTCCAAGCAATCTTGAAGATCTCGAAACATGACCCTGATGTTCTGATACAAGATTTCGAGAGGAAAGAGGAGGTTGAAATTTGTCTTCAGGAAATAGAAGTTGTTATGAGGATCAAAGAAGAAGAGCGGCAGAGCGCTCTCAAGAAACTAGAGATAGTCATAGCAGAATCTCATGAAAAAGAGAAGCGAAATCTAAAACTCTTGGTAGAGTATAAGGATTCAATTAATAAGGCTCTTAGTTCAACCTGGACAGCTGAGTCAGAGGATCTCAAGTTATTACACATCAATATCACTCAATTAGAGCAAGAGTTTTTGCAATCAGCCAAAGAATAAAAGGCAAGAGCTAATCATAGAACCGATGTTGTGGTGGAGCGAAATAATACTGAAATTGAACATATTCAAGCTACTCTGAAAGATAGGAATAATGAAGTTAAATCCTTGAAATAGGTTGTTTGCATCATTGTGACAAGGAAGAAGGTCCTCATACAGGCTAAAGGGGAGATATGGAGAGAAATTTGGCAGAAGATCGCTACGGTTGAATCATATGTGAGAATTCTTTCGGACTGTGCGAAGGCTTTAATACAAAGTGCCAACCTAGAGGAAAACTCTACGTCTGAGGCCCTAGATAAAATACTAGAGGACCTTGATGCCATTATAGATCTGGTCAATACTGTGGAAGATGATACTTTAGCGGAACTAGAGTTACCACCTAGAGACAACTGCATTTTCTCTCTGTGCGTGTTAAAGAAAAAACGAATTACTATGCACGAAATGTGTAACGAATTCGACAAAGTCATCAAGGAAATAAATGATTTTAGAACCGACTGGAACTATTTGGGAAGATGTGGTGTGCCTTCATTCTGTAATAAGGAAAATTGGACAATATCTTGGCAAATTTTCTCTGAGCAACTGAAAGATACAGAGCGAGATTTGGGTTGTTTGGCCATGCTAGGGGAAGAGACAGTTGCTTCTTCCACATTGGTAAATGATCTTTGCCGGGACTTTACTATTTTGGCTGGGATAAAAAAAATTATACATAATCACCCTACCACCAAGTATCAGATAAGATCATGTTTGGTGGTAGTAATTTCCAAATACAAGAATGTGCCATGGTTAGTTTCTATTGAGTGGGACAAACTAGACAAATTGAAGAACCATTTATGTTGCAGTGCAGTAGTCGAGCAACTCTTTACCATGTCACAGGTCGCCGAAATGGTTCATCCAATGCAGTCTATCACAGATCAACCGGAAGACTGGAATGAAATTACCCTGATTACAACTCAGGCACCAACTGTCAGGATGTGTGGGGCTCACACACTCTCTCCAATGGGGCTGCCTAAAAGGACCAAGTCGTCAAAGATGCGAAGGCGACACAATTCTTAATGATTTCATTGTCAAGCTTTACTTTACTTTTATTTATTTTATTTCAATGTCAATTAGTTACAAGAGAAACAGTTACTAAAACAATTATTTTGAAAACTATTATTTAAAGCCAGGTTTCCCGTCATGGGGGGTTGTTGTTGGTAGAAGTGGAAAAAAAATTATGAAATACTAAAACTGACTATACATGATACACAATTTTCATTTTCAATTCCGAAAGTCTGACCTGGCGATTTTTTATTAGTTTTATTTGTTCTTTATGTTATTTTGATTTGTAGTCAAAGTGAATTCAATCTGAGGCTCACACTCATTTAAGTAATAACTCATTTGGTTTTTGTGTTCTGATATCGATATTATCAACATAATTGTTGAATGATTAGTCTTGAATTATTGATAACTGAAGGTATATCTTTCATTTAACAATAATTATTATTTTATTAGTGATTTAAATTCTATATATTTCTCTTGTGGTGTTTCTATATCTGTTTTATTTTAAGGTGTGTTATGTTCTCCAGATTATAAATTTTTACTCTCTTATTATGAATACCAGTCACGATATTTACTATTAGTTGTTTTCATTTACAATATAGAGTAAAATGAAGATGTTTGCACTTGTTGCACATGTTCCTTTTTAACTTGAGGACATATTTTCAGTTGTTGTTTTGCTTTTTTCCTTATTTATTTTTCTCTTTTATATGATTTCTATTATCCTTGTTAGAGTTTATCACTATTTTTTTGCTCGTCAGGAATCTGATTCAGGAACTATGGATCTTTAAATGTGTTGATCCCTTCTATGAATGCCACCACCTATTACAATGATTGATTATCTATATTTGACCTTAATTTATTTGTTTATTGAAAATAAAATAATATAGATTGCAGGGTTATCCCATGTGGTGTGTTGGATGTCAGTAGTTACATCTAGAGTGAGAGAACTCATTAGTCCTTAGTGGATGCGGACTTGAATCGTTTATGTGTAAGAATGATTTGAGCACCAACATTCTGAATCATGGTACCGCGTGGGTAATTGGAAATGGGTCAAAAATTTTATGGCCAAGGAAGAAAAGTCACTGAAGGATGTTGTATCCAATTCAATTTACCATTTAGCAACATCTTCGGTCAAGGTCGTTGGAATAGATGTTATTTGATCGAATCATCTGCCAAAGAGTTTGATGAATGACAAAGATGGTTGGTGGTGACATGTTTCAATGGGTTCTCTCCAGGCTTCCCTTCAAACTTAAGGGCATCATATGGCAACTTTGCAGGCATGGGTGGCCACCAAGGATCATGATGGATGGGGTCATTTTTCAACTTTGCTAAATCTGAAAGATCAAGAGAAGATAGGAAAGGATTATGTTGTTGACTAATGGGTCATAAGAGTAATAACTCCCTGAAAAACCATGAGGTCCCCCCATACCCTAGATTTGAGTAACAATCTATGTGCCATGGTTATAATTCATCTAAGTATATTGAGGATACAGGCTAGTGTGAATGGTGTAAGGAGTTTTCCCCCTAGGGTAAGTGCCTCGAGAGAGAAAAGGACCCCAAAGAGCGTGGTTTCTAGTGGGGTTGTATCTGATAGAAAAAGAAGGAACTCTTTACACAAAAGCACCAACATAAGGAGGAAAATTCACTGGAATCATGATGCTAGCAACAGGGTTGCCCCCAGGTAAACTAGCCCCTATAGGAAAAGTACTAGAGGAAATCATCCCTCCAAATAATTAATTATACCAGGATTTGGAAATACTAGAAGCAAGGTTACCCCCAGACTAGTTAAGAGCAAAAAGTGATCCCCCCCACACATTACCCAAGGTGATTATGCCCATACTAGGAACAGGGATGGTAGGAAGATAAAAACTAAGATTAAAGATTCATGGAACTATAGGTTGGCTAGGGTTTGCTCCCATGGCTACAATATATGAAGGAATGGACAAGAGACACTAGGGAAACTTGTGGAAGTCACAAAAGTGATTGATGGTATGCCCCAAGAGGACATGACAAGTGTTGAAGGAGGTGTAGATATTGCCACACTCGGTGGAAAAAATGATGTCAAAGCAACATAAACTGCATATGTTGAGGGTAAGGGAGAATTAAGCTCCTCCATAGGTATTGAAATAAAAGGAGTATAGACGTAGGGAGGTGTAGAATGGTCTGGATTTAGTCCTAGTAACTCTAGTATTGATGGGTCAGTCAAAGGTGATTTAACAGGAGAGACACAATTATCTGCAAGTGTCTTGATAGATATCAAGTCACTACCATGAGGACTAGGAATATATTCCACAACTAGAGGTTGGTCTCAGTCTTGAGCACTGATATGGGGCCCTACAACCAAGAGTCAACAATTTGCCTCTCTCATGAGGTAGACCCGGGATTTGACGTGACCGACGGTGATTGGGTTTAGCCAGGGTGAATAAATGTGTTTTAATGAAATTAATTTATTAAAGACACCCCTAAGGCCAAACCATTGACTCAAACCAAACAACACACACTAGAAAATCCCTAAAAGGTAGTCACGCGTAAACCAATCCTTGTATTATGTTTCATATGAACTTCAAAAATAATTCTTATTTGTGGGGTTCGATGTCTGCAAGCAGAGATATCTAGAGGAAGGTAAGGTAGACTCATGGTTGTTTCCCAAAACCACCACCTATAGGGTGTTTTTCCTAGGAATGACCACTAAATTACCTGTGTCCCATGGGGGCGCATGAATCTTAGGCTTCTGGGTAGTCATTTTTCGGCATGGGATTCCCTACCACGAGTTGGATAGCCTCGAGGAGAACTCCTCACACCATGACCTAACCCTACACTCCTCTCAAATAGGTTTTTATTGCACTTTGATTTTGATTGTGGGATTGTGGAGGGTTTTATGCTTCCTACCGCAGGTTGCTATGTTGGTTTTGTGGTCTTGGAGTAATTTACTCACACAAATAGTTCCAAAACCCTAGCCTAAGCTAATGTTGGTGTACTACCATAAAAATAAAATATGAGTCTGTTAAATTTTATTTAGAGTCTTTATTTTAATGATTTTTATTTACTCAGTTGGGTAGTGGCGTGAAACAAGAATGGTGTGATGGACTCTTTTTAGTAACACCCTAATGTGACTATATGCAAAATTCTATTTTCAATTTGATGAAAGATAACTACAATAGGGTAAAAGTATTTTCACTTTTCACAAGCAAACATATGCCTACCAAATTCACCTCCCACTTATCGTAAAATGAAATCCCCAAATTCATAAAAATACAAACCCACAAATGATCCAAAAAAATAATCCAAAAAGAGGCCAAAATATCCCCAAGTTAGAAATCAAAGCACTAAGAAAAGATCAAAACTTGGATTCAATTGAAAACAAACAATTTCAAGAAATAAAAAATAAAGCCAAAAAGTGAAAAGAGGAAGGCAATGCCAACAAGCTAAGGTTTTAGTATAATGTCTGAATGAGGCAATGTTCTAAACGAACAAAACCAAACCCTAATAATAATCGAACGAGAATGAAAAAATATGAATCTAAAATGAAGAATACACTAAACACACCCAAATTAGCTTTTCAAGTCACAATTCACACAACCATAAACAAGAAACACCACCACTTTCAAATAAAGGCAAGAAAATAAGAAAGAATGCAATCACTCTATCAAAAGAAGATTTGAAAATGGACTAGTATTGTAGACAAGATAGAAAATCCAATTATTGAGGGAAAGAATCCCAAAAACAAACACAAGAGAGGCCTCAAAGAAACCCTTAAATTTGGAAAATGGATGGATCAAATTCAGAAACAAGGAGTGAGATCAAATCTGATAATATTTGCAACTACCAACAATACTAACACACAAATCCAGAAGGCTAAGAACAATTCAAAGAGAAAGGATTTTAAATTGAAACCAAATTAGCTAGCCAAGAAACCCTATTAAGACAAGAAGGCAAATCTAATCCAAAAATACAGGGATGGATCAGATCTGGATTTAGAAAGAAAAAAAGATAAAGAACAAAGTTGGTCAAAGAGATAGAATCTTATAGGATCTCTCAGAAGATATTAGGATTCCAAGCACAGTCGCGGGGAAGAAAGCCTGCGTAATGCAGGTACAGTCACAAGGATGTATTGGTCAACCCATGAGTTCTAGGGTAAAGCCAATATGTAACTCACTATATGCGTGAAAATATGGATAAATTTGGTTTTTAAAGAAATGTTCAAGAAAGAAGATGAAATCAAGGTCAAATTACAAGATCTATAGGTCAAAATGACTCACAATTTCACAGAGAAATTTGGGAAGACCAAAAAAGCGAGATCCAAACCAAAAGAGAAGAGATCTTAAAACAAACAGGGAAACTTCGCAATGGAGTTGAAAATTATTTTATGGAAATTTATATAAAACCACTAATATTTATTGCTCCATAGCCTTGGCCTCGACCATACTACCATATAGAGAAGTATATGGAAAGAAGTGTATAAACAATAGATCCCCAAACCAAGCAAACAGATCAATCATCTATGCATAGAGTTCCTTATCTAGGGTTTGAACTTAGTACTCGAGATCCATGCAGGTTGATGGTCAGTGCAAGATCCAATGTCCTACTCCAATCAACAGATATTGTCATCCGCAATAGATCTAAATCTTTCACATAAGCACCACCAAAAAATGCACACAGATGGGTGTCTGTGGAGGACAGTTAGCTCAAAAAAATTAACACAAATAATTGACCATAAACACATTTAATGGAAGGAACATTCACTTCTCTTAATCATGAAATAAAATATATATAACAAATGTTATACTATCATGTGGATCTTTGCCTCCATATTCCGGTAGAGTTGCCCCTTCTCCAAGCAATATGGCCTTAAGACCAAAATAGCTCACAATATCTCACAAAATTAGAATAGTAGAACGACTCTCTAATTCTCCCAAAACTATTCCAACCCTCAAGGATAAACCAATATATAAAGACCCAGAGGGATTCCAAGGAGTACGAATGTAGATGCATAGAGTAATGATAATTTAGGAAGTTTCTCTAATAGTACACCTAAGCCAAATCGAAGAGATAAGATAAAATGTGGCATTGAATTTATCTCTTAGGGAAAGTAAGCCTCTAGAACATAAGTCAGGGTCGCAGGGACTGAACTAGGAAAGTTTGAATCCAGTCACTATGAAGATATGCTTCTCCATGTAGCTGGAGGGTTGAATCGCTCTATTAGACACTAGGTACCATCGGTTGTGGAAAACTAGGTCAAAGGAAGGGTCAAAGCTCAAGCAAGTGGTCAACAGTAAAATGACTAATGAGTACTAACTCTAGGGAGAAATATACGTTTATAATAGATAGTGGATACTATAATGGCTATGTTTATACAAATATAATTACTATGTTTGTTTTTTGGTATTGGAGCAATTTACTCACACACCTAGCTCGACAACCCTATCCTAAGCTAATGTCGGTGTGTTACCAGTAAAAAAAAATCTAATGAATTTTATTAGAGCGTTTATTTTAGTGTTTTTTGTTTACTCAATTGAGTAATGGCGTGAAACATAAATGATGTGATGGGTTGTCATTAGTAACACCCTAATGCAATTATATGCACAATTCTCTTTTCAATTCATTAAAAACAACTACATTAGGGCAACAGTCATTTCACTTTTCAAAAGAAAACAAATTCCTACCAAATGCACCTCTCATTTATCTTAAAATCAAATCCCAAATTTATAAAAAATAAGGCCTTACCACAAGCTACAAACCAATCTTGTGTAATTCCACCCTTTTAACATGGATTAAATCTCACATAATTAAAAGAAAAGGTGAAAGGGGATGCATTCTAACCATCAACTGAGGTTATAAGTTGAACTTGGGTTTCTCTCACTATAATGGAGTGGCAAATAGGGTTATAAAAAATAACTTAGAATGAGTATTGATAACTTTTTGGAGATCCACTAGATCAGAGGATAAAGATGTTTGAACATTCAATGAACACAATTGTGCAATTGCACCATGATGTCCCTTTTTTAGCAATTTTGATATGTTATTAAATCTTATCACTTTATATGGTTTCCCTTGAATACATTTAAGCTCAATTTCATTACCTTAAGAGGAAAATATCATGAAAAGGTATTGAAAATTAAGGGCCGCCATTCTTGATGATTATGACCATTGAATACCTTATACAACATTAACACCACCCATTTGCATTGTAATGGGACTAGCCAATGAATAACCCCATAATCAACTTAATACCGTGGCACGTCCTTGAAAAATTTGCGGTACCTCCATATGCAATCATTACTTGAAATTTTGGTGTTGGATATGCAAACCAACTACCTTTTTCTTTCTAATACATCATTCTATGTTGAGGGTTTGTGGGGTACTGATGCCAACCAATCCATGACAAGATATTATTGTAGTAATCTCTTCTAGCTTTAGATATTATGATAATTCCAATTCTTCATCTTCTTCATCTTCATTATATATGTAGGATAATTTATTGTCATTGTGTTTATGCCTCTTATTATACTTGTTATCATAGTTGAAACATAGTCTCTTTGCTCTTCTTTCATCCATTTGCTAAGGTGTCAACCTTATTGATTTAGGAGAGGGAGCATGATTCTCTATATAGTTATTAGTGACCAATTTTCTAATATCCATAATTTTACTCACTTTTCTTTGCTAGATTGAAATCATGATCTAGAGATTTAGGTTCAAAGAAATGCACCTCATGTTGGATGCTTTCCTTTAAAGTTCTCGTAAATAAATCTTAAAATTAACCTATGAAATGTTCTTCACCTTGAGACTCAATTTTTGGAACTGTTGAATGCGGCTCGGTAATTAGACCTCTTTATTAAATATTTACCAATTGACTAAAGAATGTATTGCTCTTAATATCCTCATAATGTGCTATCAATTCCGCTATAGAAATGGATTAAGATATGATATAATTATTTTTTCTTTCGCAAAACCATTCATACCACACATGTTAATATTGTCCTAAAAACATGGAAGCAATATTTACCTTTTGTAAGGTTGTCACTTGGTGTAGATCAAAGTGTTGCTCAATTTGGAATATCCATGTTATAGGATCGTTACCATCAAACTTCCTCATATTGATCTTCAAATTATAGTAGTTCCTTGATGGTGACTCGAAAAACTACTAATGTGGACCTTGGATTAAAAATTCATGATTATAGTTATGTGATCCAATATTTGTGATTTTCAATTGTGATAAAATATTCCCAATATGTGATTGAGTCTCAAAATCGTGCTTCTCCTTATGTTCACGATTTATTTCGATCTCCATATCCCTTTTAGGAAGATCCTTTAATAGAATGGTTTGTAATTATTTTATTTCTCCCCTTATGGATTTTTGTATATCTTCCTTAACATTTTTCATTTCTTCCTTATTTTCATTCATCTTTTCTTTCATGTCATCCATCATTTCTTTTTTTAAGGTTTTCCTAGGAACCTAATAAATCCACCTTTTTCAACATACTACCATCCATTTCATTAACTTTCTTTTGTAATTGGGAGAACCTATATTATAAGCTTTTACTTTCTTCATGAGTCCTCGATGAGACTTTTGAAGGTTTAATTGGTGTAGTAGCTTTCTTTGGAGGCATAATAATAGTACTCCTCTTTATCACCAAAAAAAATGGATCTTCCAATCAAAAGTTATATCACATGTAAGTTATGTACAAGCTTTAAAACCTTAATTTAGATAATATCTAAATGGATAACATTTTTTTATCCATAAATTGTCGTGGATATTCGATTGGACAGTTCATCACAACAGATCTAATAATATGATATTAGAAATCTGAAAATTCTACAATATTACGATTTATTTAAACTTCAAGGTCTGTAGATTTAACTGTAATTAGGGCATGCATGCAAATGGAAATTATGCAGCAAAATAGAGAATGACAAAATAAAATCACACACAAACATAAGACACAAAATATGTGCTATGGGAAACACTTTTGGGAGAAAACCCAAATGGAAGGTGAGGTTGCTTCGCTCTCTTTCTCTGTATGGATATATGGCTGCAGGTACAAAGAAGTAATGTATGTGGCCTGTGGGATACTATAATGCACAGATCCTCTATATGTTCTATACCTACTATCTCTCCTAGCTATATTTTATCAGCTATGGAACAAAATTCTCTCAAAATAGTGGAATACCTCTTCCTCCTAGTGGCTCGGTTATAACACGGCCTCATAGCCTACTAGTGGTTAATTTTGACTACATCAACTCTTAGATAGATTTACAATATAAAATATTCTAGATTATTTTACATCATAATCATGTGGCTAACCCTTTTTCCATGAATAATGGGGGTTGACATGGTATCCTCCCGAATTATAGGAGTGAAAAAAAGAAGGTCAACTTCTGAGTGGCATAAATTTTGCATACAGACTCTGATTGAAGCGTTTCTTGCATCGTTGGAAATATATTTGTGTGTAGAATAGCATGAAATGGTGCCACGCTAAAGTGACAAATTTTCACCCCAAAAAATGTTATTTTATGCCTCAAAACGTTCCTGGAAGGTTTTAGACCTCATTTTGCCAAATTGGGTGCTGCCAGTAAAAATAGTCCCGTGAATTGATTACCCCACTTTTTCCACTCCAAATGCATCAATATGGATGAAAAATAATACAATGATCCAATACGGACCACAAATCCCCAGTTTTGGAGGATTTTGGTCCCCAAAATTTTCTACTAAATGAGGTAAGGAAATTTTTCCTCCACCTTCTCTTTAGTGCACCATATTTTAGCTTTGCCTGGAAACTGCCCCTTCAACCCAATATGCTAAAGGTCATGTTGCCCCTATCTTGTAGTTATGGACCTCTTCTGCAAAATGGTATCTTCTGTCAACTCTTTCTGAGCATCTGGTTCCAATTCCTCCACATAAGGTAGGACCTATTGCTCCTCCAAATCTGGCATGGAAGGCTCATAAAGTTTCAAATTATCTACATTCAGAATTGAGTAAATGCACATATGTGGTGGTAAAATTTGTCGATAGGCATTGTCACCCACATTTCTAGTATTTCAAAGGGACCATACCTCAGAGCCTTGATTTTCTTACCAGGCCCCTGCAACCTCTCCTTGTTCAACTGTAGCCATACTCTGTCTCCCACCTTGAACAATTTCTCTGTTATGTGTTGATCATGCCTAGACTTATACTTATGTTGTGACTTTTGTAGTGTTTATTGTACCTATAGATGGATATGCCTGATCTTCTCTATATATTTTTAAACCCTCAAAGCATCTCCTATAAAATATTCCCTCACTCTTCCTTGATGCCCATATGCAATATCCAAAGGTGAAGGTGGAAAATATCTTAAATAAGTTTCAAATGGGGACTTTCCTATAGAAGTTTGGACTGCTCTATTGTAAGAATGTTGTACATATATCATATTTTCATCCCAGGTCTTCAGATGCTTCTAGTTGTATCCTATTAGAAGTTGCACCAAAGTCCGGTTGACTACTTCTGTTTTCCCATTTGTCTGTGGATGGAATGTTGTAGATCTCTTCAAATTCGTGTCCATAATCTCCCACGACGTAGTTTGAAAATGCATTGAGAAATATTGTATCCTTGTCTGAAATAATGCTCCTTGGTATCCCAAAGTGCACCTAGACCTGCCCAAAGAACAAGTTTGTTGATTCTTTCCCATTGATGCTCTTTTTACAGGGCATCAGAACACACATCATGTTGAACTTGTCAACTACCACGAGCAGGTATTAATGTCCCTTCCTGGTTGTTGGTAAACCTCCCACAAAGTCCAAGGAAATGCTTTCCTAAGGAAGAGTAGGTATAGGTAAGGGATGATATAGACCATGTTTCTTGTTACTAGGCTTGTTGGTACAACAAAGCATCCATCCTCTTATGAACCTAGCTACATGCTCTTGCATCTTGGGCCAATACACATACCTCTACAAGTTAGCCACGATCTTCCCTACACCAAAGTGCCCTGCAAACTTGGAGGTGTGAGCGTCTCTAATCAGTTGCAATCTCTCACCTTTAGGAACATATATCTTATCCAGCCTGTAGAGTTGCTCGTCCTAAATATGGTAGTCAACAGTGCTATCACCATTCTGCACATGACTATGACTTTGCAACTATTGATACACCTCCTTGAAGTTCCCATCCTCTAAATATGACTTTCTATATGTATCATGGATGAATGTATCCATGTTCAAAAGAGTCTCCAAAATTGTAATATTTGATGTGGGTGGCCTTGAAAGCATGTCGGCCAACTTGTTGGTGTTTCCCTTCTTATATTGATCACCAAATGAAACTATTGTAAAAAACTCATCCACTTGTAATGCTTGGTGTGTTGTAGCTTACTCTGGGCCTAAAATTACTGAAACGACTGGTGATCTGTGTGGATTATTGTCTTCTTTTCCATTAGATAATTCTTCCACTTCTTCACATCTTGCACCATGGCATAGAGCTCCTTATCGTATGTAGGGTAGTTAAGGATTGCCCCATTAAATACTTCAAAATGGAAGCATATAGGCCTTCCTCCCTGCATCAAGACAAATCCCATAGCATACCCACTCACATTTGTCTTCACTTCAAAGGGTCATTGCAATTTTGGTAATGCCAAAACTAGTGCTTGACTGATATTCTTCTTTAGCTCCTCGAAAGCCCTTTTTTGACCTTTTCCCCATTGGAAACTCTTGCCACTTGTTATTATGGCGTGGAGCGGTGCTGCTACCACTGAAAATGAGGCAATGAATTTCCTTAGGTAATGTGTTGCCCCAATGAAACTCCTACCCTCTTAAACATTAGTAGGCACCAACCATTTCATGATGGCATCCATATTGGAAGGATCTGTCTTTAGCTCTCCTCCACTGATCACATACCCCAGATACACCAAATATTGTTGCACAAATTCGCACTTCTTGAGATTTTTAGCCGTTGGTGCTTCTTCAATGTTTCCAGCACCTATATCAAATGTGCAATATGTTCCTCCCAGGTAGAACTATATACCAATATATCATCCAAATAGACAATAACAAATTAATCTATAAAAGGGCTCAGTACATCATTCATTAATATCATAAACGTAGTTGGTGCATTACACAGACCAAATGGAATGATTAACCACTCATAAAAACCTTGCATAGTTTTGAAGGTGGTCTTACAGGTGTCTTCTTCTTTGAATCGAACCTCGTGATATATAAACTTCAAGTCCATCTTGGTGAAGTATTTTTCTTACTCCAGCTGATCCAAAAAATCATCTATCTTGGGCAGCAGGTATCTGTTCTTGAGCATGAGTTTATTTAATGCCCTATAATATATACACATCCTTCGAGTCCCATCCTTCTTTGACACAATGATAATGGGTGACCCACATGGTGATGTACTCAATCGAATGACACCTTGTTCCAATAGTTTCTGCAATTGCTTCTTCACCTCACTTGCTTCTATAACATACTACCTATACAACCCAATATTTGGAAATGGGGAGTCTGGTAATAGCTGGATCTCATGCTCCACTTCACTCTTAGGTGGTAACCCTTTTGGCTCTTGGAACACATCCTTGTGTGCATGTAACAACTCCTCTAACTGTTGTGTTTGTTTCTTAGTAAACCCCTCCAAGGATGCCTTACCTATTATTGATTCCTCTATAGATTGAATTTCTCTTAAAAACAATAAAACATACTTCTTGTTGGAACTGATCAATTTCTTGGCTTCATTGGTACTTACTAGTGAAATTTTTTACTTGCCTTTGTGCACATTGATGATGAACAATTTTCCATCCTCGAAGAGCTGGTATTGGTTATCTCTTCTCATGAATATTGCATCATTCATGTACATGTATGGACTCCCAAACATGACTCCACATACATCAAGGGGAACCACACCTAGATCTACTTCATCAATAAAATAAACACTGATAGAAAATCTAATTTTACACAGTTTTTTTACCTGCAATTATGCATCCTTATTTACCCATCCCAATGGATATGGGTTTGGATGATCACGAATTCCAGCCTCAACTTCTTGACCAAATATGCTGCAATGAGATTGTCCTCTGATCCTAAGTCGAATAGGGCATCAATCTTTGTCTTCTTGACCTGTATCTTTATATGGAATAGTTTGGTCATTTCTTCCGCTTCGTATTGCTAAAGGCTACATAGATTCACCTCCTTTTGTACCGACGTACATACGACCCTCTCATCCACATCAAAAATTATTTCAACTTGGTTACTCGAATCAGTGGCCATGAGATTATTCTTGTTATTATCTTTCTTCTTATTCTTTCAGTTTAGCTTTGGATGCTACTTCCAACATTTTCCCTTTGTATGGCCATCGATGTTGTAATGGTTCCTAGGATCTTTGCACTGGTGTGTTGTGGTTGTCATCTTCTTATATTTTTCCCCCATTTTTCTTCTTCTTCCCCTCCTTAGAAGCTTCTTGTTTCTCCTTCTACTTCAATCCACTTGATAGTGCTCTCTTCAGGCCTATGTTCTCTAGGTACTATGCTTATACAGAAGCCTTGCCCACCAATTTAGGAATGAAAAAAATCACTTGCTCACACAAATGGAGGTGCAGACCCAAAAAATTATTGAGGAGTACATTTCGGTTCTTTGGAGAGATACCCGAAAATATAACCATTTTCCT
Organism: Pinus albicaulis; assembly: GCA_034641835.2. Classification (NCBI taxonomy): domain Eukaryota; kingdom Viridiplantae; phylum Streptophyta; class Pinopsida; order Pinales; family Pinaceae; genus Pinus; species Pinus albicaulis. Next base: position 590,643,943 of record CM076573.1, on the reverse strand, counting down.
GAATTCTATGATGTACTCTTGTATGCTTTGGCCTGATTTTTGTCTAAAGTAATGTCATCGGATCCACTGGTCCTCCACAAACCCAATAGGATAAAATTGTGACTTAATGAGGGTTTTGAAATCCTCTCACTTAGTCACTGGAGGTTATCCCTCCAACCTCAAGGTTTTCATGTGGCTCTCCCACCAATTTAGTGCATGGCCCTCAAATTTCAGTCATGTGAATGAGATATTTTTCCCTTCCTCAATCTAATGGACACTAAAATAAACATCCATTTGCTGCAAACAGTGGATTAGATTTAGAGCATTGATCTCACCATGGTGCGACTTGATATTGACTTTTTCTTCCATTTTAAACAGGGACTGTGATTGGTTCACGACACTCGAACTTGGTTGATCTTTTTCAATTTCTTTCTTCGATTGATTATTTGTTTCTCCCTGATCTTCTAATCCACGTTCTAATTTTTCCTTTGCATTCAAACCCCCATCTTCTCCAAATATCCACAACTTTCTATTCAAGGCTTCCATGAGGAGGATTACATTATGGTTTATATTTGTGACTTGTTGTTCCAACCGCGTAAACCTCACCTTTGCAGGATCACGAGGTTTGTTTACATATTTTTCGACCATGACTAGGGTTTTATGATTTTCTGCCCCACCGATATAGATCCATGCAATCTCCACAAAATACCCAAAGAAACCTGCTCTGATACCAAATGATTTGTAAATTTCTGTGGATATTCCACTAGACAATTCATCACAACAGATATGATAATATTATATTATAAATCTAAAAATTCTACACTATTACAGTTTATTTAAACTTCAAGATATGTATATTTAACTGTAATTAGTGCATGCATGTGAATGGAAATTATGAAGAAAAAAAAGAGAATGGAAAAATAATCTCACACACACACATATGACACAAAATATGATCTCTCGGAAACCCTTTTAGGAGAAAACCCAGATGGAAGGTGAGGTTGCTTCACTCTCTTTCTCTGTCTAAAAATATGGTTATTGTTAGCTCTCCGTAATTTGTAATATTGGAAAGAACAAACGACGGAGGACAACATCAAACCACTTTGGAGTCCAGGACCTAGCCTTCCTAGACTCATAGAGGGATCTCTCTATTTTTTATGATTTAGCTTGATAATTATAATTGTTGATATTAGGCTAGTTATAGAAATTATGAGGGTTGTTTGTTTTGATTGATTGAGTGGTTGGAAAGACAGAGCTGTGAAACTTAATCATTGTGCTATGGAGTCATAAAAGGTTGAATTGTGCATCAAATTTTTCAAGGGGCATTCACAGGGCAAGCTAACTATGCAGATTGGATCTTACTAGTAATGTGAATATGAGACGAAAGAAAGCAATGAGTTCAATAATAGCTAAAGAGCGGTTAAGAATTATTTAACTATACTTTAGAGGAAAACATTAAGATAACAAAAACAGGTAAAATTAAGGTGCTTTCTCAACGAATATTAATCTAAAGCTTCTGTTTTGAAATCATAAAAACTAATGCACATCATGAAAAGACAGAGGAAAACATTAAAACAGAGGAAAGAACATCACCATTAACATAGCTCGTGAATCCTGTGAACGATCCCTTTATTATTGATGCCCAGCTCAAAACAGTTGCAGTGCTTCAATACAATGATCTTTTACAACACAAAATCTAACAAGGTTCCAACCCCCCAACAATGAAAATTCGAGCAGTATTTAACTAAAACTTGAGTCTGTTTCCCTATCTACTTGGGAAAACTTCATTTATTACAAAACAACTGAAATTAAACAAGCATGGCCACGCAAGGATCGAAAAAAAGATCTCTGACAACATATTGCCTGCAAAATTAATTTTGAGCAACTCTTTATGATTTATGATTTAAAATCTTTGATGGCTCTAACATCTAGTCCTGTTTTCAATAAGTCAACATTGGGTAATTAAGTCTGGTGCAGTGGTGGCTACTTTCATTTATTGATGCTAGTGTTGATGTGCTTTGCTACCCCTTTAGTCTCTGTCGTTAAATCTCTGCATAAATGCCCGACTCGACCTTTACCATATTTTCCTTTGTGATGTTCAGCCTCGCCCTGCCTTTTACCCATTTTTGGGTCTAGCCCGAGTCTTATTTCCATGCATAGCCTATTTCCTCATAAATGGCGCACAGACCTTATATGCCGAGTTGTGGAGGGATGGCGGACGTGGCGTAGCAGTAGTGGTAGTGGTCAAATTAAAACAAAAGGGGTTTGGAGGCGAGCGAAAACAAATTTTTGGAGGGAGTCTTAGGTGATAAGTGGTAATATAGAAGGGGGGTGTGAAATAACGGAAGGGTGACATGTAGCGGGGAGGGGTAAGTGATACCACCCATTTCAGAACCCCCCCCCCCCCCCCCCCCCCCATGGTTAAATTTCAGAAGCTGGGGGGGTGTGTGAAATGCACAAGAACTGTCGGATGAGGAGGGGTTGCTTTGATATGGAGGAAATATGGAGGGCGATGAGGAGAAGGTAATGACATGGCGGTAAGGTGGGACCGGACTACCACCCGCAGATCGCAAGTCTTAACATTTAGCAGGCAAGGTAAACTATAAGGGATGAGAAGTGTGAAGTGTGGGGAGGGCGGAGTGACGTGGAGGAAAGTGGGACCCGACAGCAGCCCGCAGATTGCAACTCTTAACACCAAATAGCAAAGGTAAACTTTAACGGATATGAAGTGAGATGTGTGTCGATTGGAGGATGATGTGGCAAGATGGGGCCCATTACATCGGAAAAGTTATAAAGCGGAGAATGTTTCAGTGGTAAGGTGTTTTTATGGTGTTTTATATGATAAGTCAATGTATTTCAACATATTCAAAATGGCTGCGGAGTGGGGGGGTGGATCTGCTTTGGTGGGGCCAAACCGCATCACAAGTTAAAACAAATACATTGTGGGCACCTAGAACATAAATTGTAATGTTTGCGAAATGCGATGGATGGCGGGGGGAAAGGATGACGCGTTAAGGGGACTATCCCACTTTAATCACAATCAGGGAGATGGGAAGGGCGGAGGAGAAATAATGGTATAGCGGTGAAAGAAGGTAAAGTAGAGAAATGAAGCAGAAAGGCGGAAAAGGTAAGGTTTTAATGATTTTCAAGGGAAATGAAGTGAAAAAAGGAAGTGTGGCGGGTGAAATGGGTTTCAATATCTATCGTTGATTGATCAGATCCAATGGTCTATCATTGCTCCCTGGAAATGGTTTGTCGACTTTATTTCTTTGGTCGTGCCTCGTTCGTTTCTTTCTATTTGTTTGCAGAATACACGTTCACGACTTGCCCGCATTCACGACTTGACTTGCTTTAGCGTGCACGACTTGATCCGATCTCATTCAAGACTCTCCTCTTGTTGTTTTTCTGTGTTAAATGATTTCTCTGCTGCCTTTGTCTTTGCTAATGGTCTAATGCTGCTCCTTGCTTCTCTACTACTTTCTTTGATTCTTGCTTTGGGAAAGGATTTTGAAAATTGACATCCATGTAAAGTATGAAAATTTTGTAAAGAGAAAATAATCAGTCACCTTGTGATACTGTAAATTAAAAGACTCTAACAGTCACTCCAGCTGGGGATGGCAGCTCCCTCAGGAGGTATCAAGAACACAGTATACTGGTAGCTTGATCTATTGGGTTGATCCCACAACTTGTATCTTGATCTGTCAGGCACTTTTTGACTGGAAACTAGTTGATTGTTTCTCCTGAATTTGACTGAGAAAAATAGACCACATGCTAGGAAAGCCAGCTTATTAGCATACTGAAATCTAAACTGAAACTACAATTTCCCTTAGCCACTGCAATCCATCAAGCTGAACATATTTCTTTACCTTGGAAACTTGAATGGTGAAACCAGAACTGAGCTGAACTTAAAATCTGAAAAATATTGATCTGAAAATGAAAAGCAATCTAAGCTAAGATTTGAAAGATGCTGAGAGTGATGAGCTTATTTTCACCCTTACCTACCCTAATCTAACTTGGAGATGATATATACACTAAGTTAACTCCTTTCTCCAATGCAACCAATCAAGTAAATGATTACGTGATTGATTATTGTTCACCTTTTTTGGTAAGCTGGAAAAACAAAAGGTCCACTCCCATCTTACTTGCCTATGGAAAACAGTGCTCAAACTTTTCCTTAAACTCTACAACAAACCATTCCTGGCATGGCATACTCCTTCTTTAGATGATTCTAAGAAACCAACAAAAGGATCTTGGAACAATACCTGGCCCTGAGGATTTAAATAACAGACTTCATCTAGGGCTGCTCCTTGTTCCACTTTTTCATGCTCAGGATCCTTCTAAAAGAGAATATCTACATATTCTTCATGGTCATCTAACATGGCATCCTCATAATGTACCACTATGTTGTCCTAAAGCAAACCTGATGTGTTTTGACTGAGTTGGCTGAATTTTATTTGAAGGACATCATTTTGATGAATAGGAGCACTTTCTGGAAATAAGCCTTCTTGAGAAGGTAGAACAGCATCAATATCACTTTGTTCTTTTGTTTCTTCATGAGAAAACACTTCAGCGGTATAAAAAATAGGAATAATCCCTTCATTACATAAAAATTTGGAGGTTGGTTGCATGCTTCAAATCTTATTGATTTCTTCTTCAATTAAAGGAGGAGGGAGTCTTTGTTTTCTTTGGATTAAACAACAATTTTTTTATTTCTCTTGTGAGGACTGATCATGAGGCTGAATGCCTTATTTAGCCTCACAAAAAAGAGAAGATGAAATATCATTTGTCCCCATAGAGAGATCTTGTGGATCTTCTTTCATTTCCTGATTGCTTTCATTCTCAACTAACTTCACTTGGTTGTCGTGACAATTAACTTGAGCATGAAATTCATGAATTGCTTCTAAGAGATCCTCAGGATGCCAATTTTCTAAATCTTCATAAATGTTTACAAGGTATTGTATGAGATCCTCGGATTGAATACAACAATTTTCAGCAAATGATAAATATGGATAATATTATTTACAATGCTCATAAAACAACTTGTGGAAATCTTTTAAAGAAAAAAAACTACCAGGATTAAAACCTTCATACCATTCCCTCGCTTTCCCTTCTAATGTTTCCATGAACATCTTCATGCGGAAATCCTCATTCCATTCGACCTTCAACTTCTATGAGTGTATATGAAATTTAATGAGATGTAACAAACCATCATCAACATTCTCATCTTGAAAAATAGGAAGATTTCTTTGCCAATTTACCTGAGGCATTTTATGTGGGAATCCAAGAATGTGATCTATGTTCATTGGAGCATAACTACATTGTATTCTTGGATCCATCTTGTCAATCAGTCAGAGAGTGGGGTCATTGTATATTCACAACCAATCTAGATTATTCTACCAATGGAGTCTTTAGGTCAACTGAAAACTATGGAGTTTCCAGGTGGATAATTTCAACTTTCTTGTGTTCGGCTGTTGTACGCCATCAACAACCAGATATCAATCTTGGAACATACTTGAATCATACAATATTTTGACTGGGGTTTCTGAGTTCTGATGAAATATTAAGCTTTTCCAGTAACTCAGTCCTTAGTATGGTCGCCATTATGTTAGCTCTCTGTAATTTGTAATATTGGCAAGAACAAACGACAGAGGACGGCATAAAACCACTTTGGAGTCCAGGACCTCACCTTCCTAGACTCATAGAGGGATATCTCTATTTTTATGATTTAGCTTGATAATTATAAATGTTTATATTAGGCTAGTTATAGAAATTATGAGGGTTGTTTGTTTTGATTGATTGAGTGGTTGGATAGACAGAGCTGTGAAACTTAATCCATTGGGATATGGAGTCATACAAGGTTGAATTGTGCATCAAATTTTTCAAGGGGCATTCACAGGGAAAGCTAAATATGAAAACTGGATCTTACTAGTAGTGTGAATATGAGATGAAAGAAAGCAGTGAGTTCAGTGATAGCTAAAGAGAAGTTAAGAATTATTTAACTATACTTCAAAGGAAAACATTAAGATAACAAAAACAGACAGAATTGAGGTGCTTTCTCAGCAAATCTTAATCTAAAGCTTTTGTTTTTAATTCAGAGAAACTAATGCAAGCATGAAAAGACAGAGGAAAACATGAACACAAAGGAAATAACATCACCATTAACATAGCTCATGAATTTTGTGAACGGTCTCTTTATTATTGATGCCCAGCTCAAAATAGTTACAGTGCTCCAATACAATGATCTTTTACAACACATAATCTAACAAGGTTCCAACCCCCAACAATGAAAATTTGAGCAATATTTAACTAAAACTTGAGTCGGTTGCCCTATCTACTTGGGAAAACTTCATTTATTACAAAAAAACTGAAATTAAACAAGAATGGCCACGCAAGGCTTGAGAAAAATATCTCTGACAACATATCGCCTATAAAATTAATTTTGAGCAGCTCTTTATGATTTATGATTTAAAACCTTTAATGGATTTGACATCTGTTCTGTTTTTCAATAAGTCTGGTGTAGTTCTGGCTACTTTCATTTATTGATGCTGGTGTTGATGTGCTTTGTTACCCCTTTAGTCTCTGATTTTAAATCTCTACATAAATGTCTGACTCGACCTTTACCGTCTTTTTCTTTGTGATGTTCAGCCTCGCCCTTCCTTTTACCCCTTGTCAGGTTCGGCCCAAGTCTTTATGTCATGTGTAACCTATTTCCTCATAAATGGCGCACAGACCTTATATGCCCATTTGTGAAGGGATGGTGGTTGGAGGACGTGGCGCAGCAGAAGAGGTAGTGGTCAAATAAGTATGGCAGGGATTTGGAGGCAAGCGAAAACAACTTTTCGGAGGGGGTATTCGTTGGTAAGCGGTAATATAGAAGGGGGGTGCAAAATAACGGAAGGGCAACATATAGCAGGGAGGGGTAAGTGATACCACCTATTTCGGTCACCCCCCCCCCCAATGGTTAAATTTCAAAAGTTGAGGGGGGGTGAGAAATGCACAAGGACTGTCGGATGAGGAGGGGTTGTTTTGAGATGGAGGAAATATGGAGGGCGATGAGGAGAAGGTAATGAAGTGGCAGTAAGGTGGGATTGGACTACCGCCTGCATATTGCAAGTCTTAACTTTTATTAGCCAAGGTAAACTATAAGGGATGCGAAGTGCGAGGAGGGCGGAGTGATGTGGAGGAAGGTGGGACCCAACCGCAGCCTGCAGATCGTAACTCTTAACACTAAACAACGAACGTAAACTTTAGCAAATGTGAAGTGTGATGTGCGTTGATTGAAGGATGATGTGGCAAGATGGGGCCCACTGTGTCAGCGAAGTTATAAAGCGGTGAATGTTTCAGTGGTAAGGTGTGTTTATGGTGTTTTATATGATAAGTCAATGTATTTCAACATATTTCAAATGGCTACGGAGTGGGGGGGGGGGGCGGTGGAGCTGTTGTAGTGGGGCCAAACCGCATCACAAGTTAAAATAAATACATTGCGGGCGCCTAGACTATAAGTTGTAATGTTTTCAAAATCCAATGGATGGTGGGGGGGAAGGATGACATGTCAAGGGGACTGGCCCACTTTAATTACAATCGGGGAGATGGGAAGGGCGGAGGAGAAACAATGGTATAGCGGTGAAAGAATGTAAAGTAGATAAATGAAGTGGGAAGGCGGAAAAGGCAAGGTTTTAATGATTTTCAAGGCAAATGAAGTGCAAAAAGGAAGTGTGGCGGGTGAAATGGGTTTCGATCCTGCCCTTGATTGATCAGATCCAATGGTCCATCATTACTCTCTGGCGGTGGTTTTCCGACTTTATTTCTTTGGTCGTGCCTCATTCATTTCTTTCTATTTGTTTGTAGAATACACATTCATGACTAGCGCACGTTCATGACTTGACCTGCTTTACCGTGCACGACTTGACCCGATCTCATTCAAGGCTTTGTTCTTGTTGTTTTTTTGCCTTAATTGCTTTCTCTGTTGCCTTTTTCATCACTAATGGTCTAATGTTGCTCGTTGCCTCTCTACTGCTTTCTTTGATTATTTCTTTGAGAAAGGATTTTTAATATTGACATCCTTGTAAAGGATGAAAAATTTTCAAAGAGAAAATAATCAGGCACCTCATGATATTGTAAATTACAGGACTCTAACAGCTGCATCTCCAAAGAAGTAATGTATGTGGACCGTGGGCTACTATAGTGCATATATCATCTACGTGTGCTCTACCTCCTACCTCTCCTTTCTATATTTGCTCTGCTACGAAACAAATTCTCTTGAAAGAATGGAATACCTCTTCCTCCTAGTGGCTAGGTTATAACACAGCCCGATAGCCTACTAGTGGTTAATTTTGACTACATCAACTCTTAACTAGAGTTATAATATAGACTCTTCTAGATTATTTTACATCATAATCACATGGCTAGCCCCTTTTCCATGAATAATGGGGTTGACGCGGCATCCTCTTGAATTATAGGAGTGAAAACAAGAAGGTCAACTCTTAAATGGAATAAATTTTTCATACGGACTCCAATTGATGTGATTCTTGCACCATTGGAAATGTCTTTTGTGTGTATAATAGCATGAAATGGGGCCATAATAAAGTTAGAAAGTGTTACCCCTAAAAAATGACGTTTGATGCCTCAAAACATTCTAAGAAGGTTTCAGACCCTGTTTTTCCAAACTAGGTCCCACTGGTAAAAAAGATCCCATGAGCTGATTCCTCCACTTGTTCCACTCCAAATGCATCAATATCGATGACAAAAAATATAATGATCCAATCCAAATCATTTTTCTTGATATATCTTTGAGATTTGATCTCTTTCAAATTTTAAATTTTGGCTTGTAATTATATGATATGACTTCTCTAAAATTCCACAAGTTTGACCAGAATTTGATGTGTCAAGTGAAAGTTATGGAAACTTTCGCAAATTTTGTTGATTTTGGTCTCTTCCTAAGAGAAAACTTGTATGGCATGACACTTATCCAATTATGTAAATCTATTTTTAATTTTTTTACCTAGGGTACTTCATTGTGTCTGCTTAGATATTTGAAAATTTCATAGTCTAAATTGTCCTAGAAAAAATTATTGTGAAAATGACATGATTATTTGTTTAATATTGATTAGTAGTACCATTCACAAGCCATAAATTCCATAGGTTATATCTCATAAATTACAGTGAACCAAAATACACTTGTTTTACTAGACATACCTAGCAATTCATTCTAAATATGCTCAAAAATGTACAATTTGAACCATCCTAGAAAAACAACTATAGTGAAAATGTCATGATGACTTATTTGAAACATATTTTGAGACTACTCACAAACCCTAACTTCCACAACATATATCTTAGAAATTATAGTGAACCAAAATTTGAAATTTTAACCAAATGTTCCTCGATATTTCTCCTCAATAAGTCAAAATTTCACCATTTAAAACATTCCATAATTTTTTTTATAGCAGAAATGTTATGATGAATTGTTTAAAAGGAAAAACCCTAGGTTCATATGCTTTGATACCAAATGGTGTGAGTATTTCCCCTTAGAAATGATTATAAACCACTAATAATAGTCCACTTGGAGGGAGAAACCTACTTTTTCAATGAATACAATGTATAAGACAATATTCTATGATCATAGGACTAGGTCTCCTTAGTATATATATGAGACAAAGGGAAAAATTATAATAAAATGGTGCAATGAAAGATTCTAGCTTACATAACAATGTAACAATATAAATGTAATCACTCAATATCAAAGAATTAATAAGGGGTTTTAAGGTTAATATGGTGTTTATAGGGCTTAACACATGATTCATTGAGAACCTGTAAATTGAAGGTTCCTTCATGAACAACTATAAGCTTCATATTTAATTTTAAGGATCCCTTGACATCTATCCTCAACCTATATGTTGCAATTAAGATATATTATGTCAAAAGGTTGTTATCAATTTCTAAATTTCTACAAGTAGTTACTTATTTCTTTGTTTTTCTTACCTATCAAATTGGTTATTCAGCTACCCGTCAATTTTGCTAATATATCTATAGCATGTTAATATTCAAGGGAAGTAACTCCACAAAATCATTTGTAACCCCTCCTAGCCTAGCCTTGAATTTTTAAAAAAAATACCTTCATTGAAGAACAATAACTCTCCAACTCCAAATAAGAATGGTGTGCCTTGGCATGCCCCATAAAAAATTCCCATGTCTAGGATTTGTCTAAATTAAAACGTTAATTTACCTATTAGTGGAGGCCTTGGAGAGTACTTGAAACCAACAATGATATATCTACTCAATGGGTCACATTGGAAAGAGGGAATTTTCCTATCATAAAAAATAATAGTGTTTCTTATCAAAAATATCAATTGAGTTACTATGATATGGAGAAACCTAAATTCTATTAGTTTTGGTTGATGTTGTGGTAAAACAGATGTTCCCCATTTTTTGACTTATATACTTCAAATAATGGGGACCCTTTCTACAATTTTTTTGGCTAAACACCTTTTAGAATTTTCATTAAGTTAATTATCCTACATTTTTGTCACTTTTTCATCTTCCTCGGAATTTTGTTTTGATTGCTTTATTAAATCTGTTTTTTCACAAGCTTTCTAACGATACTTGTTTCACTTCATTTGGTCAACTAGTTTGTAAATGGCACTCTTTTGGAGTTTGATCATTTTCTCGCTTGGGCTAAAAAATGTATAAAATGTACTAATATTTCAATTTTCTTAGTTAAAATAGTCTTCATTGTAAATATTAACTTTTAGTTCATTTTTACCAATGTTCCTACAAAATGACCCAGCTAAATTGAACAATTAATGAAAATATGTTTCGGAATATTGGTAATATACTCAAACTTGTTATTTTAAAACAAATTTCCAAACTCAAAACTCCAAAATTGCAAAGTGGTTGTAGTCAAAATTGTAGGATGGTTAATCCACGTGGGCCCCACTTCACATCACCCTCTCCTCCAAAAATCCTGATTTATAAAAAAGCCAAAATAAAATATGCGATGTGATATTGCGATTGCGATACATCACAAATAAAAAATATTTATTTTTACGCATATATTTGAAAAATGTCGAAACTCTGATTCGATTTGGTTTATGCGAAGGGTTAAAGGATTTTATCCAAAGTTTGGTTCTCCTTATAACTCCTGCTCACCTCACGCTTACCTCACTCACCCTCCACCTCACTTCCTCACGTCGTCCTCACCTCACCCTCCACTTAAACTCCTCCCTATGTGACATCACCCTCATGTCACCTTCCACTAACCCTTATAACTCCCATTCACTCACCTTTCCTCCTCCCTTATCTCTCTCTCACGTGGTGTATTTCATATCATTTTTGAATTATTAATTAAAATATATTATACTAGCAATTACACCGGGAGGTACAAGGGAACGCTGAAAGGAGACGTGAATTATGTTGTGCTATCAATAAGAGAAAAATGGCCTTGATAGTTTGTTGAGCAAACATTACTTGAGCTCGCATTAGTGAGGCTCATTGACCTATTTGAGTAGAAGGATACAGAAATGGTTGTCAATCCCTCTCAAACCTATAGAAATCGAATTGATATTGGTTGCCACAAACCGAAGCTTGTCTTGATTAACGTCACTAAAGTTTGAGGCATGATAAACCAAGATACCCAATATTAGTGCTACAAATTCAAAACTGCGGGATTATTGTTAATATAAAGAAAACCAATTGCTCGATTTTGATAAACCAACACTAATCTCTCGCACATAAGGTTGCTTTAGGACTCTCGAGGGGATATGAAACTCGGTATGTAAAAATCCCTCCATTCTAAAGGATTCCTCCACTCATTCTAATAGTCTTGAATAATCCCATTCACCGACCTCCTCGAGCCATTGAAAGACCCAAAACCGAATGTTGTAACACTACCCACTTCATCCTTCACCTTGTATTCACTACTAGAAGTGAATCTACATAGGGAAGATAAAGTATAAGTATTGAAAACACGGTAACTTTTAAATTGGTTTTGGCCATACCGCAACTACCCTCATTTCAATTTCTCACACGAGGATTGGTGGTCCCGGATGCGAGTGTTAATGACAAACTTTCAAATCTCGTGACAATTTCTTCTAATTCTGGGTGGAATTTCCTCAATTTCTTTCTCAATATTAGTCATCAAACTTTTCTCTTTATAACCCGTAAATTAAATGCATTAAAAACCAATTTTTAAACCCTTTTTTATTATAACCTATGAAACCTTTATTAAAAGAAATGTGACAATGGTGAAACAACCATCGTAATTCTCCTCTTATATCAATAGACCAACCCTTATAAAAAAATATTTTACATTAAACCAATGCAAATCCTTTCACAAAGCAACATAATTGAGCCAATTATAAAATGCAACATTAATAAAAATCAACCATCACATTGATTTAATAACGGACTCCAAACCTCATTAAACCTTGACTATACTTTATCGCATCCAATTTATTCATTAAACTCCATTTAACTTAATATGCGAACACCTGCCGGATCTTTGATCTGTGATGCGAAAGCCAGTCGATTTATGAAATGTTGCACGGATGGCTCAATCATAAAATCGAATTTATGATTTTATCGGGTCCGTTTGAACGTTTAAACTCCTTGCATCTAAAAAATGTGATATCTACAGATCTTCAAGTTCGATGCGATGGCCGTCGGATCACTTGAATACTCGGACGATCAATTGAATTAATTAAATCTGGTTTATAAATTCATCGGTCCATTCCAATGATTAACCACCGTGAAAATTTAAATGCAATAGTCGTTGGATTTCAATCGGATGGTTTTTCGCTACTACTAAATCTCTCGTTGAACAAATTTCTGATCCGAGTAGATATTAAATCCCTCGCAAAATAAATTACGATTTCCACCGGATTGGTTTCAAATGTTGTGATTGACTCCATGCGCACTACAATGATCTCATTTGCTTTAGTTCATCAAATTCATTATCCCTTCAAGAAGTCATGGTTTCCTTACTTCAAACACTAAAAGTCTTTCGGCTTTGACAACGCAAGCAACCATTCTTCCTCCACAGCGAACGCAGAGTATATAATTAAACTTTACACACATAAAATAAATCAACAGAGCTTCACTTGACTAAGATAAACTTAGAACGGTTTCAAAAGAAATAAGATTTCTTTGAATTTTCAATTCTGGATATAATTTCAAAGGTACAGAGGATTTTCCATGATCTTCTCATTTGATTAATTCTCCATCCAATCCTCTCCTTCATTCCCCTCTCAAACTTACATTTAAAAAAAAATTATTGTTCAAACAAACAAATTGATCAAATTCTATTGATCAATTTTCTCAATTTTAGATAAAATCCTATTACATAATATTTTCCTAAAAATCTTCAACTTAAAAACTAAATTAAATGAATCAAATACAAAGCTATATGAATCCCTAAATATCAGTCAAATCCTATCTACTAAAACTCTAATCGCAGGCTAAAGGAACCCACTCCTTTGCTTGTAATTTTTTTTTGTATTTTTGGAATAAAAAATTGAAGTTTTTATCCCTCGAGCCTCATGCTCCCGCATCAAGGATGATGAATTTAGCTCAAACCACCCGATCGGATGGTGTTAAGGTAAGCTAAGTGATATCCAAGGCATCAATACTATGAAAACACCTTAACATTGTACTAGTATCAAGCTAAGGTATTAAGGTAAGTGAAAGTCCAAGGCATCCGGAAAAAATTAAAAGCCTACCCCTAACTCCATTCATAAATAGAAACCAAAAAAAGTGTTTCCATTTCCAATCGGAAAATGTAAAAAGTGCCACTATGGAAATTAATACCAATATTGATTACATTGGTATTCACTCCCTGTATACTTCCTTGGAAAAAAATCCACTCCATACGAGAGAAAAAGTAAATGAGGGAAATTCATTGTTTGGAAATGAAGACAAGTTTATCTAAACAAACTTGCGAGAGGGAAAGAAGGCTCCATTTACGGCCGAAGTTAGAGTCAAATAGGTTAAAGCGATTGCGATTGCGGGCATGTATGAATTGCAGATTGTAACCCATTTTATTTGCCGAGTATAAATTACGGATTGAAACCCATTTTCTTTGCCAACAATTTGTCATCGGGCTTTTTCCTTGGGGTTGTTTTTTAAAAATTAAGACTTCTTCACATAACAAGATGCTTTCCTGGTTTTTTTAGATGGTGGGTCTATATTGCAACTTGAGTAATAGATTAACTATATTCTATGAGGCAGAGTTGGGTATAGACTCCACTATCATAATCCAAGTAAAACATTGTTCCAAAAAATGCACAAGAATAATGGATATTTTGCCCAACCATAAGCAACCACATTGTAACTCATTTGTCAAGTTGAAAGAAAAGTAATTGAATCTTATTTTCTCAACATCAACACAAAAGTATTAGTTTTGTGATTTGAAAAAGCATTAAAGATGCCCAAGTTGTTGTTTCGTGGTCCACCTAAATTTCCATGCAGTTAGGTTTTACTTTTATTGTTATTTTGTTGAAATGTACTTTTATACTTCAAATATTTATACTTATATTAACCATTTCAACTAAGAGGTGAGGATAACGTAAACTCAAAAACCTAAATAATGTTTTGGGTACTTTTGACACCGAAACAATAGAAAATTAGTGTGATTAAGTTGATTTTGACAAAGCAATTTAGTATTGATAGTAAATGAATATTGTTAATTTAGTATTGAATAATATCACCAACGGTCACCAATGATCCTAAATAACGACTCTAGTAGCCCTAAACAATAGCTCGGATACAAAGTTGAGCAACAACTTTCTCTTGGTGGGAACAATTTTGCCACCGGGATTCATTCTCGCTACTCCATATGTGATGTCCTCATGGAGAAACAGCTTGAGTATGTCCTTCATTGTGGACATCAATGTCTCCTCCGGACTCCCCCACCTTGATGACATCTTGCATCTTGATAGCCTCTTTCTTCTTGGTATAATTATGTCCGTGTATAAATTGAAAAACAAATAGCGAAGTGCATAACTTGAAAAACTAGTAAGTGCAAAGTTGATTGTTGTCCAACTTGAATGAGTTTAGTTTTATGGCAACGTTTGTTCAACTCCTCAAATCAATGTAGTTCAAGTCATGGTCCGTGGTAACAAAGACCTCATTCGATAAATGCCACCCTAATACTTCTAATTTAGTTTATTTATGTAGAAAGTATTTACGAATGGTTTGTTTAAGTAGCGACAGAAATTACATAGAATGGGCAATATTGAGCCCATTCATGACATTTTTTAAAATCTAAACTTAAACATAGCATGAAATCTAGCTTGAGCTTAAATGCATAAATTATACTAATACGAAAGTACATAGAATGGGCAATACCGAGCCTATTCATGACATTTTTTTTAAATCTAAACTTAAACATAGCATGAAATCTAGCTTGAGCTTAAATGCATAAATTCTACTAATACAGTTAAACATGGTGTATTACATATACAATTTATTAAAGTTTTTTACTTTTGAAGAAGATGGTAAGATGGAGGTAGTACCTCATTCAAGAGGAGGACACAATGCTCAAAAGGAAACCATCAAACACACCACTATTGCCCAGGAAATTTATTTGACCACGTACAGAGCGAATTTGTACTTCTATCAGTCTTATTTATTTCCGTAATAGCAAACCAAAAGTAACCCTACTTAAAACCCTACCTTTGTTGCTTTGCCTGCGCTCTGCCTCTGCCTCTCGCATCTGCCCAATCCACGTTCAGCAACAGACTGCACATCATCTTATGTTTGAAAAAGAGAAAGGTCTCCAGAAGCCGCTTTAGCCACAAATCCAAAAGAGGGTAGTTTTGTTGCCCAAATATCCCTTGATCTAGATTGTGCTTTGGATAAAATAGAGGCAAATCATATTTACTATGTTTTGATGGGACCATTTTTTTTATGACAAGCAATATGATGGGGGTATTTCTTGACAAACTTCATGTGATAGATTTTAGTCTTGGTCCCCTGGAAGATGAATATAAGAGAACTGTTGGCAGCTCTAAATTATATTTGAAGATTTATTTTGAGGACAAACCTATAGGGATACATTTTGGTGCCAACCTTGGTGATGATTGTAAGGGTGCCTCTACCCTAATACAAATGAATGATGTATCTGCTGCTCCAAGGGCGGATTTTCACACAAAAGTTGAGCGAAATAACTCTAATTTCCCCATCAATGAAGCTGGTGATGCCAAGCATATGGATTAGGACATTTCAGAAGTGAACAAGAAGACCCCTTTCTTTGTTGAAATTTCCTACATGGAGCAATTGGAGTTCTGAGAGATCATTTGGAAGCCCTTGCTGATGAAAGCACATATAAGGAAGTGCAGGCTGACAATGAGACATGCATCTCTGACCTTAAGGAAGGAGAAGAGAAATTTTATGACATATATGTTGAGGACATCTCCAACCTCGTAGTAGACCTACTAGGCAAAGTGCAAATTGAAAACCTTTCCTCCTTAATTCTCAATAACGTGTTTGAAGAGTAGGGTATGAATCTGAATCCCTGGTGACAGGAATTGCATTTAGGCATCTTTCAAGATCAAGCTAATGTTACTCAAGCCCTTATGTTAGCATCCATGGGAATCAAGGGTTTGCATTTAAACAAGTTCATAAAGCTTGACATAGCAAATGAAGAAAGGGTATCCAAAATTCTAATGTATCAAAGTTCTGTGACAGTTGGAATGCCCCCAATCTAGAGAACGAAGATGATACAATTGTCATATATGTGATAGAGCCTTGAATATGTGTGATCTCCCTCCCAATCACAATATTGACAAAGAAAAAATCTGAGCAGCTTTGGTAAGGAGACCTCACGGTGGTGATACAAACAAGGGATATCACCTTCATGCCGAATTTTCAGTCCATTTGGAAGCTATGGGCGTAGTTTTAAATGATCCACAGTCCCAAAAATTGCAATAGCAGAGATCTAGGAGAAGGTCACTTGGAGTAGAGCACAAATGCAATGACTATATAAGAACCATAAGTATCATGAGAAGGAAAGGATTCTAAAACATGGATAGTGGTTTTGGTTTAACATGGTGGAAGTTTTCAATGCTAAAATTCAAGAAACGAGAGGGACTTGAAACTCAAAATCTTGAAATAGGAATACAGGAGGAACTACAAATTGTTGATCATGGTTCAAAAAATATTTTTGCTAGAATTGTTTTGTAGTACAAAGACAAATATTTAACAAAAATAAAGAATAACAATTCAAATTTAGGAATTTCAAAAGATACATAGAACATTCAAAAGGTCCAGAACGACACTCGCTACCCATCTATCCATCTTTGAAATAAAAATCGACTGATTCAAATCCTCTACAATCAAATGGAAAACTAGTCATAATATGAAATATGAAAACATAAATAAACAACATAGCACCACCGGTTTGCCATGGGTTCACAACTCGCTCCGTCGATGGCCTTTATGTGGTGGTGTGAAACATTTTCCATAAGCCCGATATATTTTTCCTCACTTCATTTCCATTTTTTTTCCTTTCTAATCTAATCTAAGTGAAATAAAACTATCGTAATATGAAAGGCAAGGTGTTACATTTGAATTGGTGATAACCACCTGAAATGCGTAATTCCTATCCGGAGGTTGTTTTTCCCCAAATGGAAATCATGTTTTGGGCCCTATCGCTCCCGAGTTTTCTATGCTCTTGTCCACTCGTACATCGCAGCGAGCCCATGCCTTTGTATAAAGAACCCCCTTCTTTCAACGTACTCACGGCTACCTCCTTCAATTCTCTCACTCTCGCCCTTACCCTCATCCTCGCTTTCTCCTTCCATCAACTCCCTAACTACTCTCTCCACTTCTCCTCTCCTTACGAAACCATCGCTTTCCCATCTTTGCTGGGATTCCCACTTTAAACTCATCAACTAGTAGAAGCATGTTAATCCTCTCGTTTTGCAAAAAGCGGCCAACGGATCATGGGCACTCCATGTGAGATGCTCTCCAATGTAGAATTCCAACCGCAGTGAGAAAGGAAATGACCAGTGGATGGGTGATAGAGAACAAGAATCCGAGGCACCCATGAAGCAATAACAAGCCCCTCGGTCCCGGGTTCAAGTTTGGAATCCCTCGGGTAAGAGTTGAGAAATATTTGTTTCCTCAATAGACGTAAAGTCGTTGGATGGACTCGCACAACAACCACAGGGACATGTCAATGGACTACAACTTCCATCATCCATCCGAGGAGGAGCAAGGTATCCGGAAGCCACATCCCCCCACTCGCTATCGCTACATCACCTCCTTCATTCCGAGGTGTAGGAAGAGGACCGGGAAGCGGCGTCCGCCGCCGCATTACCTTCAATCCGCCGAGGAGAAAGGTGAGCATGAGGCACTTCTGCCGCTACTCCCATGGTTGCTTCGAAACATTAACATTTTTTTTCCTCCCCCGTGCATATTTCCCCTTTGCATATATAGTAGAGGCGCGGAGGTTGGAAAATGCATTTGGTTCGTGTCGTTGTCCGGGGTTGTCCCCGATTGCCCAAAGCATATCTTCGATCTCCCGTAAAAATGGTGCTCGGGGGTTTAGGATCCCTGTAAACACATTCAATACAAAGGAATCATGACCATATGTAACTCTTCGAGCAAGATCATAAGCTCTTCGGGGTTTTTGCTTTTACTTTACCTCGGTGGGAGGGTCTGATTCAAGTGCACACTGAATCTCGTCTTGGAGCATTTCCACTAGGTTTTCGTTCGATTTCGTATAGACTGCAACTGAAGTAGCCGCCCGGCTGGAAACCCATGGTGTTCTCCTGATTGTTTCTTTCCTGCAACAGCTTTGAAATGCAGCCGCAGTGGCCGAAACGATGAGCCTATGATGCTTTAAGCCTATGAAAGGCTTTAGTGCTACATAGGAGGCTACCCTGCGGGCAACATAAACATTACAAACACAAATATCTCCCGAACTAAAACCCTGTCAATCTCACCTGGAATTGGTAATAGGGCCAAATGGAAGATTTTCATTGGTTTGAGGAGGTGCCACATGTCTAAATTTTAGTAGCGAGAAGGGCGGTCATAAAAGCTTCTCATTGGCTGGGGTGAATAATGTTTGCTCACCCCAAGCCAACAAAGAGAACACCTTTCGACATAATTATATAATATTATAATTAATATTATATTTTAATTATAATTTAATATTTTAATTAATTAATAAATCATTTTTAATCAGTTTAATTTTATTTTTAAAATAGTTTTTATTAATCAAAATTAATAATGTAATTATAATTAATTAATTGATAATGCTAACTTAATTTAGAATTAGATTATAACTGAATTAAATTAATAATATAATTGAAATAAATTATTATTACTTAATTAAATATTGTAATCTAATTTAGGATTAGAAATTAATTAAAAAATCTCATTTTTAGCCCAAGTAGTAGAAATTCTAGAATTCTGGAAATTTTAATATATCAATTTTGGAAGCTCATAAATGGAGTTTTACTTGGCCAAATGAGGCCCAGGACGGCTTATTAGATAGATAAAATGATGGAGAACATTTCTAAAGTTTTTTTATTTCCAGATTTGATCATTTATTAGGTCTAAAATTCAGCAGAAGATCATGCTCCAAATTTTTAACAAAATAATTTTTCTAAGTTTTATTTTCTGCATTTTAATTTGCCCACAACTTCTTCTAAATGCAGATCCATTCGTCAATGATATCCTTGGCAAATTATATCAGAACATAATTTAAAAAAAGAAAAAGAAAAGAAGAAGCTTATATTTCATTTTTCAATTATTTATTTAATCAAGTTTTGATTGGATTTATTTTAATTTCTTTTTGCATTTTGATTTTATTTTTACATTTTGATTTGTTTTTGCAGGAAAATAGTTGAAGAGATGAGAAGAAGAATATCTCAATTAATGAGAAGGCTCCGACAATCGAAGAATATGATTTTAAACCAATGAAAATTGATGGAACAAAACCACTCTTCAACAAACTTTCCTATGAAAAATTCTTTTGTAAATATTATAAATAGCAGATTGCAAAATGTAATAAAGGGCTTCTCCCCTCTACAATTTTGGAATTCTTGATGGCACTATTGTCTAGAGAATTTAGAGGTGTAAGGTGAGAGGAGAGGAATCTCAGATCTAGGGATTATTGAGGTTTTTCTTTTACATTCTAAGTTATGTATAATGAACAGAGTCTTGCACTATTGTAGCTTTGATTTTGAAAGCAGAAGTTCAGGCATTGTAAAAGACTGTTAGAGACCGAAGCTAGAGAAATGGAATTAATAAATTAGTATTTATAATACTATTATTTTAAAATTCTAGTTTTATTTTATAACAGGAATGTGTCAATATACTCACATATTTGTGCATTTCTGTCGGTATGAGTAATTTGCCTCACTTTATGCTATTATTTGTCTCTACTCTTATGGGTTGAATTATGATTTCTGAGTAACTATTTACTTAGAAATCTATCTTATAAAACTGATTTATTGAATAGTAATATGTTGTGAACTATTTCCGCATGTTATTGTTTAATTATTCAAGTTACTGATTAAATGATCAATATCATTTTGAGAGCTACTTTTTGAATGTTGCTGATTGATTATGTCAATTAAGAGGTCTCTAGATAGAATGTGTTTGGTATTCACAATATCAGTTAATTGAACTACTTCATTAGCTTGATATTCATTGAAAACAAACATATTTAAATCTCAATTATTTAAAACATCTTGCTCTCATTTGGGATAGATATATATCTGCCTAATTGAGATAGGATTAAAATAGTTTATTTTACTTGCATCTTAGAATAATATTGCACTTAGATTAAATTCTACATTCTTAAAAAGCCCTCTTCCCAAAGTGGCAAAAATTTAGTTGTGGCTTGGCTAAGCCCAAATTAGCTTAAGGATCACTTTTCTTCTCTGATCTGCTAGAGAAATGATCTGATGTCTCTTTCCCATTAATAGATAAAAGTCATATTTTAAGTCAATTGAGATTGAGAGAAGGTGACTCGACCTAGGTAAACCAATCGGAGCCACCATTCCAAACGGAAAAGAAACTGCTTTAAGGTCTGGATTGGGTGGTCTTCCCCCATGTTGTTGCAATGAATTTTGAGGCCTCAACGTTTTTGGCACTAGAAAGAGAGCCTGAGACTTGTTTTCCTTTGAAGTATTTGTATTCTAATATTTTATTTTTATTACAATGACTCCTTTAAAACTTCCAATTTGGAGTTGTATTTATGGACGAGCATCTTCCAATACTCCACCAGAAATAGTAAGACACTTGTCTCAGGTAAAGTTTAACGGTAAGAGGAATATTTTTGCATTTATTCATACTTTACAATTCATCCAAAAATTTTCAAATTCTATTTTTCATGAAATTGATGAAGGTATTTTATGTAGGATTTTTACTCTTACATTCTTGGCAAAAGCCAGAAACTAGTATAAATCACTTCCAATTACCTCAATCCACACTTCGGAACAATTTATTACAATCTTCCTTTGTAAATTTGATGGATATATCTACAAACATGTATGTGACGATTTTAAATATCTATGAAGGTTTGAAGGTGAGCCTTTAATTTATTTTACCATCAGGTTTCGTTTAAATTGTTTAAAATTTAAAATTGAAGATAAACCTTAGAAAGAAGAATTATTAGATTAGTTTGAACATATTTGCTCTCTTCCTTCTATTCATAATCAATATGAAATTATTTCAAGCTTTGATCAATCTCCTTCTAACTTCATTGACATAAGTAAAAATTACAATATGAAGGTACAAACAAATGATGATGAAATGGCCTCTATTTTGTATAATCAATTCCTTCAATTTCTGCACATTTCTTATAGTATTGAGAAATATCAAGGTGCAATTTCACATGTCAATGAATCTCAATCACAAAGCTTGGAAAAAATCATTAATCAACTGCAAGAAGATATTAGCAACACTCTTGAAGAAGATATCACTTTCAAATCTGAAAATCAGTATGCATTAGAATCAGTAAATCAGATCATAATTCGA
Source organism: Pinus albicaulis (assembly GCA_034641835.2). NCBI lineage: Eukaryota > Viridiplantae > Streptophyta > Pinopsida > Pinales > Pinaceae > Pinus > Pinus albicaulis. The sequence continues at coordinate 590,621,974 of CM076573.1, read as the reverse complement.
CAAATACCAGCAACGATTAAAGTTTCCAATAATACGCAATATGTTGTACAAATTTCTGAATTCTTTCATGATGAGAAAATTCCAAATTCATAACAACAAAGCAACATTCTTCAATAAAGCATAAGTAGCCAAGAAAATGATCTTAAATCTGAAAATTGCAATGAAGAAAATACACTGGAGTGCTCAAATAGAGACATTTTCAAAAGCATTGTTGCAGATTCATATTTTTCTCTTTATCCTGATAATTTTTCTAATAGAAATTTAACATCTCTTCACATTAAAGAAATTTTAGAAAACAGAGAATCTAATCTAAATGAATTTTCGATTAGTGTTTATCAGGATAGAGAATTAATTAATGATCATTTTTCTGACATTAATAAACATGAGCTTAATATTTCTTCTTGTTTTGATACATTGAATAAGATCAAAGGGAATTCTAATGAATGTCTTGAAGTCATTTATGATAGCTACTTTGATATTGAAAATATTGATTTGTCTTTTTTACAATTGAATCCTCAAGATCAAAGTCTAATCACATGTGAAAATGAAGAACAATCTAATTTAGAAATTGTTCCAAATAGTTTTCATTTTCAAACAAATAATCATACTTATTATTTCAGCATTCAAGAAACCATTTCAATCTAAGATTTATATGATGATAAAGGTCGCATTCCTATTCGGAGACAAGTGGGTATCAACAATCATTCTAATTGCATTATTCTGCCCAATTCTTGTGAAGAGGAAATTACTTTAAATAACTCTCAATTGTGTTGTAACAATAATTGTAACATTAGTGTAAACTATGATTCAATTTTGTTATTTTTTCAACATTTAATTTTAACTTCAGTTTTATTTTATGTTTTTTGTCTTAGATTTGTAGATACTTTGTGGTGGCATATTGAGAAGCTCAACATTGAACACTCAATTGAAGCATTACCTCAAGGGAAAAATAAATATTCAAATTATAAATATGAACATCTAAAGTTATTAAATTTCCAATTTCAATTTATGTTCATTACTTATCAATTACTTCTTACTTCTCAAGAGCAGTGCCAAAAGAGAGTATATTTTCATTTTATGACCACCAATCTAATTCAATTAATAATATTATGTTGAATTTATCGGACTTCTGTCCATTTTTCATTGATCAATTTGAAAGACATTTGGAAAGTTTTTCTTCATGGAATATTGTTAATAATTTATCACTTAGATATAACACTAACAAAATCACACAAGTCATTGTTTTTGAAAGACCATTTCTACAACCTGACTTGTCATCTTCTCTTTTAAACCTCTCCAACTCAATAATGGAAATTCATCCAGATTTCTATGATCCAATTGAAATTCAGTTGGAAAGGATATTTCAAGAGAAGGTAATGGTGAATAATCTACTAACAATAAAAATACATTATGCTTTCAGATTTATTTTTTGTAGTTTAATTATATTTGCATTTTTACTAATGTTTGACCTGTACATACATGCAGAAATTAAAATGCTTACATGGCTACATTGGAAGTATGACTATACCTAGTTATGTTTCCTTCATTTAGTTAGAAATAGGAATAGATTAATTTTCTTTTATGTTTGCATTTATTTCATTATTTCAAATTTTCAATAAAACAAGTAATGAATCCAATTTATTTTGGGCATCCTATTTCAATTATAGAAAAGCAACCTAGAGCATTTTAGAATCTCTTGAATTATCTGATTGTACTTATCTGTCAAGCCTTCAATTTTCTTGTTTTTCAAAATTCATAACATTGATCATACATGAAGAAATTCCAAGAATTTTCTACTACTTGACAATTTTTAATTCACAAGTAATTCTAAGAACTCATTTTTACCACTCTTGCCTTCTGATGAAATTTTGGAAATGATGCAATTTGAAAAAATTCATTACTTAGCATTTTAGATCAAAATAAGAAGGTGATGTTGAACTTATGCAAATGTTGAGAAAATTTGGGAGAACTTGAAGCTTCATGAGGTAAACTTATAATCAAAATTCTTCCAGGTATGTGTTTACAGGTTCATCATCATCTATAGTTTATTTTTCTTTTAAAAGGTTGTTTCTTATTTCTATTTTGTTTTATGTGTAGATCTTCATTAACTTGATTATGTAGATCTGAGATAAGCAAGCAGCCAACTTGATTATGTAGATCTGAGATAAGCAAGCAGTCAACCCTTGTTTCCAAAATCTGCAACATGTTCAGAGAACTATTTATTATTTCATTTGAATTTGAAGGATATCTAAATTTTGCTTATATTTATTGAAATCATAATAAGACTTAATGAATTGTCGGAGGAAACATATCAAATCATTATATTTCAAAAACTCTCTTCATAAGGAAAATCTGGTAAAATTACTTTCCAATCAGTTATTCTGACAAATGGGTTGTTTATTTTAAAGAAAAGTTAAATCACTCACTTTCTTTTTGAATTGAATATTTTAAGAAATCATCGACTCCACATATGGCTCATCATATATCGCAATTTGCATATCGGAGGCTTTGAAATGAACATACACCAAATATCTCTGATCTTCCGATATTTTCATTCCCTCCGATTTCCGATGATTCTTCTATCTGATATCACATCATCCATATCACAAATATTATATGTATCACAACATTTGATCAGAGGCAACTCTTAACAATTCCCGATAGGAAATCTTCTATGCATATTTTCTAAATCAATTTCTTTAATGGTTATTGTTAAGAACTCGTCCGGTAAATTATATTAATTGCAATGCGATAAAAGACAAGGTAAGGATATTCCAATGCGATGATATACATATCGCATATCGCACGAGATAAGTAATATGTTAAACGATAAAAATTGCAACGAGCGGTGTGAAGTTCGTTGCGAATTGTGAAATCGAAAAATTGCGAAAGTGTTAAGTTGTGTAATATGTGGGAAGGTAAGTTATAAAAGATGTGAAGTGAAATCGTGCATAATTGATCACTGTTTATATGGGCTGCAAAACCAAGGTTTCGCGCATATATTTTGATATTTTCATTCACGTTTCATCACTCTTTTACCGCATTTTCATTATTGCAAGAATAATATTGGCGTTTCATTTCATTCACAAGCTTTAATCTTCCGATATGACTATTTTCCAATACCGCATTCATCCCATCGCAGTTTCCCACCGCACATGCTCATCTCGTGACATTGCCATCAGAATATTGCTAAACTCAAATGAAACTTTGTCTTCAAGATTTTTGATGCGATTAACTTTGATATTTGACTTTCCACTATTTTATTTTAAATTATTATGGAAATAGCCCAATCGCATATCGACAAAAGTGTAAGTTGCAGCTTTTAAGTTATGCATGGAAAATAATATCACGATGCGAAAAATTCAACAAAGGCAATGTACCAATGGTTAATTTATATTTTTTAATTTTCTTATATTCTGAATTTACCTCCATGATTATCATATAAAGATTCAAATCCTCTTTATATACTGTTACATTATTCAGGATTTTGAATCAATTTTAATACTTTGGGGCTAATATAAATTCAGAATGGAAGAATAAAAAAGAACATTCATCATTTCAATTCATAAAGAAGCACATATTTATCCTCATTTCTGATGGATTCAATTTATTTTTGATTACTTGAACATGAAACATTGTTTTCTTTTAGTTAACTGCTTGTTTTACTTTAGATTTAATAAATAATGATTTTGGGTCAATAAAACTTCTTCATGTTATTAATTCTAATTAAATAAAGAAGTTAACTTGCATTGGAGAAAATCATCTTTCTCAGGTAAGTTTAAATGCAGTTCTCCAATGGTAAGTTTCAGGTGCCTACTTTCGTTTATTTCCATTTCTTCATATTTTTGTTTTAGTTTCTGCTAATCTCGAACTTTGTTTTTAGGTATTCATAAACCTTTCTCGCCTCTACCAGATCATTCTTCGAAGTTCATTTTCTTTTGCCCTATGAGATTCTTGAGAGTAGTAGTAATGATCCTCATCAAATCAGCTAGACTGTGGAGTTTTTGAACCTTTAGTCTGTTTCTTTAAAGCATTAATTTTATTAGAAAATAGTTAAGATGCTTTTATGCAGGTTTTGACTTGAAGAAGAAAATTTGCAACAGACAGAAACTTCTCATTTAACATATTATTTATCATAACTGCTATTCACCTTCTACATTTTGAAAGCATCATTTTTATATAACTCTGCAAGATAAAAAATTTAAAATCTCAACATAGGAATGAACGTACATATGCTTATTTTATTTTATAATCCTTTTTTGAGAAATTCATATAAGCGATCATGTCAGAGTTTAGATTTTAAATTTTGTTTTTCTTTTAATCTTTCTTTTTTCATTTTTTATTCGTTGATTTATTTTCTTACTTTAGTTTAGGAATTGTTTTCCTTTTGTTTTCAATTTTGATTTTATTTTGGTGACTTTGTCATGATTTATGTGAAAGGAATTTTTCTTACCTTACATTTGTTAACATACATGGGAAATCTTTTACTCTATCCATTTAAGTGAATTTCATTTATCATTAAAGGCATATTTTTATGGAACCATAAAGCCATCTTGCTTTAAATATTTTTCATGGAGAAACACACATCCTTTCTAAGTGATTGAGTTTATTTTTTTTTAAAGAAAAAATTGATTTGAGTTTAATTCAATGAATCCGTCCCACCCCTCCACATAAAAATCCTCTGATTGATAGTTGCAGGAAAAGAATTTGGAGCAAACATTATGAAAGTACTATGTCCATTAAAAAAAAAATCTCTATTACCATCCCACCTCTTTCACTCAAATACATCATAAATAAAAATCTTGCAAATGCGCTTATCAAAAGAGTGATAAAAAGAGGAAGCATGGGAAATACAAATAAACTCGTCGGGGCTATGTACGCTTACTGGTAGCGGGACTAGGCTTGTATGGCATAAAAGACAACTTCGCCGGGGTACTGTTCAGGCTCGCTGGCAGCGAAGCGATGTCAGAGTCAATCTTAAAATGGATATATGTTTTATTAAAAACTCCTATCTCTACCTTCTTCTATTTTTCACATGAGGAAAATTAAAAACAAAAACAAATTTCCCCAAGTTTGGATTCATCACTTTTACTTGAGGACCTGTTTTAAGTACTTATCTGTACAAAATCATATTGCTTAATCTATTTTATGTGGAACCTATGAAAATGTTTTACTGTTAGACGATTTCGTGATTTCCATTATTTTTAACCTTTAGGTAAATTTAAATTCATTACCTTTAATCATAGATAACTGGTTCTTCTCCCGCATGTCGCCATTGTTGTGGTAAAACACAACCCCCCCATTTTTTTACTTTTATACTTCAAATAATGGGGACCCATTCTACAAAATTTTTGGCTAAACACCTTTTAGAATTTTCATTAAGTTAATTATCCTACATTTTTGTCATTTTTTTTATCTTCCTCGGAATTTTGTTTTGATTACTTTATTGAATCTATTTTTTCACAAGGTTTCCAACGATACTTGTTTCACTTCATTTAGTCAACCAGTTTGTAAATGACACTCTTTTGAAGTTTGATCATTTTCTCGCTTGGGCTAAAAAATGTATAAAATGTACCAATATTTCAATTTTCTTAGTTAAAATAGTCTTCATTGTAAATATTAACTTTTAGTTCATTTTTACTAACAGTCCTACATAATGACCCAACTAAATTGAACAATTAACGAAAATGTGTTTCGGGATATTGGTAATATACTACAACTTGTTATTTGAAAACAAATTTCCAAACCCAAAACTCCAAAATTGCAAAGTGGTTGTAGTCTAAATTGTAAGATGGTTAATCCATGTGGGTCCCACTTCACATCACCCTCTCCTTCCAAAAATCCCGATTTATAAAAAAACCAAAATAAAATATGCGATGCAATATTGCGATTGCGATACATCGCAAATCACATATCGTAAATAACAAATATTTAGTTTTACGCATATATTTGAAAAATGTCGAAACTCCGATGCGATTTGGTTTATGCGAAGAGTTAAAGGATTTTATCTAAAGTTTGGTTCTCCTTACAACTCCTGCTCACCTCACGCTTACCTCACTCACCCTCCACCTCACTCCCTCATGTGATCCTCACCTCACCCTCCACTTAAATTCCTCCCTATGTGACATCACCCTCATGTCACCTTCCACTCACCCTTATAACTCCCATTCACTCACCTCTCCTCCTCCCTTCTCTCTCTCTCACGTGGTGTATTTGATATCATTTTTGAATTATTAATTAAAATATATTATAGTATATTATATTATAATTACTATTATATTTTAATTATAATTTTAATATAATTATAATTTTAATATTAATTTAATATTTTAATATTTTAATTAATTAACAAATCACTTTTAATTAGTTTAATTTTATTTTTAAATTATTTTTTATTAATCAAAATTAATAATGTAATTATACTTAATTAATTGATAATGCTCACTTAATTTAAAATTAGATTGTCGCTGAATTAGATTAATAATATAATTGAAATAAATTATTATTAATTATTTAAATATTGTAATCTAATTGAGGATTAGAAATTAATTAAAAAATTCTCCTTTTTAGCCAAGTAACAGAAATTCCAGAATTCTAGAAATTTTAATATACCAACTTTGAAGCTCATAAATGGAGTTTTACTTGGCCAAATGAGGCCCAGGACGGCTCATTAGATAGATAAAATGATGGAGAACATTTCTAAAGTTGTTTCATTTCCAGATTTGATCATTTATTGGGTCTAAAATTCAGCAGAAAATCATGCTCCGAATTTTTAACAAAATAAATTTTCTAAGTTTTATTTTCTGCATTTTAATTTTCCCACAACTTCTTCTAAATGTAGATCCATTCGTCAATGATATCCTTGGCCAATTATATCATCACAGAAATCGAAAGAAAGCTTATATTTCATTTTTCAATTATTTATTTAAGTAAGTTTTGATTGGATTTATTTTAATTTCTTTTTGCATTTTGATTTTATTTTTACATTTTAATTTTGTTTTTTATTTGTTTTTGCAGAAAAACAATTGAAAAGATAAGAAGAAAAATATCTCAATCAATGGGAAGGCTCCAAAAATTGAAGAATATGATTTTAAACCAATGAAAATTGATGGAACAAAACCACTCTTCAACAAACTTTTTCTATGAAGAATTCTTTTGTAAATATTATAAATAGCAGATTGCAAAATGTAATAAAGGGCTTATCTCCTCTGCAATTCTGGAATTCTTGATGGCACTATTGTCTAGATAATTTAGAGGTGTAGGGTGAGAGAAAAGGAATCTCAGATCTGGAAATTATTGAGGTTTTTCTTTTACATTATGAGTTATGTATAATGAACAAAGTTTTGCACTGCTGTAGCTCTGATTTTGAAGGCAGAAGTTCGGGAATTGTAAAAGACTGTTAGAGACCGGAGCTAGAGAAGTGGACTTAATAAATTGGTACTTATAATACTATTATTTTAAAATTTTGGTTTTATTTTATAACGGGAATGTGTCAATTTACTCGCATACTTGTGCACTTCTGTCAGTATGAGTAATTTGCCTCAATTTATGTTATTATTTGTCTCTACTCTTATGGGTTGAATTTTGATTTATGAGTAACTATTTACTCAAAAATCTATCTTATAAAACTGATTTATTGAATAGCAATATGTTTTGAACTATTTCTGCATGTTATTGTTTAATTATTCAAGTTACTGATTAAATGATCAATATCATTTTGAGAACTACTTTTTGAATGTTGTTGATTGATTATTTCAGTTAAAAGGTCTCTATATAGAATGTGTTTGGTATTCACAATATCAGTTAATTGAACTACTTCGTTAGCTTGATATTCATTTAAAACAAACATATTTAAATCTCAATTATTTAAAACATCTTGCTCTCATTTGGGATAGATCTATATCTGCCTAATTGAGATAAGATTAAAATAGTTTCTTTTGCTTGCATCTTAAAATAATATTGCATTTAGATTAAATTCTACATTCTTAAAAAGTCCTCTTCCCAAAGAGGCAAAACTTTATTTGTGGTTTGGCTAAGCCAAAATTAGCTTAAGGATCAATTTTCTTGTCTGATCCACAAGATAAATGATCTAATGTATCTTTCTCATTGATAGATAAAAGTCATATTTTAAGTCAATTGAGATTGAGAGAAGATGACTGGACCTAGTTAAACCAGTCGGAGCCACCATTCCAAACGGAAAAGGAATTGCTTTAAGGTCCGGACCAGGTGGTCATCCCCCATGTTGTTGCAACGAATTTCGAGCCTCAACAGTTGAAAATGCTAAAATTTGACACATTAAATATTGTATCTCCATGCCACCCTTCCTTAACCCCTATTAGGGTTTCCATATCAATCTATACCTACTTTGTATAACAATAAGAGATTAAAAGATGTCTAATTATTTTCTTTGTCTCTTGGCGTAAAGAGCATTTGGTTAACCCATGTATATTCATTTTTTATTGGACTTCTCGAGGAAGAGCCTTGTTCATAAGTCCCAACCATATGAAGGTACAAAGTATGAGGGGAGCACTAATCACCCATAATTATTTCCACTTCCATCGAATTTCTTCATACCTCACATTAGCAAACATGGATCTATATCCTAACTCAAGGGTACGTAATCCCAAAGTTAGATTTGTAGACCTTCATCCTTGAATATTTCATTGCTTGAATTTAAATTTTGTATGTAGGCATCATAGAGCTAACCTTATATTCCATTTAACCTTAGTCCATTTTCAAACTTCCACTCTTGAGACCATATTGTGGTTAGTTCAAAGTAGTTTTACTAAGCTATATTGTGTATGCCACTTTCTTCGAGGGAAGTAATCAATAATCCCCTTAGGGAGCTTATATTCCTCCTCACAAACAACTTATGAATTTTATCCAACTCTTACCTTTTCTCCCTTCCCCACTTTTCAATCTATTTGATTCCTAACTAGTGGGAAAGCTAAGACTCTGAACTATTGATTCATTGTTTGATGGATTTATGATCCACTTCTCAATTGTGGCAAAGCTCAATATATTCCTATACATTGATCTGGCTCCAAACCCCCTTATTTGTGATTAGCCTCCAAAATTCTTTAGCTACCAAGGCCTTCCAAAAAACATGAATATTATTAAGCACCAAATTATTGAATTATTCAAGCTTTGTAATAACCTTCCATTTAACAATGGAGATACTCTTAATCTTATTATTTCTAGACCATAGAAAACTTAAACTATATTTTCTTATTTTCTCCAAGACCCCTTCAAGATAAATGCCAAATCATACCAATAGATTATAATTCCATCTCACATTTACTTGATTAGAAATCCATTTATTGAACCAAAAATTGTTTCCTTTCTACCTTAGCTTTCAATCGTTTGCAATTGTGGATTCCACAATCATTTGGTTTTATATAGAAGACAAGGTACTTAATGTTCGATTGAAAGTTATCTTGTCTCTAAATATTCTACCATGGTGAATGAGATAAAAGGTTTATGAACATTAACTTCCATCCCTATGGTAACACAATAAAGAAAAAAAATTCCTTTAACTAAGAGGCATATCTTCTAAAACCATCACAAAATAAAAGTACATCATTGACAAAAAACAAATGAGTCAAGTAAATTGATCCACCTAATGTTATACCTTTTACTACTCCTCCTTCTTCTTCTTTTTTATAGAAGGGCCTTACTTGGTCACTCAACCATAATTAGAAATAATGGAGATGACAAGGGGCATCCTTGTTTAAGGACTCTAGAAAGTCTTAAAAACTAAAATTTAAATGATTAATAGGAATTAACAAATACATGAGGGATAGGAAATTCATTATCCAATAAACAAATATTACACTAAAACCAATATATATTAGTGTAAGTTGCACATCTGATTCACTTGATCATGAGCTTTAATAGTGTGCATAACTTCTTGAGCAACATCTATTGCATCATGAATTTGTTTACCATGTAGTAAACCAAGTTGCTCACTCGATATTGATTTTGAAAGTAGTCGTTTAATCCTTAAATTAATTATTTTATAAATATAGTGACACATGGATATGGGCCTAAAATCATCAAAGAATATGTGGTTACTCTCTTGGGAATTATTACTTTAATATATAACTAAAGTTTGTTAACACTTTTCCCTGAAGGTCTCAACTTCTCCATGATCAAGAGGAGGCCATCTTCTATCAACTCATAACATCTTGGAAAAAACTTGATTGTCCACTCGTCAAGCCCTAGGCCCCTATATTTTTTAAAATTATGCAATACCAGGTCAATCTCCTCCTTAAATATCTCTTCCATAAGCTTCCCATTGTCCTCCTTAGTTAAAAATTTGGCAAGAAGAGGTTATTATAACCATCCATGAGATGGTAACTTTTTCTCCTCTTTAGAACTATCCTCAAAGAGATTTACTCTAAGTATAGCAATGTATTTGAAATTGTTAGCCAATGACACATCCTCTCTCTGAATTCCGTAGATAATATTGGTGTTCCTTTTATGATTTTCAAGAACCTGGAAGTAATTTGAGTTGTTTCCCCCTTTAGCTAGCCGTAATTCTCACTCTCAAGCCTCTATTGTACTTTTTATGTGCTATAATCATCCTCCTTTAATTTTCTATTTCCTTCAATAAAATTTCATTGCCTTCATAAGGAGGCCCATCCACATCGTTAGAGAGAAAAAAATTGTGATTGAACTTTCATTTTCAACTAATTCTTGATCGTCCTTTAAAAAACTCTAATGTGCCCACTCACTCTATGCTCTCTTAATATTATTGAGATTATATACAAATTTGATATTGGTTGATTCCCCAAGGGAAACATCACAAGGCTTTTGCATGATGTTCACCAGGCTTTTTTGTTTTATTTTTTCAAGTTGTCTATGATCCTCAAGGCCTGACCTATGGCTTGAGAAACTGCGACCCAGGGGCATCTAATCCATCAAAGTCACCCGAGGATCACACCTAGCCTGGGCCACACCAACCCTAAGCTGACTGGAATTTTTAGCATGTCTCCTCCCCCTAGCACAGGGCATAACCACCCCCCATGATATTTTCTCCTGGATCGCCTTGCTAACGAAGCCCATCCTCAACCAGTTGTGTTAGTGGGACTTGACATGATTGTCACCAAGTTGATAAAACCATCATCTTTTTTTTTGTAATTTGATTTTTATTTCCTCAAAATAATATATTGCATCATTCCATCCATCATAGATAAGAATAGACAATACACCTACTACATTCATGGTCTTATATCCCAAGATTGATCATCGATTTTTCCTTCTTCATTTTGTTTTTATCTTGCAAACGTTAATCCATTTTGAGGGGTTATTAGGAACATATAAACATGATATAATGACAATATTCCATTGAATCAGTTCCATTGATGGAGGTTCTGAATTTTTTTTTGTTTCCTTTTCACTATTGGAGTGATCTAATTCATGGATATGTTTGTATCCACTCATTGATGGAGCCAAAATTACAGCTAAGACTCTTTCATTTTATGTTGAAGGATGGGCCTCCTCTGCTGAGGGATGGGAGGGCTCTACATGTGGTTGAGTTGAGTCTGAAGGAGTTGATTTGGCATTAGTTTTCTTTTGTTGTTGTAAGTTGTCCTGCTTGTTATCCGACGTCTTCTTGTATGTTTTTCTTCTCTTTGGATCTTGCCATCCATGTTTCTTTTTCTTAGCATCTAGGGGGATAGGTGATCCATGTAAATTTCTCTACCCTTTAAACCAAGATCTTTAACTTCGAGATGAAATAAATAATTACATGTAAAATTGCATCTTAACCGTGTAAATTAAATGGCATGAAACAAGAAGAGAGAAGCACATAAAATCATGCAAAGAAGACAATAAATTAATATCAAAGTTCGTCCAGGAGGGACTACGTCTCTGGGCCTTGCTCAATCAGTGGGGAGGCCCTCTTTCATTAAGTGGAAAATAAAATGAAAGTGCAAGCATCAACCCAAAATTACACCCTTATACCTCCATAGCTGAAAGTGGTCGAAAATTGGAGAGCTATGATGAAGAAACTGACAGCACCATTGGATTCTTGTCACGAGAGGTGCAGAATCCATATAAATTTGCCTGATTCTAATGCCGGACAAATATGGGCCCTTTGGAAATGAGCTCAATTCATGGTTTCGACCCCCCCTCCTACAAGTGCTCAAGTTCCACTATGTCTTGGTAAGTGTGCTGCTCCTGGCCTGCCTGGGCGCACTTCTGAAGTGAATGGCTTAAATAAGTGAAGGTCGGGTGAACTCCCTAAGGGAGCTACTGGCTGAGTTGGTTTAGATCCAAAGTTTGAGGGTGGGGGTCTGGTGGTCAAACCATACCCCCTCCATAAAAAGGCGCCATATAGTTTTATACACTTGCAACATTTATTTTAATACATGGTATGGGGGGCCAGACCCACATCGGGCGGCCTGCCCCGAATCTACCGCTGTCACATCTTATATATGTGGTAAACTGGGTTGGGGCTGCAGGGTCACAACCGTTGGCCCCACCTATTAATGTTATCGGGGGGTTGGGTGGTGGGGTCATGACCGTTGCCCACCCCCATTTAAAACATTGTTTGTTCATCCGTTGGGGTAGGGCGGGGGTCAAGGCCCACTCTACCATTATTTTTTTATATTTATTTATTTATTTTAAAATAGCAACATGCCCTTTTTAAATTTTCTGGAATTTGACCGAAGGAGTGCTTTTAATTGTCCCACAATTTCACCCGGATTCCGACCGGATCTAGCCGTAATCCATCCATCAAAGTTTGGAAAAAATGATGGATCCTTAAGACTGTCACCTCATCAAGTCAACCCAAAACTTTGACTACTTCTAACTCCTCCTTACGGACTTTGAATTGAGTGTCGTCTGCATCGTTGGAATCAGAAAGACGAGATCTTCAACTTGACACTAAGTTTGCCACATTTCTAACACTTTGATTTTTGAGCCTTTGTACTTAAGCCACTTGTACTTGGACCTGTACGGTCCTCCTAGATCATTCCTCCCCACTAAGGAGCTTTTGGAACACCAAAATCATTAGCACACTGCTTGTCCATTCAAACCACACTTTCAATCTCCTGCACGCAAATCTAGTACATCATTTGCAACCATGCACACACCACACATGACTCAACAACCCCTCACTTGCCAAGATTTTATATCACACACACATTGGCCAAGGATTACATAAAAACAACCAATACCTCAACTACTCATAAGAAAATGCCAAAAACATCATCGTTGCATTTCGAAGCGATGGAAACACATCATCAATTTTACATTTATTCGCAACGCATGATTTAAAATTGTGGCCATAACACTAATACCTCCTAAAAAACCATCTTTTACTTAATAAAGTAATTGGGTCATCTCCCTGTGATGGATTTAACTGTGGAATAACTTCGAGGACTGGATTATTCATGGGTGCTTTTTGGTCTTGACATGTTTGACATGCAGGTTTCTGGGGTTCATCCTAGTTGTGATGATTCTTCTTCCTCCATACCTTCCATATCATCTTGGAACGATTTCCCTTGGTGTTCCTCCGATAAGTGTTCATGGAACCCTCACTATCATTGGATTTTGAGGAAGTGATTTCATCATTTTTCGCGAGCTGGTCACTAGCTGTGACGTTGTAGCTTTCTCCCACTTCCCTCCTGGTGTATTTGAGTCCTGCATGACGCGGAAATTCCTCGACTTCAATGGGGTTTATGATGCCTTGGCCATTGATGCCGAGGCCCTTTCCCTGATACCCCATCTTCTTCAGCAGTTTGGATCTGATCCTTGTTGTATGTTTTCAAAAGCAGTGAATTCATCATCATGAAAAGTACATGAAATTGAAAGGTTTATTTTTACCTCGGGTTGGTTATGTCGCAACTTTTCCAAGGCCTCATCCTTAGCTTGAAACTAGCGTAGTAACCTTTTTTTTTCCTCCTTTGCTTCCTGTAGGAGCCTCCTTAGCTCAGTATTTTTTGCTTGGATGCTTTGGTTGATCTCCTCAAGTTCTTGCAGCCTTTGGGATCGCAATAGGAGGACCCATAGACTTGGGTTTTGATTCAGGCAATGAAACAAAAATTTCAACAGACATGGTACCAAAGATGAAAAGGACACAGTACAATTAAAAGCACTCCTTCAGTCAAATTCTAGAAAATTTAAAAAGGGCATGTTGGTATTTTAAAATTAATAAAATAAAAAAATGAAAAAATGGTAGGGCGGGCCATGACCCCCGCCCTACCCCAACGGATCAACAAACAGTGTACTAAATGGGGGTGGGTAGCGGTCATGACCTCGCTGCCCAACCACACGATACCATTAATGGGTGGGGCTAACGGTTGTGACCCCGCAGCCCAAACCCACTCTACCACATATATAAGATGTGAGGCGAAAGATTCGTGGCGGGCCGCCCGATGCGGGTCCGGCCCCCCCATACCATGTATTAAAATAAATGTTGCGTGTGTATAAAACCATATGGTGCCTTTTTATGGAGGGGGAGGGGTTTGACCAACCAACCCCGTCCCTCAAAATTTGGATCTCAACCAACTCGGCTAACGGCTCCCTTAGGGAGTCCGCCCGACCTTCACTTATTTAAACCATTCACTTCAGAAGTGCGCCCAGACAGGCCAAGAGCGGCACGCTTACCGAGACATAGGGGAACTTGGAGTGCTTGTAGGAGGGGGGGTGGAACCATGAACTGAGCTCATTTCTAGAGGACCCAGATTTGTCCGGCGTCACAATCAAGCAAATTTTATATGGATTATGCACCTCACAGCGATAGGAATCCAACGGTGTTGTTTCTTTCTTCATTAGAGGTCTCCAATTTTCAGCCACTTTCATCTATGGAGTTATAAGGGTGTAATTTTTCATTGATTCTTATACTTTCATTTTATTTGCCACTTAATGAAAGAGGGCCTCCCCATTGATTGAGCAGGGCTTGGAGACGTAGTCCCTCCTGGACGAACTCTGATATCAATTTCTTGTCTTCTTTGCATGATTTTATGTGCTTCTCTCTTCTTGTTTCATGCCTTTTAAGTTACATGGTTAAGATGCAATTTTAAATGTTATTATTTATTTCATCTCGAAGTTAAAGATCTTGGTTTAAAGGGTAGCGAAATTTACTTGGATCAATAGGGCTCTTGTCAAAAAGGGAAAGAATTATGAATATGAACGGGTTGTTGACAGGTCCTGTAACAGAAAGCAATGTTCTTATAATTCATCTACTGTGAGTAAATCATGTACCTCCACTTGAGATGGATTTTATTCGACAACCCTTTACTGACTTCAATTGCTACACATATGTGAACAAATGTGACATTTCCTTTAACAAGCCTTTCAACATCTATTTTAATAGAGCGGCCTAATAATTTCCACACGTCAGGTCAAATGTTTGGTTGATTCAAATGAGTGGGAAAGTTAGGAAGCCTTACCTAGACTGGAGTTGTCAGAGTTGTCATAGAAAGAGGATTACAATCAAGAAACCAAGGTTGAAATGAGAGATGAGAATGGCCCCAAAACTAGGGAACCTAATAACAACCTTTTGACGGTCCTCTAATTTTTTAAAAGTATTATAAAATAATCATTTTGAACAAAAATTCATCACTGTATTCTATGACCAGTTATGGTTAAATGAACAAAATCCATTAAAATGACAAATAATAGCTTGGCGTTCATAATCTACAAAAACGTAGCTTGTTGCAAGATCATCTACTTTAAGAGATGGAATTCTTATTTCTTGATCCACAACGAATTTTGGCCCTATTAAAAGCCATTTTGTCACACCCAGTCATTAGGCCTCCTAATTAGATTAATCAACATCCTATTCCCCCTTTGTCAACATCATTACACAAATCCCTAAGTGAACCTCCTTCGTTTCCCAAAATTTCTACCTGAAATCACCTCATATCAGCCATTTTCAGTACCAAAGCTCCCTTGCCTTCCTTTGGACAATGTTCACCTACACGTTGTTGAGATTAAACAAGATGATGAGCTTAGTGAAAATATTCTCCTTCACTAAGTGGGCCCGCAGGTTATTTTTGGCGCAAAATCTATTTTTAGACATGTCGATCATATTCTATGAGTTGCAGGATGCTATTTGTGGATGGTTGGTCAAGTTGGAAAAATAGATGGACTTGTATTTTTAGACATATTGGGTGGAATCTATTTTTATATTGCCAGTCTAAAAATAGATATGTCGAATATTATTAGCTCTTAATAATATTTGGACTATAAACATTATCTTATTCTCTTGGAGCACTTCAGTTAAGTGCACAGATGTGGCACAGGAGCTGACAGAAGGAATTACGCTATTCATGAGGGTTAAGTGGAGCTATTGCATGGAGACTTCAGTTAGAACTCATGTGACAGAGTTTGGTGGAGTTATTGAGGTAGTTGGTGGAGTTGTGTTCAGTTTAACTCAGTTAGACACAGTTGAGCTAGTTGTATCTAGTCTAACTTATTGATACACTAGTGAGAGTGGTGTGAATTAATTATTAATTAATTCACTAAATATTAACTCATTAATCAACTGAAGAATACATCAGTTAACTACAGTGCATGGACAGTTCAGTGGAGACCAGTGGAGAGGTAGGTGAAAGAGCAAGTGTGACTATCAGTTGTGACTATAGTGATGCATTGATTGCATCCAACACTCAGTGGAGTTGCCAATGAGTATTGCACGATGCAAGCTTGGTGGATTCAAGTTCATTTAGAGCCATTATTTAGCAGGGATTGCACAGTAGAGGTAGGCTAGCAGGTGGCAGAGATCGGTGCATGGATTTGCAAGATCTAGCCTGATTAGTGTGTAGCGATTGTATTGTACTGAGAGCTTGATATGATCAGCTTTGTATGAGGATTGTTACATGATATCTATGACATATATTATATACAAATAGTTGGTTTTTTTAGCTTCAGGCTTTCCCGTTAAACAGCTTTGTTAATGTGTGTGAATTTTTATGGTTTCATGTGTGCATTGCAATTGATTTAATTTCTGCGTGTGATGATCAATAGTGGAATAGATCTTGTATTGTGCATGAAGTAAAATAGTGTGTGATCAGGATAATCTTGGATATATAACACATCAGTTATATAATTTCTACATGGTATCATAGTGATATTGATCAGAGCAGATTGCAATTATTGAAGCCGTTGAGTTTTGTGCTGGTGGAATTCGAATTTGCTGCAATGTTTTCTTGGTGTCGAAGTTGAGCATTCATTGAAATGTCTTTCAACGGATTTCGATTGGAGTATTCCCTTGAGGGAAGATTGAATTATATTGCATGGAAGGACAGGATGGAGGCGGTGCTAGATGATAATGGGTTGAAGGAGTTCATAGATGCAGAAATTCCAAAACCTGCTTCTAGCGATGCAGCCGCACTTGACGCATGGAAAAAAAAGACAGCAAAATGTCGAAGGATTCTCTTAGAAGGTGTGAAGGATCACATAATGTCTAGCCTTCATGGTAAATATTCTCCATTCTTGATGTGGAAAGCTTTGACAGACTTGTTCCAGAGCATAAGCGACCAAAGGAAGTTGGCGCTTAAAGACAAGCTCAGAAAAATAAAAATGGAGAAAGGCGATAGTATACCCAAGTACCTCACGAAGTTTTTCCAGTGCGGGGATGAGCTGGGAAGTGTGGGGGTTACTGTAGATGAAGAGGACTTGTTGAGCTTGGCTCTCCTTGGGCTTCCGAAGAGTTGGCATAGCTACGAGGACTCTGTCAATGGTCGAAAGAACTGTCGGGATGGGAGCAACTTTGGTCTGATCTTGTGCAGGAGGAGATAAGGTGGGGTACCAGGGATGGATCTTCATCGAAGAATGAAGATGAAGAAAATTTTGCTTTGGTTGCCAAAGCAAGGAAATGGAAGGCAAAGAAAAATCCTTCTCAATCCGGTGCGAAAGGTAAGAAGCAGGACTTGTCCAAGGTGAAGTGCTTTCACTGTCACCAACACGGACATTACGCTACTAATTGTCCACAGAAGAAGAAAAATAAGCAGGCTGCTGGATCTGCAGCTGGAGAGGCCTTATCCTCGCAGTTTGAGCTGGATTTTTTGCTGATCACATGCTTGGTTTCAAGTGTGATGGGATCAATGTGGTTTCTTGATAGTGGTGCGTCTTTCCATATGACTAGAGACAAAGATTTGTTTAGTGATATAGATGAGAAGGATCTTGGAGTGCACATCAAGATGGGCGATGATGGTAGATACAGTGCGACTAGTATCGGGACCATTTCCTTTGAGAGAGAGTCTGGTAAACCTTTCATATTGAAGGATGTCATGCATGTTCCAGGATTGAAGAAGAATCTGATCTCTGTGGCGATGTTGGAAGACAAGGGATATGATGTTGTTTTTAGCGAGGGAAAGGATATCCTACACAGTAAAGCAACTGGTGAAACCCAGAGGATAGGGGTTCGAGTTAAGAACCTTTATCAATTGCAAGTAGATGGTTGTGCAGCAATGGCAGGCAAAGCAGAAGGAGTGGTGAGCCAGGATGAGGGTGAATTGTGGCACAGGAGATTGGGCCATCTTCACCATGGTGCTTTGAAAATTTTGCAGAAGATTTATACTGGGCTTCCCAAGGGTACACTTGCGCAGTTAGATCAGTACAAGGGATGTACTTTGGGAAAATTTGTGAAGACCACTTTTCATGAGAAGGATAGTCGTGCCACGACGATCCTTGAGAGAATTCACACAGACATGTGTGTACCTTTCTCAGTAGCTTCGACAGCAAAGCACAGGTATTATGTGATATTTGTTGATGACTTTTCTCGTAAGTGTTGGATCTTCTTCATGTAGAAGAAGAGCAAGACATACTCAAAGTTCTGTGAGTTCAAGGCACTGGTTAAGAAAGAGTCAAGGAAGCAGGTGAAAGCTCTAAGGAGCGATAATGGTGGTGAATACATCTCTGGTGAATTCAAAGACTTTTGTAGCGCAGAAGGAATTCGAAGAGAGCTCATAGCGCCTCATAACCCACAGCAGAATGGGGTCGCGGAGAGAAAGAATAGAACGATTGTAGGTGCTTCACGGGCGATGATGCATGATTAGGGCCTTCCCATACACTTGTGGGCTGAAGCATGCAACACTGCAGTTTATGTGAAAAATTGTTGTCCTCATATATTACTTGGCATGAGTACACCCGAAGAGGCGTTTTCTGGTAAGAATCCTGATATTTCTCATTTGAAGATTTTTGGCTCACCTATTTACATTCATGTGACGAAGGATGCCAAGAAGAAATTGGAGCCGACCGCAGAGGTTGCGATATTTTTGGGGTACACAGAAACACCCCACAATTATCGTTTGCATTTTCCAGACAGTCAGATGACTGTTGTGCGACGGGATATCAAATTTCATGAGGAGAAAGCCATGAAGTTGTCGCTTGAGAGGGAGCTACACTTGCATTCATATGAGGAGCTACTAATTCCTAAAGATGAGCCTCAGGATGTGGATCAGCCACAAGAGGAGGTTCATGGAGTAGAAGAAACCACTCATGCATCGCTAAACATCAGAGGGTGGCAGCGCACTACAGAAGCTGAGCGACTGAATCTTGATGTAGCGCAAAATGTAGGAGCACCTACATCACGGCACAGACAAAGACAGTCACCTAACTGATTTATTGGATACATGACTCTGATGAGCAAGTGTATCGTGACAGAACCATTTTCTTTCGAGGAAGCTGTGGAGGAGCCTGCATAGGTAGATGCCATGGTGGAAGTGTATGATTCGATTGTCAGAAATAGTGCATGGAAGATTGTCCCAATGCCGGAAGGGAAATCAGTGGTAGGTTCAAGATGGATCTACAAAGTGAAGCAAGCTGCTGACGAGAGCGTCGAGAAGTAAAAGGCAAGATTTTTTGCCTGGGGCTTCTCACAGATCGAAAGGATCGACTATGAAGAAACCTTTGCACCTTTCGCAAGGTATTCTTCCATACGGACCATCCTTGCTCTCTCAGCGCATATGGGTTGGCACATTCATCAGATGGATGTGAAGACTGTGTTCCTCAATGGAGTTATTGAGGATGAGGTGTACATAGAGCAGCCTAAAAGATTCGAAATCTTCAGCAGCGAGTCACATGTGTACAGGCTCAAAAGAGCGATGTATGGGCTGAAACAAGCACCTCATGCTTGGTACACACGGATAGATAGTTATTTCACCAGACTTGGATTCACCAAGAGTGAGGCGGATCCGAACCTATACCAGATTGTGGTGGAGGGTAAGTTACTGATCATTATACTTTATGTAGATGATTTGATACTAACAAGTGATGAACTGTTGATACACTCATGCAAGGCAGATCTTGCAAAGGAGTTTGAGATGAAGGACTTGGGCCTCCTTCATTATTTCCTGGGATTGGAAATTTGGCAGCGGAAGGGTGGACTATTTGTGTCTCAAGGAAAGTATGCTCAAGAGATATTGGAGAAGTTCAACATGCAAGGCTGCAATCCTATCGACACTCCTCTTCCTAGTGGTTGGAGGAAATAGGATGCTACATCGGCAGAGGTAGTGGATGCCATTTTTTATCGACATTTGGTTGGTTCGCTCATGTATCTAGTCAATACACAACCAGACATATGCTACGCTGTTAACCAGCTTTTACAAGCTATGTTTAAGCCTACCAAGCTCTTTTGGAAGGCAGGCAAGCATGTCCTGAGGTATCTCAGGGGCACATCAGGATATGGATTGTGGTAAAGATAGTCGGATGAGTTGAAGCTGCATGGCTTCACGGATTCAGATTGGGCAGGGAGCCCAATAGACAGAAAGAGCACATCTGGAGGGATATTCAGTATCAGTTCTACAGCAGTTTCTTGGTACAGCAGGAAACATAGATTCGTGGCACTCAGTTCAATGAAGGTTGAGTACATGGTAGCAAGTTTGGCTGCATGCGAGGCTATATGGATGAGGAAGATCCTGGTCGGGCTGTTCGGTTCACACTTAGATCCTACTGTGATATATTGTGATAATCAGAGTTGCATTAAACTCTCGGTTAATCCAATATTTCATGATAGATCTAAAAATATTGACATCTGGTACAATCATATCATAGATTGTGTGCAGTGGAAGATCATGTTGCTTTCTTACATTCCTACGGAGGATCAAGATGCATATATTCTGACGAAGACGCTCACCAGGAGCAAATTCGAATACCATATAGACAAGATCGGGGTGGCAGATAATCCCTATCTTGTTGAGAGGGAGTGTTGAGATTCAATAAGATGATGAGCTTAGTGAAAAGAGTCTCCTTCACTAAGTGGGCCCGCAGGTTATTTTTGGCGCAAAGTCTATTTTTAGACATGTTGATCATATTCTATGAGTTGCGGGATGCTATTTGTGGATGGTTGGTCAAGTTGGAAAAATAGATGGACTTCTATTTTTAGACATATTGGGCGGAATCTATTTTTAGATTGCTAGTCTAAAAATAGATATGTCGAATATTATTAGCTCTTAATAATATTTGGGCTCTAAACATTATCTTATTCTCTTGGATCACTTCAGTTAAGTGCACAGATGTGGCACAGCAGCTGACAGAAGGAATTACGCTATTCCTGTGGGTTTACTGGAGCTAATTCATGAGGACTTCAGTTAGAACTCATGTGACAGAGTTTGGTGGAGTTATAGAAGTAGTTGGTGGAGTTGTATTTAGTTTAACTCGGTTAGACTCAGTTGAGCTAGTTGTATCTGGTCTAACTGATTTATACACTAGTGAGAGTGGTGTGAATTAATTAGTTAATTAATTCACTAAATAATAACTCATTAATCAACTGAAGAATACATCAGTTAACTACAGTGCATGGACAGTTCGGTGGAGACCAGTGGAGAGGTAGGTGAAAGAGCAAGTGTGACTATCAGTTGTGACTATAGTGATGCATTGATTGCATCCAACACTCAGTGGAGATGCCAATGAGGATTACGCAGTGCAAGCTTGGTGGATTCGAGTTCATTCAGAGCCATTCTTCAGCAGGGATTGCGCAGTAGAGGCAGGCCAGCAGGTGGCAGAGATCGGTGCATGGATTTGCAAGATCTAGCCTGATTAGTGTGTAGTGATTGTATTATACTGAGAGCTTGATATGATCAGCTTTGTATGAGGATCGTTACATGGTTTCTATGACATATATTATATACAGATAGTTGGGGTTTTTAGCTTCAGGATTTCCCATTAAACAGTTGTGTTAATGTGTGTGAACTTTTATGGTTTCATGTGTGCATTGCAATTGATTTAATTTCTGCATGTGATGATCAATAGTGGAATAGATTATGTATTGTGCATGAAGTAAAATAGTATGTGATCAAGAGAATCTTGGATATATAACACATCAGTTATATAATTTATACACACGTTGCTCCATTGTGGCCAACGTTGATCACATATATGTTGCTCCCCTTTGCACCTACGTTGGTTCTAGAAATTCGAGAAAAGGAGAGAATTTCTAGAAGCTTCCTCTTCCAAAAGCTTCCAGAATTTGTTATAGCAATTTACGTCTGATTAAACTTTCGGATCCTATCTCATCCATATTTGGAGTTTCCATCCCTTATCCTTTGATCCAATCCCATAAAATGTGGATCTAAAACATTATATTGTTAATTGGATAAGAACACCCAACTTACCCCACTCATTTATATATTTACTGTCTTGCATACGCAAGGGGTTGGCTTTTGGAGAGTGATTCTGCCCTTATTTTGTTGAGGTGAGAGGTTAACATTTCATGCATTTAGGGTGATTGGAGGTGCATATTGTGACAAGGAAAGGAAAAGTTAACAACTTAGAGGAGCTCTTTTACATGATCAACACTATTTGTGGTTGTAATCTCTTTCCATTTATATTAATGCAAAGATTTCTATGTTTTCCTATATGTGATTATCGTTATTTTACTTATTTCAATACCATGTTGATATATTGAATAGAGTACTTAGATGATACTGCATAGATCTCGTAGTTTCTTGGCTTGTGTTATATGACTATGTAGGTTATAATTTTCGCAATCAGAGCTGGAATTGGAGCTTTCAAGCTGAAGAAGGAACGAAGCGTGCAACGGATTCTAGGTAGGCTTCATTCCATCATTTATATACTTTAAGTACAACAATGAGTTATGTATATCTCTATTGTTCTAGGTTGGCCATCGAACCTAGAGGAGATACTTTTGTCCATAATCATAAATCTCGCATAATAAATTGGCAACTCCAATGGGGAAAGGTGTATTCCCTCGGTATTTTTCCTGGTCCTTTGTGTTTGATTACCTCTTTCATATACATTTTTTGCTTTGACCATTCAAGAAATAACCTAGGAAGTGATTTAATTGAGCCATTTTTGAAATTTGTGTGTCAGAATCCTCCATCCCAAGACCATCACTCCCCTAGTGCTTCTGACAGAGAGTTGCACCTCACTCAGGCCCCCTCTGTCCCAATGTTGCAGAGCACTAGTGCCTCTTCTACACCAGCATTGACCCCTGTTTTTGCACAAAATTTTCCTATGTTTCTAAGTGTCCCTTTGATAAGCCTACTTTCAGCTAACCTTCCTTGAGTCTTGAGTGTCTTGTGGTCTTCCTTAAGCCGATGTTTTGTTTTCATTTTTGTTTGATTTCCTTTGGTAAGAATTGGTTTTGATTTTTCTTTTTTCTTATCATTTGGTTGCTTGCAAATTGATTTTGTTTGGTAATTGATCGCTTGGATGAATTATTGTTCTAGTACTCATTCTGAAAAGTGCATTTGAATCGAAGATTAAACATTTGCATCTTAGTTTTCTTTATTTCAAAAATTAAGTGTGATGAAAAGAAAAAAATTGCATTTGGCATTTAGGGTTTTGTATGTGCATTAGTGTAGGATCAGTTACATTGAAAGGGAAATTGCATCTTGAATCTTTTTTACTGCATGTTGTATGTTGCATATTGATTGTTCTTCCCCTTCCTTAGCTATATTTTCATTGAAAGAGAAAGGTTTCCATTTTCTCATGTTAGATTTTCATTTTAGGATACTCAGATGACATTCGTGGTGAGCCCCAAAATTTAAACTTAATCAAAGGTAAACAGTAAAATTTATTGTATTAACCTTAGGAGCATTTGTAACATTAACACAAACGCATATAGGTCTAGGCTAGAGACGTTTTCTGAAGTCGTTAAACGTAGGAGTTTTCGTTGATTTCCAATGTTGCATCCCGAGGACGATATCCTGTTCCGCATATGTGAGTTTATAGAATTGTTCTCCACGTACCTTTGGGTATATTTTACAACGCTCCACGCACGTAAAGTATAAGGGAACATAATCATAGAATGGTTATGCATTAGACAACACTACTATGGACTACGCTCCCACGTACCATCGAGTATATTTTGGGAGTCCCTTATAGGTTGATATCCATCCATAGGTAACCAAGTTTGTCGCCTTGTTTACCATGATACACCAAAAAAAACATTCGGGGAGATTAGTTGTCGTATGTTAAGTCCTTGGTTCTCCAAGGTGTATATTGCAGTTCACGGTTGCTTGGTAATCCTTATGCCTAGATTACCCTCTTTTTTATTTATTTCTTTTTGTGTTAATAAAATTTATTGTCCAACGTGGAAGAAAATAATCCCCCACCCCATTGTTTGCATAGAATGCAAAATAAGCCTCCACTTCCACCATGGGCTACTCTTGTTCATCATCAGAAGCACAAGAAGACACAAACTATCGAATCAGGAACATATGGAACCACTTATGGCCCTCCTCTTAATATTGATTCGCCAGAATCATCTGTCCCTTTTATTTCCGAGCTCGAGATCACATCTACTCTTGACAATGACACTGACACGATCAAAACAAAAGTTCCAAAAACTTTGTTTCCTTAGGTTGTTGAACCCGACTTTCCTGATTCAGATACTTTGATTCCTAAGGTTGTTGAGCCTGAGGAGCCTCATCCATCTATACTTATTACTTCAGGACCTTCCTCTTCTCGTCCTTTGTCTCAGTCGAAACCTATATATCTTGGACCTGAAGGTGAACCTCTTCCACCCAGACTTGTGAGTATTGAAGATATACCGCAAGAAGAGCCTCGTCCTTCTACTACTCTTCATTGGGAAGGAATTCATTTTTACCAAACCGGCCCTCTTCTTCTTCAAACTCCGACACAAGCTCCTTTGACTGATCCTTTGGACTCACCCGTAGATTTCTTGTAGCAATATTCATCAGAGTTGTTAACCATGACTGGAAATGATCCAAATTCTCAACCTATGTCTGCCACTATGGTCGAGACATCAAATTTTTCCTCCATATATATTTTTGAAACATCACCAGAAACACATCTGTATGGTTTTCCATCCGTCCCACCAGGTTATATGTCTTTATCTGGTACCTTCTTTAGTGCAGCTTCTAGTCCTTGGACCTCTCCTATGTCATCCAATACGGGAATATCATTTGGTACTTCCCTTATGAGTGCCACATATTCTTCTCCTCCTCCTCCTCTGCTTACACCTACGATTTAGCAGCAGGTTGGCCCTTATGTCAGTGGGAAAGGTTACCTTTAACATCCCAACTCTCCTTATGTTGGGTATCCTCTATATGTGTCACAGTTTCCTCCATCATCCCCTCCTCCTTTGGCAGGGGGGAAACCTGTTGTTGGTATACCTCAAATTGGTAATCAACCTCATTATAGTTCTCCATATCCTAGAATGGCTACTAGTGTTTGGCAACCTAATTTTCCAATTCAACCTAGTTCATAGTGGGATCAATTGTTGAATCCCCAACCTACACCATCTTCTCAGAATTCCTATCCATCCATCAGCACCCCAACAAGCTTAAATACATGTGAGCAAACCTTTATAGGTTTTTGTTGCATCTCAATCTATTCCAAAGGTATATGAAACTTCCCAAGTCCCACTTACCCAGCCAATACAAGGTACCTCACACTCTAAACCGCTTGGACAGGGTAATCCTCAAGTTTCGATAGGACAGTTTATTCATAGTATGGCGCTATCCCAACCGAAACCACCTTATCATGGGACAATGAAACTCCCATCGGGCAGTAGTATGGTCCATATCAAGTGCCTTTTCAAGGCCAAAAAATCTAAACCAAACCATTCCAACAACTTTATCATCACACTGGTGTGGGGCATCAAGGTCACTTGTATACTGGTTATTGGATTCCTCCTTATCCTGGTACCCAGGTCCCTTATTATAAAAACCCCCCTTATTCTAGAATGCAAGTGCCTGGTGCTCAAGTTATTCCTTCATATCCAGGCCATCATCCTCCAGACTTTGATCGGTAGTTGCCTTTTGTGGCCACTCTCGAATTTCCAGACTTAACTCGTCTCACTAATGACCCCATTACTCATTCTCCATGCTGGTTGATTATTCCCACTAAATTGTCTTCAGATATTCCAAAAATCAATGGAAATCCACGAGAAGACCCGTCGACGCACATTATGACTTATCATCTATGGTGTTCTTCGAACTCCCTTAATGATGATTCATTTTAACTTTGTCTTTTCCAACGAACACTTATAGGTACCACAACTAAATGGTATATTGAGTTACCTAGAGCTTCGTTTCATGATTTCAACACTTTAGCCACCACCTTCCTTACACATTTCTCGTTATCCACCAAATATGAAACTGGAACAGAACTATTGACCAATTTCAAACAATCATATTTCACTCACATCTCATATCACATTCATGAGTGGAGGCATTGTCGTCGATTGGTTAGGACTTATGTTCCCGATCAATTGTTAACAGAATGGTTTACTAAATATTTATTGTCACCTATAACAAAAGATGTGGTTAAAGGTGGAGTCATGACCGAAGAGAAAGTTTTTTCTCGTGCACAACATTTGGACCTTGTTTATACCCAATCGGGCACGCTCTATGATAAGATACCGAATGCTCTGAGACCTTCAAATATTTTTCCTCCTCCACCTGATAAAGAATCTCATGTTGTTAATGGTGTGATTGGTTCTGCCAATTTGTAGTCTTTGGGTAAACCGTCTGATGTTGCTCTTACCACATCTACTCAAAACCCTCAATCCCATCCTCCTGCAACTTCTACTTCCAAGATAAATGTTGTTTCATCTTATAAGGGTAAGCCTTCACAACAACCTGGAAGTAAGATTAAAGGAAAATGTAAGAAGAAAAAACATCCTTCACCGCAGGATAAACAAACAAATTATTATTCCGATGAGAAGCGAAAGCCTCTTTACCCATGCTTGATTTGCAACGAGGATCACTTTACATGTGATTGTCCGCAGCGTGTTGAAGTGAATGAATTCCTTAAATCTTCCACTTCTCTTTTAACGTTGACCGACCCATTTCCCAATCAGCAGACCCATATGGTTTCCTAGGACCCTTCTTCCTCTAACATAGTTTTGATGCTTTCATCCTCAAATTTGAGATATAATGTCATGGTGGACACTCGAAATAAGGACTATGGTAATGTGAATCCACCAAATGGTCAGGCTAATGATCAACATGCCAGTTTAGAATCACCTTCATCTAATCCTACTCCACCTCTGATTCCTGCAGAATTGAATATCAAACCTTTGAAGGGTGTTATTCATAAGTATACTCTCAACCCTCGTTCAAGAGTTGCCCAAAATTATAACATAGTTGAGGACTTGGCTTAGTCTCCATCAGCTATGTCAAATATTGAGGTATTGCAAAACTGCCCTGCCTAAAACAAAGCCTTTTTTTTAGCTATCGGATGTGTGGATCCATCGGATTCCAACCTAGTAGTTTTCTCTCATGAAAACTATACCCCTCGGCTTCCATCTCAATTAGATTTATATTCCAGGTGGTTTTTTGTGGTAAGAAAATTCATCATTCTATCATGGACGAGGGAGCCTCGACCTGCATTATGTCCATGTCTTGCTGGAAGGGGATTGGTTCACCTCAACTAAGTCAATCAACCACCACATTGAAAGCTTTCGATGGAAGAACATACAAACCTTGTGGAATTTTGAATTCACTTCAAGTAGAATTAAGGGTCTCTATAGAAGTATAAGTTATTAATGGACCTCTTGATTACAATCTTCTACTGGGACATACATGGGTTTATGTTATAGCTTCCGTTGTTTCAACCTTTCCGTATGATCGTCTTTCCTCATAAAGGCGAGATTGTAGCCATAGATCAACTCACCTTTTTCGCCTA
Organism: Pinus albicaulis; assembly: GCA_034641835.2. Classification (NCBI taxonomy): domain Eukaryota; kingdom Viridiplantae; phylum Streptophyta; class Pinopsida; order Pinales; family Pinaceae; genus Pinus; species Pinus albicaulis. The sequence continues at coordinate 590,593,900 of CM076573.1, read as the reverse complement.
TGATTCTCATGTTACTAGAAGTTTCCCTCTTGTGGGGGAATCCCTACAATCCTATCAACATGTTGGGGTTGGATTATTGAAGGATTCCTCGCTTATGGGGACATTTTCGCTCCCTCCTCCTACCCCTCTCGACAACTCTTTTTCGGTGCCTATATCAGCATGATATCATCCTTTACTATCCCAGATGATCCATGGATTGTACCTTATGAAACCAAAATCCAAGGTTTTGGAAACTGAATGTTGCTAAGCCCTATTGAGCTAGATTATGAAGCCATTTATTCATCTTGCGCAGCTTATACCTTCTCTTTGATCAATTGGGTAGATCGATCACTAGATTATGGCATGCATTCTGCCCTTTTTCTCGCGTATTCTCTATCGATGAAAGCATCCTGGAGATCATTATGCCTGATGACACGTTGTGGGACGAACATCACCATAGTTCCTCCTTACCAAATTCCATTGTGGGACAAACATCACCATAGTTCCTCCTTACCAGATTCCATTAAGGATAATCTCAGTAATGTACATTTGCCCAATTTTGTTGAACCTTTTACAAATTATGTCTCTATTCATGAGATCAACTCTGAAAAGAACATTTTGAATATAGAGGAGACGATACCTCTCAATATTTATATAAGATCAGGTATTGTCGAAAATTTGTAATTTGAGCATCTTGTTCTCCATCCGAGATCGAGATTTATAGAGCCCTTTTTCATGATTTTTGGGATGTCTTTGCCTAGACTTATGAAGAAATTCCAGGCATCGACCCAAATATAGTAGTACACAAGATTAAGACATATCCTGATGCCAAACTTGTCTGGAAACGCCTCCATCCGGTTCATCCAAATAAATTTTCCACAATCAAGGCTGGAGTTGAAAAGGTTCTTTAGGCCGGATTCATATATCATGTTCCTTTAACTGATTAGGTATCGAATTTCATCCATGTCGTGAAAAAATAGGGGAAGATCCAAGTATGTGTCGATTATTGGGATGTGAATTATGTTTATCCCAAGGACAACTATCTGACCCCTTTCATTGACCAAATAATTGATGATTGTGTTGGTTGTGATATCTATTCATTCATGGATGGATTCTTGAGCTATAATCAAATCAAAATTCTCTCGATGGACCAACCTAAGACTGCATTTATTTGTCCCTGAGGTACTTTTTCTTATAGAAATCTCCCATTCGGCTTGAATAATGTGGGTGCCACATTTCAATATGCGATGGATTACACTTTTCATGATATTAAACAAATTGTACAATCATATTTGGATGATCTCCCTACTCATTCTAAACATCGGGCTGATCACCTTATGCATATTCGGGCTGTTTTTCTTTGTTGCAGACACTATAACATTTGAATTAACCCACACAAATTTGTTTTCTATGTTGGTTTTGGTCACCTCATGGGTTTTGTTTTTTCAAAACAAGGAATCTGTATTGATCCTCTGAAAGTGCAAGTAATCGTCGACTTGCTTGCACCTTATTCTCTCGTTCTGTTACAAAGACTCCAAGGGAAAGCTAACTTCCTATGGATATTCCTCCCCAATTATTCTGAGTTGACCAAAGGATTCACTCACTTACTAAAGAGAGGGGTATCCTTCCATTGGGATGATACTGCTCCAAAAGTGTTTGATGCCTTGAAAGAGGTATTGGTTCGGGCATTTCATCTATACCCACCTGATTATAAGTGTGACTATTTCTTGTACCTAACTGATGCCATTTCTACTATAGCAATGATATTGGTCCAATAGGATGATATCGAGACTAAACATCCCATTTATTATCTCAGTCAGAACTTCAATGATACCGAAATCAGATACACTCATGTAAAAAAGTTGGCTTCGGCAGTCATTCAAGTCGTCCAAAGGTTTCACCTTTACATCTTACTTATGAAAATTACGGTCATTTCATATCGCAATCCTATGAAATATATATTTTCATGTCAATTGTTGGGGGAAAGTACTCTAAGTGGATCATTATTATTCAAGAGTTCGACCTAGAATTCATCAAATCCAAGTCGAATAAATACCTAGTTTTCGCCCAACTTATGTGCGAATTTCCTTCCCCTCATTCTGAATCTACATCAGAAGATTCTATCCCTGACGAGTCATTGTTTCTGATTTCTTCATCTGACCCATGGTATGGATATTTCCTAATTTATCTCCATACCCAAACTTTTTAGCCTAATAACTCCCACTCCGAGCAGTGACATATTCGATACCAATCCCGAAATTACATCATTAACAGTGACACCCTTTACTTTTGTGGTATTGATATGATCTTACGGAGGTTCCTCACCCTTGAGGAAGTTGAGAAAGTTATTAATGAATTCCATTCGAGGGCATGTGGCAGACATATGTTTGGTTATGCTACCGCGTAGAAGATCCTACGCGTTGGTTACTTTTGGCCCACCATATTTCATGACTACATCGTCGTTGTCATGAAGTGTCATGCGTACCAAATCTATGATCGCAAGATTTGTGCTCCACCTGCTCCTTTGCATCTTGTCATCATTGTTGGTCCTTTTGGAAAATGGTTCATTGACTTTATGAAATGTAACCCTCACTCAGTCGAGGGGCATGGTTATATTATTGTTGTTTTTGACTACTTTACTAAGCAGGTTGAGGCGATGCCTACATTTAACAACATTAGAAATACGAATGCATACTTTTTCTTCAACCATGTTATTGTTAGGTTTGGCGTACCAAAAGCGATAGTTACAGATCACGGAAAAAATTTCTGGAATCATATGAGGACCGAACTAGCTAATAAGTTGGGAATTTTGCATGAAAATTCCACTCCCTATTATCCACGGGATAATGGAAAAGTTTAGGTTGTTAACAAAGTTATTAAACCTATGTTTCAACATATGATAGGGGTCCATAAATTAGATTAGCACCTGCTTATTTAAGCATCCTTGTTGGCATACCTAACCTTAGTTAGCACTACTACTAGATTCACACCCTTTCAATTGGTCTATGGTTTGGAACCAATCCACCCCATCGAATTTGAAAATCCATCATTGAAACTAGTTGTAGAACTTCTTCATGCCACTTCTATAGAGGAGGAGCGTCTTTTACATTTGACTTGTTTGGATGAAACCTGACGCAATGTTTCTTTAGCCAATGAAGCTCATAAAATATGTGTCAAGGTGAAATACAACAAAAGTGTCAACCTTTGAGTCTTCTCGGAAGGAGACTTGGTTCTCTTATATTACCAGGAGGCCGATAAGTTAGGTACAGGAAAGTTCTAACCTATGTGTTGTTAGTTCCATACATTGTCAAGTGAGTCCTTGCAAAAGGTGTTGGAAATATTGTCATTGATGGCAAAGGAGAACAAAGGAGCAGCACCAAAACTATCATTAAGGAAAGGACTGGAGAAGAAATATCAATAAGGCAAAGAAGCAGATCAGGCAATAATGTAGTAAGAAAGCATAAAAAAGAGGCAGAGGAGCAGCATAGAGGAAATGAGCGGCATTAGACCATCAATAAAGGAAAAGGAGAAGAGAGGATTAATTTTATAATCAAAGGAGCAAAGGTAGCAAAGGAAGTTAAGGCAGAAAAGGAACAAAGGAGAAAAGGCAGCAAAAATGTAAAGGCAACAAAGAAGCAAAGCCAACAAAGGAAGTTAAGGCAGAAAAGGAGCAAAGGCAGCAAAACAGCAAACGTAGAGTCGTGAATGTGTTGGGCAGAGTCGTGAATGGTAAGCGGGTCAAGTCGTGAACGGTAAGTGGGGCAAGTCTTGAACGAGTCAAGTGTTATATGAACAACAAGAAAAAAACTAGTGGGCACAACCAAAGAAGAAAAGTCATCAAACCGAAGTAAAGATACAATGAGGACCGTTGGATCTAGGCATAGATCAACGACGGAGATTAAATCGCAAAACCGACGGTGTTTTGCACTTTGGCGATTTTCTTGTTTATGTTTAAATACACCACATGGTAAGTTATTTTATTTGTGATGCAAAGGAGCAGCGAGGATCGTTATATCTGGGCAAGATCAATGGTGGAACTTAAATGGCACCCAGCGGTTTATTGCACATCGGTGATTTTTGTGTTTAGTGCTAATAATTTGCACGATAAGTTATTTAAGTTGCGATGCGAAGTGTAGATGATGACAAGATGATGTGGCAGTGACGTGGCAATCCGATGTGGCAGATGATGTGGCCCCAATCCCACAGATCGCAAGTAATTTATGATGATGTGGCAAGGTGACGTAGTGGTGACATGGCAAGGTGACATGGCATGATGATGTGGATATGACGTGGATATGGCCCACATACCGTAGATCGCATATCACAAAAGGTAAGAGATACTTGTTATTGCTATAAGCTAAAACTTGCAAAGTGTGATAAAGAGGAGCAGACGCGATGGAGCTTCAAAGCTAAAGTCTAGAGAATTTAAAGTCCAGCGTGTGACCCACTCGCATACCACACATCGCAATCGACGATTCTTACAGTTATATGTTAATACTTTTCAAGTTATGTTTTTTAACATGCATGTGCGATAAGGAGTTCGATGCAATTTACAAAATCGCACAATCGCAAGTATTGAGAAATCTGTAAATTGCTAAAGTTGCGAAGTGCGATAAAGAGGCCCAGTTGTGATGTAGTTTCAAAGGCGAAATCCAAAGGATTTCAAATCTGTATGTAAACCTTTTTCTATGTTGAATCACATCATAGTATGAAAAGGAGATTATAACATAAAATCTATGGAACGCCAAAGTGTGAAGTGCAATTTGTGAAGCGGATGCGATGCGGCTTAGAGGTGAATATTAATATATTTCAGGTCCAAGGTTTAATGTGTTTGCATTGGTTTTGTGAAGTAAACCATGTAAGCGGAGGTCAACTCGGGTTACAAAGGAAAGGCATGAATGCATGAAAAATCACCCAGAGCTCGTGCAGAACAGTGTTATGCGGTTGCAGCTTTGAGTTAAATGGAAAGGCTGAACGTAAGAGAATGGACTCAGGTAGAGAGACCCGAAAGTGAGTACAAAGAATGTTGAACGTTGTGGTTAAATAAAATAGGCAAAGTCGGGAAAAATAAGGGTATAGTAGCATTGTTTGAAACGTAATGATTGGGTCAAGTCGAGCTAAGACAATAATTCTGTAGAACAGTTGGAAATATAACAGTAGGCAGAGAAGACAAAGGGACAACAGGAAGAGAAGACAAGAAGAATAGAAAAGCAAGAAGCTGAAAGGGATGAATTGAAATATTATTGTAACTGTAAATGTAAATTCATTGATCTTTTTATATTATTTGTGATTCAAAGGAAAGTCTCCATAGGCATAGGCAAAACTCCATGAGTGTTGTAATGATTATTTCTAATGTAATAACGTGAACTGAAGTGTAAGGAATTGAATGGGTGGAAGGCAAAGAGTCATACCTATTCACTTCATATTCCCATAGAGAATGCAAACATTCATGAAGTTATCTATATAAAATAGGTAATATCCTTGTGCAGAAGGTTACGAAAACATAGAGAGAGAGAGAGAGAGGGAGTGCAGTAGAAGTGAAGAGAGTTGAAGATTGTTAGAAAGTTGAAGAAGGTTGGAGAGTGAAAGAATAAGAGAGGACTGATAGAGATGTTGTACATATCAGGAGCAGATATGAAGGCTGAAAAGGTAGCAGTGAAGAAGGAGTAAAACAAAGCTGATATCCAGGTAAATCAGCATATGACTTTATTGTAGTGTGAGGGAGATGGTGCTTCCATATCAAGTGTTAGCTTGATAGATGTCAAGTTGTAGCTAGTTGAGGTAGGATCCTCCTGTGGGTTGTAGCCTGCAGAAAAATACATGGGAGTTGGTGCTTCTGTTTCAAGTTGTAGCTTCATAGATGTCCAATTGGAGCTGGTTGAGGTAGAAGCCTCCTGTGGGTTGTAGCCTATAGAAAAATACATGGGAATTGGTGCTTTCGCTTCAAGTTGTAGCTTGATATATGTCCAGTTGGAGCTGGTTGAGGTAGGCACCTCCTGTGGGTTGTATCCTGTAGAAAATAGATGGGAGTTGGAGCTTCCTTGCAAGTTGTATCTTGCAGATTTTGAGGTAGTAGCCTCCTCTAGGTTGGAGCCTATAGAAAATCAATGGTGAGAGGGATTTGGAGCTTGCCTTTGCATCACAACAATAATAAGATGTGGTTTTCTCCCTTATGGGTTTCCACTTATATCTGTTGTCTATGTGCTTGATGATTATGTGTTGATGTGATGTTTTAATATGCTTAATTACTTTCTCTACACACATTAAGTTTGTTGATTCATTATGTATTAAGTTGCTTATGAACTGAAGTTGTAATTGAATTAAACGAAAAGAGTTTTAAATGTCCATGAATGTACTAAACTGATTCACCCCCCCCCCTTCTCATTTTAGCTAAGAGTTCATCAATTTGTATCGGAGTCGATTCCTTTGGTGTAAGCCTAATAGCTTGAAGGAGATCTGGTTGAGTCATGGACTATCAAAATGTACCCATGTTGAATACAAAAAACTTTCCTGAATGGAGATATAAGGTTAAAACGGATTTAATGGCTTATGAACTAGAGGTATGGAAGCTTGTCTATGATGGTTACTTCACAGACTCTCCCTCTTTGCAAGAACAACAGTGGAATGCCAAGGAAAAATGTGTGATATATAACAGTCTTCATAACAATGATCTTGATTCACTAATGGATTTAACTTCTGCAAAAGGAATATGGAATAGATTACATCTCATGCATGAAGGAGACACTATTGGATGCATTATCAAGAAGAAGAAGATAAACAAGAAGAAGAATAAAAATTCCTTTGAAAAGGAAAAAGGTCAATCAAATGAGATACCTACTAAGGTGAATGGATGTGAGTACCATGAAGAAATTACAGTTGAGGAAAAATCCAAACTTGACATAGCCTTGACTGAAATAGAAAGATTTAAGAATGAAAACAAAAACCTTAAGACACTGGTGCAAATATGTGATGAGAGAGTGATCAGGAGATCATGTCCAAGGTAAGAAATTTCTCAAAAATGGAAGTGCTAAAAAATGGTTGCAATCTAAACGACCAGAAAGGCCTCGTCACTGCGATTCTGGTGCCTTGAACGGTTCTCAAAACTGAGTTCATATGAGAAAGTTATTGAGGTTTGAAATCGTCTAATGACCTCCAAAACATGACTTTTTGACTAATTGATTTTTTCAATTTTTGAAAAAAAATTATATTGGCAAGATTGATTTTTTTATTAATATTATGGGCCTATTAGTGGGTGCCACGTGGCATGCCTGGAGGCTGCCACGTGGCCCTAGGCCATTGGTGGAAAAGTCTACGTAAAATTGTGGAGGGTATGGGTTTCGAACCCTGACCTGACTACACGGGCAGGGTCGACCTGACCAACACGCTACGGACAAATGAATTGAATGTTGGGTGAGTCGGGCAGTGGTTAAATGAACAGTCGAGTTGTTGGCATATTGAACGGGCGGAGAGTTGAAGGTTAGCCCTCAGGGTTAAGCCCAGAAAGCTTTGTGACAACCGCTATGAACCGAGGGCTTAAAGCCTTTGCACCGACAGAATAAAAAGGTTAAGCCCCTTTGGTTTAGCTCCTCCGCATAGGACCTCCGACCTGTGACCATGGGAGAGGGCTCAACCTTATCTGCTAGCGAGTTAACTGTTCGGAAAATGTGCATGTGAATGTGCCCAAAGACAAACAGTTAAATTTATTGCTACCGCCTAATTTGAAGCATGGTTTCACCAATTCTTCCTGTCCGACTATTTTGAAGGAGTTAACTAGAGTTCCTCTAGTGTTGGAGGAGGTTTTTTGGTGCCACTGGGCAAAAAAATGTTTTGGTTATAACTTTCTCAAATTTTGACCAAACAAGATGAAATTTTAGTAAATTTTGGGTCTCTTCAACCTTCTGGAGAGCTTGGAATAGGTTTTAGAGTGAACATAGGTGATCTATATCAGCTTTTTCTTCAGGAAAGAGGAAGGAGCCATCAGGGCCATCATGGAGGAGGCACTGTATTGGGTTGTATTTCACAATTTAAGGTGAAAAAAAAGCCATTTTTAGCTAATTTATATCTTCTGAAGTCAAATTTATAGTTGTTTTTTCCTGTTTAGGTATATTTTTCACTGTGTAACCATTTTGAGCAAATTAATAGAGAAAGGACATGCCATTGGGGAGCCTTGGACCAGCAGATGTAGCCCAGGAGGGGTGAATTGCCTCAAGATTTTGTTGTGTTATGTTATGGTGAATTTTACTTGCTGTGTATCTCTACTGTGATATGTTAAACAATAAATTTAAATAAAAAATCCTCACATATAAAACTCAGAAACATTACCAAAACTACTTTGTTTAACCTAAAAGTCATGGAGAACACTTTGCACACTAAATTATATGGAAATGGATATTTTGCATAGCAGTACAAATAGTTCCATTTTCATATCAGTTGGTATCAGAGCAATATTTTTACTCTGCATTTGTTCTTGTGCAAAGATATAGTTGACTGTTTGCAAGTTTTGATGCTTACTATGCTTAAGCTCAAGAGAGGGGAATGACAATTGGTTAGAGCACAAAGTAATCCTCAACCAAGGAGGGCCAGAGTGCCTTTAACTACACCTTCTAATTCACCTCCAAGATCCATAGAAGAAGCCTCAAGCATGTCTTAAAGAGAATGAGAAGTTCCTTAAGACATTGATCCCAAAGAATAAGAACGGGTGTTCTGAAAGGCTTTCTTAGACATGACATAGATGGTGAGGATACTCTACCAAGAAAGGAATGACAGGCTTGTAGGAGAAGGGTCTAAACATCAGAAAGAAGGAGAGGGTTCTTCAAGAGGAAAGAAAACTGATGACAAGTCAAAGAAAGGACATGGAGGAAATGGTGATCCACCATCCCCATCTTCATCCTCTTCCTCTACATCGTCATCCTCTACTTCGGTGAATCGATCTCACAAGTCTAAAACCACTGGTGAAAGTCCATTTTTAAAGCTCGATGTTAAATTTGAGTTGCCTATGTTTAATGGTGAAGTCAATGTAAAGAAACTTGACAATTGGATAAGGCAGTTGGAGTTTTACTTGAGGATACATAACCTTCATGATGACGACACCAAGATACAGTTAACCTCTTTGAGAATGGATGGAGCAGCACTGGTATGGTGGGAAGCCAAGACCAAGGATGAAATTAAAAAACATGGTAAGATCACTTTATAATGGGTTGAATTTATTACTGCAATTAAAAAGAAAATTTATCCATTAGCTCATTTACAAAAGGCTATCATGAACTGGCAAAACTTCAGACAACTTAAGGGACAAAATGTACAAGACTGCACCCAAGAGTTTAGGAGAAGAGCACTATTATTAGGGGTAGACTTACAAAGTCAAGATACTTTGCTGAAATATATAGGTGGTTTGCACATCTACCTTAGACATAATATCCTTATGTTCAATCCTACTAGTCTAGACGAATTTTTTGTACAAGCTACGCATTTAGAGGATAGAGGGAAAAATACTTTTGATGAGGGTAGAAACAAGCCTTTTAAGGGGAAAAACAAAGATAAAACCTCTAAGGGAAAAGGAAAAAAGAATGCATCTGTCAAAAAGGAGGGTGAGAAAGTGATATGTAAACATTGTTTAAGAGAAGGCCATGAAGAGAAAAACTATTGGAAACTTCATCTTGAAAAAGAACTCAGTTTAACAAAAATAAAGGAAAGAAGAAAATTGCAGCTACTACAACTACACAACAAGACTTAGGTAATGATTCAGGTGACGAAACCAAAATTACAGCCATGGGTTTGAAGAGTATGAAGGGTAAATAAACTGAAACTAAACCAAGCACTGGTACTTCAAACTGTCATGTACAAGCTCCAAATGAGGAAGAAAGAATTGAATTGTTCCACATGAGGGTAATCTCAAAACATAAAAAAATTGACACACTGTTTGACAGTGGGTCACAAGTAAATCTCATATTAGAAGACTTGTTAAAACAACTTAAAAGTAAGACCATTCCACATCCAAAGCCATATCCACTTGGTTGGATATGCAAGGATGCAAACTTACAAGTCTCAAGAAAGTGCACATTGTGTTTTGCAATTACTACACACTTTATTGACATAGTTGAACTTGATGTAGTGCCGCTTGATATATCATGAATTGTTTTGGGAAGTCCTTACTTATTTGACAGGAAAGCGATATTCCATCGCCATGAAAATAAGTATCATATTTTCAAATATGATAAGGAGTTTATTGTCAGAAAGAAGACAAATATAGCGATGGTAAATGCAGGACATGTAAAAAGGCTAGTGAATTCTAGTAAGAGTTATGTACTTCTTATGGTTAAGCCTAAGGTTGATGTGAATCATGAGTCATTTGAAAGTTATGATTCCAAGTTAAAATCATATTTATATGATGTAGTTGATGCACATCATGAGATGTTTCAGGAACCGACAGGTTTGCCTCCTAAAAGGGAGATTCAACATGAAATACAGTTGCAACAAGATTTTCCTCTTCCTAACATAGGCATGTACCACATGTCTATCATGGAGAATGTTGAAATAAAGAGGAAAATTAAAGACTTTTTGGACAAAGGTTTCATAAGACCAAGCACTTCGCCATGTGGGTCACCAATAGTGTTGATTCCAAAGAAAGATGGAACTTGGCGCATGTGTGTGGACTTCAGGGCATTGAACAAAATAACGGTAAAGAATCGTTACCCACTCCCAAGGATAGATGATTTGTTAGATCAGCTGAAAGATGCTAAATGTTTCACTAAGTTAGACTTACATAGTGGTTATCATCAAGTTATAATTTTAGAAAGTGACATTTGGAAGACAGCATTTAAAACTAAACAGGGACTCTTTGAGTGGCTTGTTATGCCGTTTGGTTTATGCAATGCACCTGCAACTTTCATGCGGGTAATGGATGATGTCTTATGTCCTTTTCTTGATGATTTCATTATTGTCTACTTATATGACATATTAATTTTTAGCAAGACTAGAGAAGAGCATGTCATGCATGTTAAGAAAGTACTTGATGTTTAGAAGATAAATTAGTTGTTTCTTAAAATGTCAAAGTGTGAATTTGGAAAGACTTATTTGGTTTATTTGGGACACATAGTAGGAGGAGGTGCTTTGAGAATTGATCCTTATAAGGTAGAAGCCATTGTGAATTGGCCTACTCCCAAATCCATTACAGAGGTAAGAATGTTTTTGGGTGCAGCTCAGTATTGGAGGAAGTTTATTTCTAACTTCTCTTCCATAGCAGCTCCTATGCATGCAGTGACAAGTATGAAATGTGCTTTCCAATGGGGAGGAAAGAAATAGAAATATTTTGAGTCTTTGAAAGATAAGATAAGTTCAGCTCCAGTACTTGCATTACCAGACTTGAGACAGCCATTCAAGATTCAGACCGATGCTAGTGATTACGCCATGGGTGCAGTTCTCTCATAGCATGGTAAGCCTATCACATTTCATTCTGAGACATTTAATGGTGTTGTTGTGAATTATCCTACATATGATAAGGATTTTTATTCATTGGTACAAAGCGTCAAAAAGTGGAAACACTATTTGATGGGCAAAGAGACAGTTGTTCATACCGACCATCAGCCTTTATAGTACTTGCAATTGCAAAGTAAATTACAGCAGTCACGACATTTCAGATGGATGGGTTTCCTACAAAAATTTCACTTGGTAATAAGGTAAAATAAAGGTATTTTCAATAAAGTTGTTGATATGCTTTCAAGGCCTATTATTAGTGCTACTACTTTACTTAAGTATGATTCTATTATACATGAGAGCTACATATAACAGTATGCATCAGATGTTGATTTTAAGGATGTGTATGCTAACTTGAGTGAAGGGAATCATGTTGAGGAGAATGATTATCACTTGCATAATAATTTGTTGTTTCATATGGGAAAGTTATGTATACCACAGGGAGAGAGACTAAGTGTCATGAGAGAAGCTCATTCTTCTCTTATTGCTGGACATTTCGAGGTAAGAAAAATGGTGGCACATTTACATAGGTATTGTTATTGGCCTCGCATGGTAGATAGTGTTTCATGTTTCATTAGAGGTTGTTCATTATGTGCTACAAACAAGCCTAGAAATAGGAAGCTTGGTTTATATACGCCATTTCCGGTACCTTCTAGACCATGGGAAAGTGTTTCTATGGATTTTGTTGGACATCTACCATTGTCTAGAAAGCAACATGATTATCTTTATGTAGTAGTTGATAGATTCAGTGAGATGTGTATTCTTATGCCATGTAAGAAATCTATAATTGCTGAACAAACTGTTGATTTATATTTTCAACATGTATGGGTTCATTATGGCTTGCCTACTTCTATTGCTAGTGACAGAGATTCCAGATTTGTTGGGAATTCTTGGTCCAATTTATGGAAGATGATGGACACCAAGTTGAAGTTCGCAAACAAATGGCCAAACAGAGATAGTGAACAGAACCATTGTACATCTTTTGAGATTTTATTGCAACAAGCATCCCAAGCTTTGGGATGAGCACTTGCATTACATTCATCATGCTTACAACCGGGCCAAACACTCCTCTACAAATACTTCACCTTTTGAAGCTTGTTTTGGGTATTTGCCTAAGTCACCTTTAGATTTCATTCTTGAGAAGGATGTTGCCATTGATGGGCATAGTGACATTGACAAAGCTCGCATTTTCATTGAAAGAAATCATTTCATACATTAGCAAGTTCAAGAACAACTTGAACAAAGTCAAGGCAAGTACAAGGAGAGGCATGACAAACACAGAATTGATCATAAATTTCAAGAAGGAGATGAGGTATGGCTGCATATTAGTAAGGAAAGAATGTAAGGAGAAGGTAAAAATCTGAAGCCTATTCGTTATGGTCCATTCAAGATTCTTAAACAAGTTGGAAATAATGTGTTTCAACTAGATTTGCCTTCATATATGCAAATGTATTCCGTTTTGAATGTGGAAAATTTACATTTGTATGAACCTCCTTTAATTGTTGATCATGAAAGTGAAATTCAGCTGCCATCCATAGAGGATTTCTCACCAGAATATTTGGATGATTTGAAAGAGGATGCTATCCTTTACAGAAGGACACGCACTTCAAGGAGGGGAAGTGTCGATTATCTTCGGATTGGTCTTAAGGCAGCAAACCGAGTAAGGCAAAATGGATGGAGGTGGAAAAGATGAGGGATCTGTACCCTCATATTCTAAACAGGTAATTGAAGGCTTTTGGGGTCCAAAAGCTTCCCAATGGGGAGGTGTGATAAGGAGATCATGTCCAAGTTAAGAAATTTCTCAAAAATGGAAGTGCTCAGAAATGGTTGCAATATGAATGATCAAAAAGGCCTCGTCGCTGCGATTCTAGTGCCATGAACGGTTATCAAAACCAATTTCGTATGAGAAAGTTACTGAGGTTTGAAATCGTCTAGTGACCTCCAAAACATGACTTTTTAACTAGTTGATTTTGTCAATTTTTGAAAAAAAAAATTATATTGGCAAGATTGATTTTTTTATTAATATTATGGTCCTATCAGTGGGTGCCACGTGGCCTGCCTGGAGGCTACCACGTGGCCCCAGGCCATTGGTGGAAAATTCTATGTAAAATTGTGGAGGATATGGGTTTCGAGCCCTGATCCGACTACACGAGCAGGGCCGACCCGACCAACATGCTACGGGAAAATGAATTGAATGTTGGGTGAGTCGGGCAGTGGTTAAACGAACAGTAAGGTCGTTGGCATATTGAACGGACAGAGAGTTGAAGGTTAGCCCTCGGGGCTAAGCCCCGAAAGCTTTGTGACCAGTGCTATGAATCGAGGGCTTAAAGCCTTTGCACCAGTGGAATAAAAGGGTTAAACCCCTTTGTTTTATCTCCTCCACATAGGACCTCCGACCCGTAACCATGGGCGAGGGCTCAACCTTATCCGCCATTGAGTTAACTGTCCGGAAAATGTGCATGTGAACGTGCCCAAAGACAAACAATTAAATTTATTGCTACCACCTAATTTGGAGCACAGTTCTGCCAATTCCGCCTATCCGATTATTTTGAAGGATTTAACTGGAATTCCTCCAGTTTTGGAGGAGGTTTTTTGGTGCCACTGGGCAAAATTTTGTTTTGGTTATAACTTTCTCAAATTTTGACCAAACAAGATGAAATTTTAGTCAATTTTGGGTCTCTTAGACCTTATGGAGAGTTTGGAATAGGTTTCATAGTGAACAGAGGTGATATACAACATATTTTTCTTCATGGAAGAGGAAGGATCCATCAGGGCCATCATGGAGGAGGCACTATATTGGGTTGTATTTCACTGTTTAAGGTGAAAAAAAAGCCATTTCTAGCTAATTTATATCTTCTGAAGTCAAATTTACAGTATTTTTTGCCTGTTTAGGCATATTTTTCACTGTGTAACCATTTTGAGAAAATTAATAGAGCAAGGACATGCCATTGGGGAGCCTTGGACCGGCAGATGTAGCCCAAGAGGGGTGAACTGCCTCAACATTTTGTTGTGTTATGTTATGGTGAATTTTAATTGTTGTGTATTTCTGCTGTGATATGTTAAACAGTAAATTTAAATAACAAATCCTCACATATAAAACTCAAAAACATTACCAAAACTACTTTGTTTAACCTGCAAGTCATGGAGAACACTTTGCACACTAAATTATATGGAAATGGATACTTTGCATAGCATTACGAATAGTTACATTTTCAGATCGGAGAGAATACGAAGATAAAGAAGAAATTTTTGGCCTAGTTGTAGCCTATTTTGACTCAGTTAAAAATCCAGAGAGGTTTTGAGCAATTCAAGGTTGTTGAGGAATAGTTGTTAGAATGTCAAGAAGATAACCACAAGCGCAACGAGGATTCATTATCACATGTGCACTAGAACCAAAGTCATGGAAGCAACAACAACATTATACCATCAGCAAAGGTAGCAAAGGCATAAAAGAAACAAAGGCAACAAAGGAAGTTAAGGCAGAAAAGGAGCAAAGGCAGCCAATCAGCAAAGTCAGAGTTGTGAACATGCTGGACAGAGTCGTGAACGGTAAGCAGGTCAAGTCGTGAACGAGTCAAGTGTTCTATGAACAACAAGGAAGAAATGAACAGGCACAACCAAAGAATCAAAGTCGGAAAACTGGAGTAAAGATATTGTGAGGACCATTCGATCTGGGCATAGATCAATGGCAGAGATTAAATCGAAAATAGAGCCATTTCACAAATCATAGATTTTAGTGTTTAGCGCGAAGGAATCGCGCAGTATGTTATTTGGATTGCGATGCGATGAGTTGAAGGGCCACGTGTTGGCATAACGCACCAACGCATATTGCACATCGCATAAATTGTGTTTTAACTCTTATCGGTATAGCCTTAAACTTGCGGGCAGTGATTTGTGATAAGTTATAAAAGTTGTGATGTTGCGATGTGACATCGCCATCGCAACTTCGCATCAACGATTTCGTTGTTTACCATTTAAGCTATTTGTTATAATTGTCGACATGCAATATCAAATAAGTTTTGAAGTGCAATTTCTTCCGATTGGTCACCATGTTGTGGGACCCTACAACCACAGTTCTGCATGCAAGTGGTTTTATTTTATGTGCAATCTGTTTTAAAGTGACCGCTATTGATTGCTTCCATATGTATGTTTAATAAAACTCTAATATTTAGATATGATGTGGTTTCAAATGTGAACGCTAAAGGTTTTCAAATCTGGAGATAAGGCAGTTCTTATGTTAAATCGCATCAGAGGGAGAAAAGAGGATTATAACGTAAAGCCGGTGAAATGCCTTGGTAATGAAAGAAAGTCTGAACGCAGGTAGAGAGACTCGGGTATGTGGTCTGACATAGGGCAAAGGAGAAGAAAAGACATAACGCAGCAAGCACGAGCAGAAGAGGCAGAGCTAGGTAGCAGGTGACATGATGATAGCATTCGAAATGCAAAAGCATGGGCAGAGTTGGGTGGAGATGCCATTATACAGACTATTGGGACATCACAGCCGAAACGCACAGAGGCATAGGCAGAGTCAGGCAAAACAACATATAGTGGCACGGTTGGAAGCACGACAGCTGGGACAAGTCAGGCACAAGGGCATTGTTTCAGAATTGTGCAGCTATCACTTCATAACGAGAAAGGACACCTTCGCACTTTGAAAGGACACATCAACAACAAATCAGACTCAA
Source organism: Pinus albicaulis (assembly GCA_034641835.2). Classification (NCBI taxonomy): domain Eukaryota; kingdom Viridiplantae; phylum Streptophyta; class Pinopsida; order Pinales; family Pinaceae; genus Pinus; species Pinus albicaulis. The sequence goes on along the minus strand of CM076573.1, from coordinate 590,577,764 downwards.
CAAAAGGATTTTTCCAATTGTATTCAGTTTTCTTTGTTAAGATCGAAGCTACAATGGTGTCCTCGATTGCAATGTAATAATTAGTTTAACAGTTTAAGCAGTTTAAGAGTTCCAAGAAGCTCGAGTAGTTACAAATTGCTTTTGTTTGTATTTAAGCAAGAGAGAAATACAGAAAGAGGGTTTCGAGTTCTGGACCTCTTGGGGATTACATTTTGTACTTCTTTTTCTGATTGGTAAATGAAAGTAGCAGCAAGTTTCCTGCAAATATTGATGGTGATTCACATTTCTTGTGACATTGTGTGTCCCTTCTTCTTTGAATGAAGTGAAGTAATGTAGCAGCCGGTCTCTTAATTACATCTGTGTGTAAGAGTTAAATAACCTTAATTTGCGCTCCTTCACTCCAACTTTTCTCTCTTCACCAATTCTCTCTGAAACTTTAAAGTGGTAGATTCTTCTCCTCAACATATCATTTTGAGTTTCCCCTCTCTTCACAAACTTCTGATGAAACTTTAAAGTAATAGATTCTGTGTTTACAACATATTATTTCGAAGTTTCCTCTCTCTCCATGAATTTCCTCTGAAACTTTAAAGTGGTAGATTCTGCTCCTCAGCATATCATTTTGAGTTTCCCCTGTAGTTCTTCTTTCCATTCAGATATCAGCAGTGAATGGCATTGTGAAATCTTTTATTATCCCAAATCATCAAGGTTTTAAAAAACTAGTTCTCAGAGGGATAGAACAAAGACCTCATAATAAAATTATTCCTGTGACACACTTTTAAAATGTTCTTAAGCACTGATTCCTTCCACAACCGAGGGATTGTCTCTTAAGATACAACATTTTTTGGCGTCGTTATCGGGGACAAAGGCACGAAGTTATTTTTCCCTGGGTATTGAAATATATTTCTTGATGGTGAACAAGATTTAGATACAAATTTGATTTTGTATTATTCAACTGGCGACTCCACTGATGAAGGTTTCATTAGATGAGGAATTCTGCGGGCAAGGAAATGAGAAAGCATTGTGGAAAATATAGGTATCAGAGTTTAAATATTTTAAAGGAAGTTTTATCTTTCACTATCAGAGTTTAAATATTTTAAAGGAAGTTTTATCTTTCACTATCAGTTTGATGGTCTATTTTCCTTTACATATCAAGAAGATTTTTCTTGCTTTATATCCTCAGAAGATTATAAGGTCCAAAATGTACATTCTTTATTGGAGAAAGAAGATATTTCCTCCGATTGTATTATTAATCTTGATCCAACCTTATATGAGAGGATGTATGAATGTTGCATTACAATTTCTGAAGATTTTTGTCAAGAGTTGTCATTATACGAAGAACATCATCATTATGAGGAACAAACCTTAGATTTCTCTTCCCGGCCTAAATGGTTTTCAACGGAAAACAACAATCAAACTTCTCACATACAACCTCAAATTGAGGAGTCAAACATTGAAGGAAGTTGTCCTGTTCAAAGAAGTCTACATCAGCAAGATGTTCAAGAAAAGGAGGCAACCAAAAATTTGTCTCATCGGTTCTATGATCCAGTGGTTGACCATATGAAAACTTTCTTTTGTCAACAACAAGCATTTATACAAAGGTATGTGCAAAGCTGTGTATCGGGAAAACTTTCATGGTACCTCCCTATTGTGATATTCAAATTTCAACAGTATGGAGGCAATAGGTCTAACATGCAGATGTTGGGTTGGTTCCATTGGATGTTTGACTTCACCTAATTAAGTTTAGGCATAAATGCACACGTGGGAGTTGTGCATAAATAAGCTCAGAAGTTGAGCATTCTTAGTTGTAGTATTTCTAGTTCAGTATTTTCAGTTTAAAAAAAAGGAAGAAGTCCAAAGTGTAGCAAGTTTCGGGGGGATTTCATACTGGATCAACTCCCATTCGAGATTGACTCCATGCCCAATAAAGGCTACTGATCTACAAGTGCTCCTTGACTCCATGCCCAATAAAGGCTACTGATCTACAAGTGCTCTTTGACTCCAAGCCTAATAAAGGCTACTGATTTACAAGTGCTCTTTGACTCCATGCCCAATAAAGGGTACGGATCTACAAGTTCTCAGCACTTTGTTACCAAAGTGTTGTCCCCAATTGGAACCAGATGTTGTAGCCTAATTTGACTAAGCTAAAAATCAAGAGAGGTTCTAGGAAATTCAAGGTTGTTGAGGAATGGTTGTTAGAATGTCAAGAAGACCTGCAATATGCTCAAAAGGATAACCACAAGCGCAACTAGGATTCATTATCACATGTGCACTGGAACCAAAGTCAGGGAAGCAGCAACAACATTGGACCATCAGCAAAGGCAAAGGAGCATAGAGGAGCAACTTTAGAATAAAAGGCAAAGGAAACAAAGGCAGCAAAGGAAGTTAAGGCAGAAAGGGAGCAAAGGCAACCAATCAGCAAAGGCAGAGTCGTGAGCATGCTGGACAGAGTCGTGAACGGTAAGCGGGTCAAGTCATGAACGTGGGCAAAGTCGTGAACAAGTCAAGTGTTCTACGAACAACAAGGAAGAAACGAACGGGCACAACCAAATAAGAAAAGTCAGCAAACCAGAGTATAGATACAATGAGGACCATTAGATCTGGGCATAGATCAACAACAGAGATTAAATCACAATTAGAGCAATTTCGCAAATCACAGATTTTAGTGTTTAGCGCTAAGGAATCACGCATTATGTTATTTGGATTGCGATGCAATGAGGAGAGGGGCCACGTGTTAGCATAGCGCACCAACGCATATCGCACATCGCATAAATTATGGTTCAATTCTTATCGGTATAGCCTTAAACTTGTGGGCGGAAATTTGCGATAAGTTATAAAAGTTGCGATGTTGTGATGCCACATCGCCATTGCAACTTCGCATCGGTGATTTCATTGTTTACCATTTAAGCTATTTGTTATAATTTCCGACATGCGATATCAAATAAGTTGCGAAGTGCGATTTCTTCTGATTGGTCACCATTTTGTGGGACCCTACAACCACAGTTTCGTGTGCATGTAAGTGGTTTGAGTTTATGTGCGATCTATTTTAAAGTGGCCGTTGTTGATTGCTTCTGTATGTATGTTTAATAAAACTCCAATATTCGGATGCGATGTGGTTTCAAAGGTGAACGCCAAAGGTTTTCAAATCCAGAGGTAATGCAGTTCCTGTGTTAAATCGCATCAGAGGGAGAAAAGAGGATTATAACGTAAAACCGGTGAAACGCCTTGGTAATGAAAGAAAGTCTGAACGTGGGTAGAGAGACTCAGGTATGTGGTTCGACGCAGGGAAAAGGTGAAGAAAAGACATAACGCAGCAAGCACGAGCAAAAGAGGCAGAGCCAGGTAGCAGGGGACATGATGATAGCATTCGAAATGAAAAATCATGGGCAGAGTTGGGTGGTGATGCAGTTATACAGACTATTGGGATATCACAACCGAAACACACAGAGGCATAGGCAGAGTCAGGTGGAAAGCATATAGTGGCACTGTTGGAAGCATGACAGTTGGGGCAAGTCGGTCACAGGGGCGTTGTTGCAGAACTGTGCAGCTATTGCATCATAACGAGAAAGGACACCTCAGCACTTTGAAAGGACACATCAGCAACAAATCAGACTCAGCAAAAGGATTATTCCAAGTTTATTATGTTTTCTTTGTTAAGATCGAAGCTACAATGGTGTCCTCGATTGCAATGTAATAATTATTTTAATAGTTTGGGCAGTTTAGGAGTTCCAAGAAGCTTGAGCAGTTACAAACTAATTTTGTTTGTATTTAAGCAAGAGAGAAAGACAGAAAGAGGGGCTGAGTTCCAGACCTCTTGGGGATTACATTTTGTACTTCTTTTTCTGATGGGTAAATGAAAGAAGCAATAAGTTTCTTGCAACTGTTGATGGTGATTCGTGTTTCTTGTGCCATTTTGTGTCCCTTCTTCTTTAAATGAAGTGAAGTAATGTAGCAGCCGGTCTCTTAATTACATCTGTGAGTAAGATTTAAATAACCTTAATTTGTGCTCCTTCACTCCATCTCTTCTCCCTTCACAAATTCTCTCTGAAACTTAAAAGTAATAGATTATGTGTTTACAACGTATTATTTTGAGTTTCCCCTCTCTTCACAAACTCCTAATGAAACTTTAAAGTAATAGATTATGTGTTTACAACATATTATTTCGAGTTTCCTCTCTCTCCATGAATTTCCTCTAAAACTTAAAAGTGGCAGATTCTGTGTTTTCAACATATTACTTTGAGTTTCCCCTACAGTTCTTCTTTTTAGCTAGATATCAGCAAGTGAATGGCATTATGAAATCTTTTATTATTCCAGATCATTAAGGGTTTTAGAAAACTAGTCTCCAGAGGGATAGAACAAAGACCTCATGATAAAATCATTTCTGTGACACACTTTTAAAATGTCTTAAGCACTGATTCCCTTCACAACCAAGGGATTGTCTCTTAAGATACAACAGCTCCTAAGGCACAACTTGAAGAAGCAAGGAAAGTAGAAGACACTCTGTTGCAGCAAATAAGAGAGAAAAGTCTGGAATGTGGAAGATTGGAAGAAGAAGTGGTAAGCCTGAGGATGAAATCAGAGAAGGCCCAAATTGAACTAATTATGAATATTCCACAAATGAAAAGCTCTAGATAGTTGGACCAGATTCTAAATGATCAAAGGTCTCCTCTCATAAAGGTTGGGATAGGCTATGAAGGAGAAACCAGTAAGTCCAAGGTAGAATATAACAAGAATATCATGTTTGTAAAAGTTGTAAAGGATAATGAAGTAACTCAAAACATTCCTACAAAAGTAGAAGCCAGAAAGAACATGATTTGTAAAGAAACAAATAGAAATAAGCAGCAACATGAAAGGACAAAGAATGAGAGGAAGAGACAATCAAATGCCAAAGGCTCATACCCTCCTAAGGATGAATTGAACAAATTCGAAAGATGTCAAAGGAGGTTCCTTACTCCTGTGAGAAGTATCACTTGTTTTGACTGCCACAAACCTGGACATACTGTGGCATACTGTAAGACAAAGAAAATCCAGTCCAACCAACTAAAGATGCAGCCAATGAAAAGACTACCTTAAGAAAACAAATGGAAAAGACAATCTATCACGAGGTACACAAATCATTTCCATGGCTATTTTTATGCATGCAATGATTTTGGACATATACTTGTTGAATGTAAATTATGTTCAAAAGGGAGCACAAAATATTATACATCAGCTCAAATGTACCTTGGTAAAATAATATGTTATGTATGCCATAAGCTTGGTCACAAAGAAAAAGACTGTAAGCTGCCATATACATTAAAAAACTCTAGACAGATGATGGAATCCAATCAAATCAGACAAAATTGTGAATCAAAAAGAATTGCAGACATTATGAAGAACCCAAATAAATTATGGAAGGAAAAGAGAAAGGGGGAGTCTGTTACTTCAATAACATAATGAATCCACCATAGTCTCAGGGGGGCTTCTCTAGGAAGCAACACAAATATCCAGCCAGTAATAGATAAGAAGAAACATCCCAGGGGGAGAGCAGTTCATAAAAAATCCCCATAAAAGTAGTCTAAGAAGAGCTCTTTGGAATAGGAACAACTAAAATTTCAGGAAGGGAAAGGATAATTCCTCTGACAAAGAACTATAGAGGAAGAAGGATACCTGAAGCATTCAATAGCCAACATGTTGATGGAAGGAGAGAAGGCAACAAGCAACCATGGTGGTAGAGGGAACATCAGCCATGAACATGTAAGCTAAGAAGACAACATCACACTAAGTGATGAATGGTTAAAATCACAAAAAATTATCTTTCGAGCTATAGAACTAGAAAGATCCATAGAGGATGATCACATTGTGCATCACACTGCAAGTGTTAACAATGAAACAAAATTAAGAAGGATGAGTAAGAGAAATGTTTATCATCATTATATCATTACATCATTCATCAATAGAAGGTCCCCTTGGAGGAAAGCAGTTAAATGAGTGATAAAACTATGAGTTGTCTACCCTTTTAGATTCCAAGTAAAGAAATTGAATATGTCTTCTTGAAGATCATTATGTTAGAACAATTGAATTGTGTATAAAGCAGCAATGATTATGGAGCAATCCTAGAAATGAATATGCAATGACATTCTTTTAAAAACAGAATGACAGAATAAGCAAAAGGTTAATGATGCCATAATAAAATTCTGTATATTGATGATTGATGTTGAGAACAGTGGAGAGATCAATAGTAGAAACCATGGAGGTTGTTACACAGTAATTTGTCACCGTCCCTACCATTCCCCGTCCCGCACAATGGAGGACCCATTATGTGACCTACAGGTGTTCATCCGCGGAGATCGTGGAAGGATTGTGATCTGCCAGGGCTGAAGGACGGGGACACTTCTTCTTCAGATCATAGCGTTGGAATCCATGTAGGCTTCTATCCCAAGTCTTTCATTCGTAATTAGGAGCTTGCGTCATAGCATTGTTTGTTTGTTGCTAGACCCCTGCTGGGCTAGTAGGGATCGCCTCTGTCCGCAGAGGGGATTTACCTCCTCAACAGAGGTTGTCTTAACTATGGGTGTATGTGCGAGCTAAAGTGAAACTACTGCATGGATTATCAATTGGTATCAATTGATATTTGGAACAAGCATCCTGCCTATCAGTAGAATACCAAGTGTTATTAATGAGCAGTGGTATGATACAGGTCTTCAGGATCAGATTATTGGGGCAGAAGTACATCAAGGTAGTATTCCTATTGATTATCAGCATTATAGTATATGTGGATTAAGCTCTGGTTGCTTTGATTATTGAAAAATATTTTCTGATTGTAAATATTGGAGAATGTCGAGCTGCATTATTAAAGCATGGAAATGCCAATGAAAATGCCAAAGGATCATTATCTTATTTGCATTTGAAGTGTTATACTGAGCATTGAAGTAGTATCTATTATTGGATATAACTGCATGCCTTCCTCAAGTCAATACAGATATATCTTCAAGGCCTTTTTCTTAAGATCATTCATAAAACTGTGTGAAGTCCATTTGCTAAGATTTGAATTAAACAACTTGAAGATGTTTTGTTGAAGATCATCATGATAAAACAATTGAAGTATCTGAAGCATGAAGAGCTAGTTATGTTAATCTTACTATTGAAGCTCAAGAGTCTTTGATTTATTCATCTAAAGCCTACTTCAACAAAAATGAATTGCTGATATTTCACCATTGCAGAGAGGATGATCATTGACATACATACCCCCTTATTTCATAAATAAAATTGCATAGTCGATAAGTGAGACTGACCAATGCATTGAATATATCTAGCCTCAAGGGTTTGTTTTGAAAATACTATGTACAATATTAAATTCATTTGGTCTCTTAGATTGAAATATATTGTCTAATCTTACAATAAGTTGTAAGTTCTGGTTTGATTCATTATTCTCATCAACTTCAAGAACTTTTGGCTTATAGTGATTATATCTTCAGAAGTGTATCACATATCACCACTATCAAGTAGTAAGGGACAAAAATACAAAACATTCTATGGTGACATGTCTTCCAGCATCCTCATGAGTTTGGGATAGCATCAATTTGTTGTGTATATTCATGAAATCTCAATGATTTTCAAAGTGTTCTCCTAACAATCCTTATGCATCAGTCTAGAGTAGCAAGGTATAAATACAAAATGAAGAAGGCATATACACAACTCAAAGAGAAGTAATGAAAAGATGGAAACTACACTGAAAAAATGTGTAATGTTGGACATTGGAACACTCCCCATGTGTTTCGCGACATGGACTAACTGCCTTTCGTGGATCCTTATCTCTGGCGATGCGATCGTTGACTAACACCTGCGGGTTTTGGTCTAATGGCAATCGTGATTCCCAACATGTAACCCTTTTCCATTGATGTCAAAGGGGGAGGAAAAACAAGCATAGGAAGAAATACACTTCTCATAATGAAAGGGGGAGGAATTCTTGGAGAAAGTATTGGAGTGTTGGAGGAAGTTTTGCCATCAATGCCGAAGGGGGATACTATTGGAAATATTGTCATTGATGGCAAAGGAGAAAAAAGGAGCAGCACCAGAACTATCATTAAGGCAAAGGAGCAGAGAAGTAGCAACAATAAGGCAAAGAAGCAGATCAGGCAATAATGCAGTAAGAAAGAATAAAAGAGAGGCAAAGGAACAACAGAGAGGCAAGGAGCAGCATTAGACCATCAACAAAGGCAAAGGAGCAGAGAGGAGCAACTTTAGAACTGAAGGAGAAAAGGCAGTTAAGGCAGAAAAGGAACAAAGGAGCAAAGGCAACGAAAAAGAAAAATCATCAAAGAAGCAAAGGAAACAAAGGAAGTTAAAGCAGAAAAGGAGCAAAGGCAGCAAAACAACAAAGGCAGAGTCGTGAACGTGCTGGGCAGAGTCATTAACGGTAAGTGAGTCAATTTGTGAACGGTAAGTGGGGCAAGTCATGAACGATTCAAGTGTTCTATGAACAACAAGAAAGAAACGAACAGGCACAACCAAAGAAGCAAAGTCGTAAAACTGGAGTAAAGATACAACGAGGACCATTATATTTGGGCATAGATCAACGATAGAGATTAAATCGCAAACCCAACAGTGTTTTTCAATTTGGCGATTTTATTGTTTATGTTTAAAGACACTGCATGGTAAGCTATTTTATTTACGATGTGAAGCAGATTAGCAAAGGAGTAGTGAGGATTGTTAGCTTTGGGCGAGATCAATGGTGGAACTTAAATCGCACCCAATGGTATATCGCACATTAGTGATTTTTGTGTTTAGTGCTAAGACTTCGCACGATAAGTTATTTAAGTTGCGATGCGAAGTGCAGGCGACAAAAAGATGATGTGGCAGTGATGTGGCAAGCTAACGTGGCAGATGACATGGCCTCGACCCCACAAATCATAGGTAATTTATGATGACGTGGCCCTGACCCCACAAATCGCAGGTAATTTATGATGACATGGCAAGGTGATGTGGTGGTGACATGGCAGGGTGATGTGGCATGATGACATGGAGATGACGTGGATCTAGCCCACATACTGCACATTGCATATTGTAAAAGGTAAGAGATACTTGTTATTGCTATAAGCTAAAACTTGTGAAGTGCGATAAAGAGGAGCGAACGCGATGGAGCTTCAAAGCTAATGTCTAGAGAATTTAAAGTACAGCTTGGGACCCACTCGCATACTGCACATCGCAATTAGCGATTCTTACAGTTATATGTTAAGACTTCACAAGTTATATGTTTTAAGGTGCGACGTGAGATAAGGAGTTCGTTGCAATTTGTGAAATCGCAGAAACGAAAGTATTGCAGAATCTGTAAATTGGTAAAGTTGCGAAGTGCGATAAAGAGGCCCGGATGCGATGTAATTTCAAAGGTGAAATCCAAAGCATTTCAAATCCGTATGTGTTACACAGTAATTTGTCACCGTCCCTACAATTCCCCGTCCCGCACATTGGAGGGCTTATTTTGTGACCTGTGAGCAGTGACATGATATGAAAACACTTTCATGGCATTCCTCTAGACATGGACTTTCATTCCCCTGAAGACATATCCTCGTGAAAAACCCTAAAAATAGCCTTTTCATCCTTGGCGTGACTAGCCAGTGTTATACCCGCGCCAATGGGGGAAATCTTCCAAAGAGGGCGCGCCAATTGGCGCTCTGTCTCAGGTTCGCACTCGCGCCAGGCTTAATAAAGGGTGTTTTTTAAAAATAAATGGCAGAAGATTGACTCCAACCAACTCCTGAACTGGTCTCTAAATTGAGTTGGGACGTTTGGCTCCGGATCTCCATGTAGAGGAAGTAGTTTTCCACCTCCCATGGAAGCTTCCTTGAGGATAGGGCCAATCCCATGATTGTAGGGATCCCAACTCCCTACCTACTCATATAAGCTTTCCTTTTTCCTTTGCGAAAGCTAGTCTCAACGAAAATCTCCAAGAGCCTTCATAGCCTAAAGAATGTTAAAGAGCTTTGATAGTCCTCATAGTGCCAATCCATTGAGGAAATTGACGATCGAAGAGAGGCTTGTCCCCATTCTGAGCAAGCTTTGCGCGAGACGTATTGCGATGACCCACGAAGGTTCATCGTCGGAAGCAATTCCTTCATGCCTCCTTTGTTGAATTAATGATAAGCGACTATTGGTTATGGTTCCACTGTTATTCTTCATTATGATCAAGTTGTGTCTTCCATTGATACATAATTTGTGTGTGTGTTTACACACATATGCATATATAGGTTTTACGCTTGTGTGTCGCGTTTCTTGTATTAGTGTTGATCGCGGCGAAGATTGTATTCTGGCGGAATAAGAAAGCGCCATCTTCCTGACAGTGATTGGACTTAGAAATCAGACTTCTTCACAATTTGGTCTATTACAATTAAGAACTTGCACCTTAGCGTGATATGATTGTTGCTAGACCGTCTGTAGGCTAGCGGATATCATCAAGTAGAGATTTATAACAAATCGACTCACGCCACGGGGGTTAGCTTGTTGTTTGCTTTATAATATAAACGAACGGAACCGGTCTTCGCACAACGCTCTTGCTGCGTGGCGAAAGTAAAATGAATATTTGATTAATCCTAAGTTTAGTTTATGAACTGAACACTTGGAGTATTATCTTGTCTTTCGGTCGATTCTCGACTTTTCCTACTTTATCGGCTCTTTTGGCTGGCTATTTTCGTGAGTTTGGCTTTTTGTTAAGCTCCAACATCACTGGTCTGCCTCTTGGATTGCTTATATTTTATTTTTTCATAGCAAACTTGACTAGCGCGCTTATTAGCGTGACAGTTGTGCCAATTGGCGCTAGTTTCTAATTCACTACTCGCGCCAATCCTGTTATGGCGCTAGTTTCAGCCTGACAGCCGCGCCAGTGCTGTGAAGTGCTAGGGTTTGCTTAGTTTTGAGCTCTCTAAGCTTGATCTGTGATTTTGGTTTCATTTTTTACGACTGCTTGAGTGTTCTGGAGCCTTGTTTGACTAACTGTGACCTTCATCCTTTGGTTGTTTGCCCGTTTCTATCGATTTTACATTCTAGCCCTAGGGCATCTAGGTGCTATTGTGTGTCGAGCCTCCCGTGAGAGTTTGTGGTTTTTATCTGCTCAGTCAACTTTGTGATTTCTTCTTTGCATTTGTTTGGTGGTTGTCTATCGTTTTATGATTGGCTTCTTCTTCATTCGAATTCCGCTTTGTCTAACTTTGAGCCTAGATTACATGGTTCATTTGAGTCTTGGAGATTCTTCTTGAAGTGGTGAGTCTGGTCTTGGTTGGGAGAAATTCTTTGTTTTTTCATTTTCAGGCATTGGCGCTAGTTGTCAATTAGCAACCCGCGCCAATTTGCCATTGTCGCTAGTTGTCAGTGAGCAAGTCGCGCCAGTTGGCGCTAGTTGTCAATGATAAAGTCGTGCCAATTTCAGGGTGTGTGAAAATTGAGATTTTTTCCCTAAATCCTTCACCAGTGTGTCTTTCCCTTCCGGTCTTTTCACTGTATGAGCATAGATTACATTGCTCATTGTTTGAAATGTCTTCTTGATATGATTGCTTGATGTAAAAGGGAATGAATGCCTTGTTTTGATCTTGAGCTTTGGAAGTCCTCTTTGTGTTTTGTCACCTTTTGAGGAATTTCGTTACAAAGTGTTTTGAAACAACGTTTGCATTCTTAGTGTTTGTTTACATCTCTTTTGCATTCATCCTTCATTAAGGAGATTTGTGTTCTTTTAGTTTTCATCTCATAGTTTGCTTTTCGTTAGAATGCATTAGATCACATTGCATTGAAAAGTGTTTTTTGAGATTTGTCATTGAACTTAGATCACATTCTTTAATGATTGAAAGCTAAAAAATCGCTTTGAGTGCATTCTCTTTCATTAAAATCATGCATTAAGTAGATTCTCATTTCATCAAAAAATGCATTGAGTGCATTCTTATCATTTGAGAAGGAAAAGGAAATTGTGCATAGATTACAATTGCATAGTTTTCGAAAAAGAGGATTTTGCATAGATTACATTGCATTATTCGCATCATTGAATGTTTGAAATTACTTTTGGATAGTGAAAGTCATCTAGTTTAGGAAAATTTCATTTACAGTGTTGTTGTTTGTTGCATAATTGTTTGAAGCTCTTCCCTTAACTAGATAGCATTCATCGAATTGAAAGATTTCTTTCGTCATATAGCTGTATATAGGAGATTGTCAGATGACATACGCTAGGGCCTGAAAACTAAAACATAATTGAAGATAAACATTAAAATTCATTCAATTTACACTAAGGAAACATTGAAACATTAACGAAATATTTAGAGGTCTAGGCTAGAGACGTGTTCCGGCGTCTTTAAACTTAGTAGCTGTCGTTCGCCTCTTGGCTTTAGACAGCACTAGTACGGACTTGTGCTCCCCGTACCGTCGTGTATATAAAGGGAGACCCCACTAGGTTTCTATCCTTTATCCATAGGAAGCCGAGTCTGCTGCCCTATACCCGTGATACACCGGACACAAAATTCGCGGAGATTGCCTACATGTATGTTAAGTCCTTGGTTGATTTCTCCTTCATTTTGAAACCAAGGTGTATATTGCAGTTCACAGTTATTTGGTACACCCTTTTCCTAGCATTCCTTAGTAGTCATTTTGATCTTAGCTGACTCCTTAAATTTGAAAATATCATCAAGCACTTGTCCTTTCACGCTTGTTTCAAAACTGAAAGCGATTGAGTCACCTTTTGCCTATTTCTCGACTCTTAAAAGATGAAACGGTGGAATTTTGTTTCAATGTTTTAAAAAATTAACTACCCACGAAATATTCCTAGTTAAAGTTAGTTTCCTTGGGGTGTTGTTCTGAAGAACGTTTTACGATGGAAACTTTCGGAGTTCACCGAAACAGGAATCCCCCTCAGGGAATTCACAGTCCCTTTTCCTCCTTTTGGAAATGTTGGCGCTCCTTATATGGCAACGTTGTCCCTTCCTGGGTTAACTGTTGGGTTGCCTGTTTGGTTGTTTTCAACCTCTGTGGTCCCGAATGTCTCGACTACTGTTCAATCAGTTCCTCCGCCTGAACAACATCATGTTGAATCCAAGGTGGACCTCTCCCCTTCTTCGCCTGTTTCTGCGTCTTCCTCTTCTACTTTGCCTCGTGAAAGTCTAGATTCAAGTAACCAGGTGGCTAATAAGAAGAAGAAGAAGACAAAGAAGAAGAAGTCTGATAAGGGAGAGGCTAGCTCTACGGCTATTGCGCCTAAGAAGCCTTCCATTGATAAACCTTCCAACCCTCTGCAGAAAGTCAAGTTCCCTTGCATGTTGTGCATGGGAGACCATCTTCTTCGAGACTGCCCTGGCATCCCCAAGGTACTCGAAGTATGGTCCAATGGTCGTCCGCCATTGCCTTTGGCTTCCGGGAGTCAGGTTGGGGGCACGTCTTTAGCTAGTGCTGGAAAAAATCTTAAGAAGCAGGGTAAGCTCACTAATCCATGTAAGTTGTGTGAAGGGCACCATGCCATCCAACTTTGTCCTTATATGGATGAAGCCAAGCGAGTGTTGGACAACCTGACTGTTTCTACACCATGCCTTCCCACTGGTTACAAATAGCTTTCTTTGAGTCTTCCACCCACCGATGCCATGATTGGTCAAGAGTAATCCTTGGTCAATCTTGCTCCCTCAGAAATTCAAATTCAGGAATCCATCCTCGACTAACCATTGGTCGTGGGATCGGTTAAGCTGGCCCCATCTGCGGTTCACCAGGTCTTTTCCATTGAGAGTGGACCTCACATCCCTTAGGTTCTTCTTGTTTCTTCAGATTCTTCGGACTTGGAGAAAGATTATCCTGTCCCTATACCTCAAGAAGCTGCTCCTCCGCCTCCCGTGATAGAGGTCCCGAAGGATACTCCTCCCACCTTCGAGATGGAGGTTGTGGAGGATGCTCCTTCTTCTTCCGTAACACCAGGGGAAGACCATCTCGGTTCAATGGTAGCCTCACGAGAGTAGTTTGGTTTGCTTCCTTTGATTGGAATCCGTTTACGATCTGTGCTCCGTCTTATGTGCCTTTCGAGATCATAGTACATGCTTTTGGTGCAGTGCATTGACACCATTATAGACAAAGGCGCATCTGTAGTGTTCTATACTCAACTAATTGTGGCTTTTAGTTCATAAACTTCTTGTTACGCGGTACGGTGGCATTTGCTGAAGGGCAGTGGCGTTAGGGATCCTTCCAAGGTTACCTGTTATTTTGGGAGGTAAAACCATCCATATGGACGTCATGGTTGTTCCAGGCCCCTTGGATTTCAATCTACTCTTGGGGCGCGATTACACCTATGCCATGGAAGCGCTTGTCTCCTCCCTTTTTCATGTGGTCTGTTTTCCACATGAAGGACGGATCGTGACCATTGATCAACTTTTGTTCTTTGGTCCTGATATGGCAAGTGAATCACCATCATGCTAATTTTATCTTTATTTGTATCGCCTTGTAGGTCAACTATGTGGCTACCTACCCCGTGCCTATACTCAGTGATAGTGTTGTCGTGCATCAAGTGTTGGGGGCATTGGGTCTTGACTTCCAGGATGTTTTCCTTCCATCAGGAGTGGAACTCTTGGAAGCGATGACTTCTTGTTCATTATGATGAGGTCGATCGGAGCAGAGTTCATTTTCTTGTGTCAAGCTCCTTAAAAAATGAAACAAGGTTGTCGGAGCAGAGTTCCTTGTCTTGTGTCAAGCTCCTTAAAAAATGAAACAAGGTTGTTGGAGCATAGTTCCTTGTCTTGTGTCGAGCTCCTTAAAAAATGAAACAAGGGTGTCTGAGGATAGTTCTTTTAATGTGTCAACCTCGTTAAAACAATGAAACATGTTCCTGTTCATTTCGAGTCTTTGTTAAGATCTCGTAAAATCCCAGTCGAGTCTTTCTCTTGGTCTCGTAATTTGAACCTTCACTCCATCTGCCTTTCATATGGATTGAAGCTTGGGGGGCATGTACCTCGAATTGAGTCACCATGCTGGGGGGCATGCTTACTTTTTCAAGCATAGTTTTGTTCGTTCCAAGCTTGTGTAAAAATAAGCTTAGGTTTCGAAAGCATAGTTTATCTTTGTTTCAAGCTTGTGTGAAAATGAAACCAACTTCAAGCAGAGTTTCCTGATTTCAAGATTGTGTAAAAATGAAACCATTCCCATTTTACCTCTTGTGATTGTCATCTTATCAGCCTGTCTTTGCCAGACGAGCCTTGGTTTTCTCACTCCATCGTCACTATCTGCTTGGCCGATCATATGCCTTCACTTGGTTGTTTTACCCATTCCTGAGGAACCGCTGCGATGAGTGGTCTTGTTAGCCAGCCTCTTAACCTTTATTTGTTTTGAGCAGTTCCACCATCACCGGAACCAGTTGCTACCCTTTATACCACTCGTTCCTCTAGGTGGAGTCATCTTTCAGCTCTTTTCTGACTCTCTAAACATGAAAATATTGTCGAGGCCCTTGTCATTTCAATCTCGTTAAAGTGGCTGTGAAACAACATCTACCCAGTATACGTTTACCTGCAGTACAGGATAGATTGTTACCGAAAAGATCACCGCCTATTCGCGACTAGGAGGCTTTCTGAGACATAGTTTTCTACCTTTTCGGATATGAGGAACTATTTACGAAAAGGGACTATTGGAGTTTACTTTTCCGCTATCTTTTCAAACTCTCTAAACATGAAAATATGTCGAGTTCTTCCTTTGTCAGACTCGTTAAACCTTGATGACATCGGATTCAATCGTAATGATGATATTCAAGTTCCTCCTTCCTACGGCTCGTTAAATGTACTAGGATGGATTCGTCCAAAGGAAGAACTTATATTAAAAGCATATGCTATCTCCTTCAAGCTTGTTTCCAAAAATAATTGGGGTACTCACCAGAAATGGTGGGGAAAAATGGAACTAGCATCATTGTCGTGTCGGCAGTATGTCGCTCTTGAACATGGCACTTGTTTGCATTCGTGTTGGGTTGGGGACATCTCATCTCGTTTTTCACTTGCCTCAATGGGTTTGGGCGATCCCTTTTGACCTCTCATCTGCTCTTTGCCTCGTCATCATGACCTATGATCTTTTGATGTCAAATACTGCCAAATTCACTGTTGTGCTGTCGATATGTTAAAGAGAAGTTGACCTCTATAAGCATCAACCTTCCTCTGATTCTCATCTGATCTTGATTCACAAAGACATTATGTTCCTCTGTCTCGTGTCGATGTTGTGGGAAATACTATGGCCCACCTTCGATCAAGGTCACTTCCTGTCGACTTCATCTCATTATCCAGGAAGCTGATCTAGAGACTCCCTTCTGGTACCTTGGAGCCTGCATGCCTCAATGGTAGGTTCTTCGCGTTCGACATTAGGTTTTCATTATTGGCCTCCAATCGAGTGATTCTACGAGTGTTCGATGCCAGCTCATTGATTCACATGCCGCAGATTGTACCTATAGTACCTTGAGGGCCATTGTCATCATTGATGGTACCTCTCGCGTCTGTTAACAACTTTCATCGTTGGCTGGTAATCAGGCGATGTTCTCGCATGTTCGACTTCAGCTAACATATTCGCATGCTTGAACTTGTGCTTTGTTCGGGTCGGGTGGGCATGAGACCTGGATTCTTGTACGTTGCAATCAGTGCCGATTTTGTGGATTATTATGATTGGTTACATGACTCATTCAGCAGATGGCTACAACCATACACGAGTCATTTATCGATCCTCAACGAATGGCTGCGACCATATGGATCTGGATTATTGTATACTCTCTTATGGATGGTTGTGCCCATACCACATATATCATGTATTTGAGATATCCGTTGTACTTATCTACGCAAGTTTTTCGATGGCAGTGTTTTCAATTGGACACGTTCTCGTAAAGCATTTCACCCCTTTCTCTCTCTCGGGCCTCATGCTTTAGGGGGCATCTGTTACACAGCAATTTTTCACCGTCCCTGCAATCCCCTGTCTCGCACATTGGAGGGATTATTCCGTGACCTGTGAGCAGTGACATAACCTGAAAACACTTTCATGGCATTCCCCTAGACATGGACTTTCATTCCCCTGAAGACATCTCCTTGTGAAAAACCCTAAAAATAGCCTTTTCATCCTTGGCGCGACTAGCCAGTGTTATACCCGCGCCAATGGGGGAAATATTCCAAAGAGGGCGCGTCAATTGGCGCTCTGTCTCAGAGTCGCACTCACGCCAGGCTTAATAAAGGGTGTTTTTAAAAAATAAATGGCGGAAGATTGACTCCAACCAACTCCTGAACTGGTCTCTAAATTGAGTTGGGACGTTTGGCTCTGGATCTCCATGTAGAGGAAGTATTTTTCCACCTCCCATGGAAGCTTCCTTGAGGATAGGGCCAATCCCATGATTGTAGGGATCCCAACTCCCCTTCCACCATCTATATAAGCTTGCCATTTTCCTTTGCAAGCTAGTCTCCAAGAATCTCAGAGCTAAGAGCCTAAGAATGTTGCGGAAGGTTGTCAGTCCTCTTAGTGCCAATCCCTAGCGAGAAGTTGACGATTGAAGAAGGCTTGTCCCCATTCTGGCTTGCGAGGCGTATTCCGGCGGCCAGGTAGAGAGGACGCGGCGTGAGCAGTTATCTTCCTTTGTTGAATTAATGATAAGCGACTATTGGTTATGGTTCCACTCGTATTGTTCATTATGATCATGAGTTTTGTCTTCTCTGACTGATACATAATTGCATATATAAGGTTTTACGCTTGTGTTTGTCGTGTTTCTTGTGTGTGCAGGTGTTCGATCGCGGCGAGCGAGAAGATTGTGATCTGCTGAAACAAGGAAACGGGAGCGCCATCTTCCCTACAAACAACATCGTTGGACTTGAGGTAAGCCTTCATCACAAGTTGGTTTATTGCAATTAGGAACTTGCACCTTAGCGTGATACGATTGTTGCTAGACCCGATCTGGGCTAGTAGGGATCGCCTCTGTCCGCAGAGGGGATTTACCTCTACAACAGTATGTAAACCTTTTTCTGTGTTAAATCACATCGAAGGAGGAGAATGAGATTATAACGTAAAATCTACAGAACGCCGAAGTGCGAAGTGTGAATTGTGAAGCGAACGCAATGCAGCTCAGAGGTGAATATTAATATATTTCAGGTCCAAATTTTAATGTGTTTGCGTTGGTTTTATGAAGAAAACCATGGAAGCGGAGGTTGACTTGAGTTACAAAGGAAAGGCCTGAATGTATGAAAAAGGACTCGGATCTCATGCAAAACATTGTTATGCGGTTGCTGTTGTCGGTTTGAAAAGGTTGAATGCGATAGAATGGACTCGGCTAGAGAGACCTGACAATGTGTACAAATAATATTGAATGTTGCGGTTAAATATAATAAGCAGAGTCGAGAAAAAGAAGGGTATAGTATCACTATTTGAAACGTAATACTGGGTCAAGTCGGGCTAAGACAGTAATGTTGCAGCACAGTTGGAAATATAATAGCAAGCAGAGAAGACAAAGGGACAACAGGCATAGAAGACAAAGGGAAAGCAGGCAGAGAAGACAAGATGTATGGAAAATAAAGAAGCTAAAAGGGCTGAATTGAAATATTATTATAACTGTAAATGTAAATTCATTGATTATTTTATATTGTTTGTGATGCAAAGGGAAGTCTCCGTAGGCATAGGAAAAACTCCATGAGTGTTGTAATGATTATTTCTAATGTAATAACCTAAACTGAAGTGTAAGGAATAGAATGGGTGGAAGGCAAAGAGTCGTGCCTATTCACTTCGTATTCCCATAGAGAATGCAAACATTTATGAAGTTATCTGTATAAAACAGGTAATATCCATGTGTAGAAGGTTACGAAAACACAGAGAGAGAAAGAGAGAGAGAGAGAGAGGGTAGCAGAATTGAAGAGAGTTGAAGATTATTAGAGAGCTGCAGAATGGAAGAGAGCAGAAGAATATAAGAAAGTTGTAGAAGGTTGGAGAGTGAAAGAATAAGCGAGGACTGATAGAGATATTGTGCATATCAAGAGCTTACATGAAGCAGGTATGAAGGCTGAAAAGGTAGCAGTGAAGAGGAGTAAAACAGAGCTGATATCCAGGTAAATCAGCATATGATTTTATTGTAGTGTGAGGGAATTGGTGCTTCCATATAAATTTTTAGCTCGATAGATTTCCAGTTGTAGCTAGTTGAGGTAGGAGCCTCCTATGGGTTGTAGCCTGCAGAAAAATACATGGGATTTGGTGCTTCCGTTTCAAGTTGTGGCTTGATAGATGTCCTGTTGGAGCTGGTTTAGGTAGGAGCCTCCTGTGGGTTGTAGCATGCAGAAAAATACATGGGATTTGGTGCTTCCGTTTCAATTTGTAGCTTGATAGATGTCCAGTTGGAGTTGGTTGAGGTAGGAGCCTCCTGTGGGTTGTAGCCTGCAGAAAATAGATGGGATTTGGAGCTTCCTTGCAAGTTGTAGCTTGCATAATTTGAGGTAGTAGCCTCCTGTAGGTTGGAGCCTACATAAAATTAGTGGTGAGAGGGATTTGGAGCTTGCCTTTGCATCACAACAATAATAAGATGTGGTTTTCTCCCTTATGGATTTCCACTTATATCTGTTGTCTATGCGCTTGATGATTACGTGTTGATGTGATGTTTTAATCTACTTAATTACTTGCTCTACACACATCAAGTTTGTTGATTCATTATGTATTAAGTTTCTTATGAACTGAAGATGTAATTGAGTTGAATGAAAAGAGTTTTAAATGTCCATGAATGTACTAAACTGATTCACCCCCCCCCCCCCCTCTCAGCTTAGCTAAGAGTTCATCAAAAGGGGCCTATGAGTTGGTATATTTCGACGGAGTTCCATTGGCGCAACCTATAAATGGGTTGTACCTCAAAAAATACTATGATTGATCTCATGTGTAGTACATTATGTATATATTGTCTATAGGTGTGTTTGAGTGTGTCTTTTCAGAGTTTCCCACAGTTTTTGTTGATCTCATTTACGTTTGGTTTGCAAATTTCGACATCTCTCGAACCATACATTGATTATGTTGATGGTGCTAATTGTACTACTCATAACCTATCTTCTGTGGCATGGGCTATCTTTGCTCCAAATGGAAAGCTAGTGAGTATACAAGGGATTTGCATTGGTCGCTCAACTAACAACATCGTTGAATATAATGCAGTGGTTGAGCTACTATCTGATACTATTTCCTATGGTATCCTATGTTTAGTGATCAGAGTCGACTCACAAGTCATAGTACTACAACTTGTGATTGTTTATTCAGATAGAAATCCTGCCATCCTCTGCATGGTTTTGAGAGTACTTATTCTAGAAATAAATTTCAATTTCATACAATATGAACACATTTCTATAAATCTAAACACATTAACAGATGCCTTAGCTAATCACGTTTTAGATAGACATTTGAAACTAATGTAAATAACTTTCAATTCACATCACATCATATTGAAAGCATAATAGGAACTGGGAAACATTGAAAACACACACACACACATATATAAAGTTTGGTTTTACAAAAATTTGTGCTCCGAGACACATACGGCTACATCACCCATATGAAAAACTACAAGTAAATATTTAAGTAAACTAATCAATGGTGCTCATGATAAAAAGACACTACATGAGCCATCTTGCACAATAATCGACCAATATGGCTAGGCACTCCAATAGTGTGCCACTGAAGTCACATGGGAACCTGATCGACTATGGTCTTGTCAACCCCGTGGGTCAATTCCTCCATGTGGCGTTCCACCTCCTATAGGATCTCGGCTACCTCAAGATCTCGTAGCGCATCTTGTCCTTCCGCAACTACCTGTAATGGTACCACTGCCTCCTCATGTAGTTGTCCACTTGCACAACGAAGATATGATGCACCCACTAGTTGAATTTGTCCAACATCTGCATGAAACATCAAATGGTTTAGTCTTAGAAACATCAAAAGCAGAAAAAAAAATGTAAAAATTTCAAAAACTTAATGGTTGAAATATTTTTACATGAAGCATCCCATTACTCATCCTCAAGAAGAAAGAGCTCAAGATCATCACGGAAATCCATCCTTGCATAAGGATAATCATCGATCATGATGAAATGTCTACGCATCCATCGAAAGAAGGCTGGTGAAAATATAATCGCTGACAAACCTACATGTCGAGCCATAGGATCTATCCACCTCCTCATCCGTGGTACCCTCAGGTCGATGGGCTCGAGTATAACTTGTTGAGGCTGAAGTAGTGGCACCCACTCTAAATCAAAAGAGACTAAGATTGAACCATAACCAAAGTTTTTCAACTTCCCCTCTTTCACTCTGGTCATTTGTTTCTTCATATTGACCAGAACACCCTCACTCCAGTTGAACACTATTGCCTCTAGAAATTCTATCCCATACAACATGTACGATCGACTCACTACATGGAGTTTCAAGCTACCTGCCAATCTTGAAATGATATATAGGATCATTCTTAAAGGTATCTGGTCACAAATTTGATATTGATCTCTCCATCCCTAGTAGGCTGGGCTCGAGGTCCGCAATAGGTGTTGATATAGTCTTTCGTGGTCTCCCCACCACTCCTCCTGCCTAAGAGAGAGATGTGGGCACCCCATTTGGATAAACCTATCAAAAAGTAGATATCAGATACCTTTATATCGAGTAGATGTTCCCCAAACCTTAACGTATGTACTTGAATATCCCATGAACGAACGAGATATTTCAAAAACTCCATTTGTTGCCTCATACCGAGTAGCTAGAATAATTTCAACAATCCACAATTTTTCAATGCCTAGACAATGACAGGATCATTTGCTGCAGTTAAATATTCACTTCATGTTCTCTTTATCGCCAAATGAATCCATTTTGTGCATCAACAAAGGATTCAATAGGCTCCTTTTCATGCAAAAAATATGATAAAATTTGAGGGAAAATTGATAAACTATTAAGCATTTTGTGCCCAACACACCCCTGTAGTGCAAACCAGAGCATTGCACCTCTCCCAACAGTGATAATATTCCTAGGTGCAATGCATATTTCGACATAGGGGGTGTGCGTTGGTCATAGGGCATGTTTTTCGAACCCCAGGGCCCTCAAAACCTCAAAATATTGCCACGAAATCACAAAAATGGACCATCAAATGAAAGAGAGGGGTTTTAGATCCTACCTGGAAGCGACGATACTCGAAATGATCCATTGGATTGGCTGCAATTATCTGTAGAAGATCAAGGGAAAAAGTGCTCAAAACTCTCATTGTTGAAGGTGAATGTGAAATGGTAAAAATGAATAGTCATTTTGAGTATTTATGGTCATTTCTTGCATTATTTTATTCAAATTTAATGTTTTTACCTAGATATGCTTCATTTTTACTATGAAATAGGTATGTTTAATATTTTTTTGTGTGGTGTTTTGAGCAGGTTGACAACTGTTAATGGTGTTTTATCATGATTTAAACATGTTATTTTGACTAGGGAGTATAATTTTATCTCTTTTTCGGGATCTATAATCCTATGAAAAAGGAACCCCTTGGAGTCCTCTTTCAACTCTTTTTAGACTCCCAAAACATGAAAAGATTGTTGAGCACTTGCCTTTTCGAACTCGTTAAAGTTAATGGAATGACGTCTGCTCAGTATAAGTTTAACCCTTTTCCAGACTGAGATGGACTATTTACGAAAAAGGAATACCTTAGTCTAACATGGCTAAGAGGTTATCTTGAGTATTGTTTTCTCCTTTTTTCAAGCTTGAGAGATTGTGTACGAAAAGGAACATTTGGAGTTTTTTTTTTTCGCCTCTTTTTCAAACTCTTTAAACATGAAAAATATGTCGAGTTTTACCTTCACTGGACTCGTTAAAACATCAAACAATGATGGACTTGTTGAACATTACAAGGCCAAACCATTCCTTCTCAGGGTTTGTTAAAAATACTTGCAAGGATTCATCCAAAGGGTGAACTTACAAATCAAACATATGTTATCCTCCTCAAGGTTGTTAAAAAATAAAGAGGTACTAACCAGTATGGCTAGGGAAATTGGGAAAACATGGGATTCCATTTTCTAATGGCAATGAGTCACTATTGAACACGACACTCTTCCACTTCATCTTCGTGATTGTTGGGTTGGGTAATCTACTTGTCATTTGGTTCATCATACCATTTTCAGAGACTCCTTTTTGGTTTTGGGTCAATGCTACCAACTCCATTCAGTGTCGTTACATGTTTAAGAGAATTCATTTCAGTTGACACATGTCGCAATACTCTTAAGACTTCATTCCATGTTTTCCTTTTCCTGATCTAGTTCTGTATCATCATCATTCTGTCTCAGTCATGATACTTGTTTTGTGTTGTTGATGGGGGATACATCAATGCCCTCCTACAGCAGGTTGCTTCTTGTCAAAATCAACACAACATCCAGGAAGTTGACTTAGAAACACCTCTTGGTACCTTTGTGCTTGCATACATCAATGGAAATTTTCCTCGCTCTCGGCGACAAGTTTACGTCATTGGCCTTCGATCTAAAGACTCTGTGTGGTGTTTGACATCAACTCATTTACTCACACCATATGGATTGTACTAGATTACCTTGCGAGCCATTAACATCATTGATGATTTATCTCGCATCTGTTAACAACTTACATCATTTGCTGGTAATCAAATGGTGTCTACCATGTTCGACCTCAGGTCATTGATTCACATGATTAGACTCGTACATTGGTTGGTTGTGTGAATGAGATAGAAGACCCCGAATTTAGCTTCATCCATCCGAGTTGTGATTTCAAGAGTTATACAAAGATCACAATGTATAATGGTTGTGATCATATAGATAGTCATCCAGTGACGGGTCCGCCAATTGCGTCTATGGACACGTCTCTTAATCATTATACATGTTATGTTTGCTTATATGCTAAGTATGGTTATGCCTCCTTTAACAAAGAGATATCATGATATAAATGTATTGTAATAGATGAAGCTCGTCGGTTGTTCTTGATCCCGACTTGTCACAAGGTAAAGCACTTCAGTCATCAGTCATCATTTATGACTTTGCACTTTAGGGGGCATTATGTTATAGGCCATTTTGTCACATTGAGTCATTAGGACTCCTAATGGGATCAATCAACATCCTATTCTCCCTTGTCAACATCATTGCACAAAGCCCTAAGTGAACCTCCTTCATTTCCCATAATTTATTCCTGAAACCACCTCATCTGAGCCAGTTTTAGTACCAACGCTCCCTGGACTTCCTTTGGACAACGTTCACCTATAGGTTCATCCACTATGCAAAGCGTTGATCACCTACAAGTTGCTCCCCTTTGCACTTGCATTGGTTCTAGAAATTCAGGAAAAAGAGAGAATTTTCAGAAGCTTCCATAATTTGTTACAACCTGTTATCACCAATAACATTCATTTTTTTTGTTACTCATATTCCATTGTTTTGAGCTCGAAAAACCTCCAAAAACTTCAATCACTTATCACAATCACTTATTATATGATATTTGGTAGGACCTGCAGCTCTTCCACGTCACCTATCGCATATCGCATAATCGCAATTCCACTCGCCTTACCACATTCACTTGCCCGCTCCCAATTTGTGGTTGCGATAATGTATTCATTTGTTTTTCCCCGTTAACCTTTCCGCTTTATCTCTTATTGCTATCATAATCTCAAAATTACTTTATTATTTGTGTTTCTCGCTCGGAACCACGATGCGATATATTAGTAGGACCCGCCTTACTGCCACATCATATCGCAATCGCAGATTATTTGTCACCATGTCTTGTTGCATGCTCCGATACCCGATTTCGACATCCTCTTGCGATTGCGATTCCCTAATTGCGATTGCGATACCCATTGTGATACCCGATGCGATAGCAATCTGCGATTACTATATATCACATCGCAATTTCCGTCCTCGATAATGCATTCACTCCGCTCCACTAGTTTGCGATTGTGATTGCGATATATGAAAAAAATGGTTTTCTCCCACTGGCCCCACGTCAACATGTTAATCTATTAGCATTTTGTAATCCCCCCCCCCCCCCCCCCTCCCCCCAATTTCAATACCACAAACCATCTCAACCCCCCTCCGAAATCCATCAAAACCACCCTCCTTTCCCACCATTTTTCCCGCTCTTATCTTCATTCCCCTACTCCCACGCCTCCTGCTTACCGTTCTATTCCCGCACACTCCCCTCCACTTTCATCTCGATGCGTAGCCAAAAACCAATTAGTCCATTAAATGACTATCTGGGGTAACCGTTCAAGCTTATAATAGACCCGCACCCACCACCATCACCATCAGTATCAGTAAAGCATGGGGAAGGTTGGAGGTTCTAGATCTTCCATATATCAACAATTGTTGGAGGTTGTATTTAATAAAAATACATGGATATTTAAGAACCAGAAACGTGAATAAACAAATCAGTAGAAAAAGGAGCAGCATGTCAGCGCACTCAGTAGTTAAACTCATATTTCTTCTCTTTTTTCTTCTACACCTGTTCTTTTAGTTGGATCTCTATGGGATGACGTTTTAATGCATTATGACACATATGTAATGTGAGGAGTAATGTTTCCTTATTTTTAGAAGAGGTGGAGTTAGTGCCTCTCTTCCTATATATACCATTTGTAAATACCATTTCATGGTGGGAGGATGTTATTTTACACAACTACTATTGTAAACTTTTTTTGATAAGTAATATACAGTGGTTGTGGGATTTCTTCTTCACCTGAGATTCATTTGATGTTTTCATGAGCATTTTTCCTATGTATATTGCTATTTTGATTTTAATATCTTAATGTTTGATTACTCGGAATTCATGTACATCATGCTCTGACTTCCTTTAAGCATTAAGCTATTGTATATTTGTGTGTGTTGTCCTTTCATTAAAACATCTACATGCCTCAGCTTCCACAAGGAGAACCATGTCACTGAATTTCCTAATACCGACTCCATAAGCCCAATGGTAGTAAACCCTATACATTTTTCACCTGCATACAAACACATTCAAGACACTATTACAAAGTTAGCCATCTGATTGAATCATATTTGAACAAATCATATTTACTTTTTGTGAGAGCCCTCTTAGGCTGAAAAGGCCATTTTTCAGTCAGAAGTTAGTTTGAAAGAGTTACTCTAGGTTTTCTGGTGGAGCAGCCCATCTGTATAAAGTTAGTGTTAACATTTTGGTGCATTTGCCGAGTGTCTAAAGACATATTTCTCAAATTTTGTGCTCAAACAGTGAAGCTGAACTCTTGAAGGTAGCAGGAGCTCATAACATTTCGAGGCTACAAAAATTACCTTGGCGATTCCATTTTTAAAGAATTCATAAATTCATAGCTTCATGGTGACCCCACTGCCTGAAGATCAGTAGCTTGATGAAGTTCCAAGATGAGTTCTATTACAAGAAATAATGCCAGGTATGCCCCCATGAATTGGTCTCACATCCCTGGTTTTCCAAATCCCATGCCAAAAGTTAAATGTTTAACTTATCTTCCCATATTTAAAGATGAAAATAAAAATAATGTTGCTCTTCACTTGGTTAGATTCCATTTGCATGTTCATAAGTTTCGAGTTGAGTTTCCAGAGGATCGTCTCATCAAAATGTTTATGACCACCCTAGAGGATGAAGCAAGAACATGGTATGAAGGATTGCAACCGGGAAGCTTGTTTTCTCTAAGAGATTTCCATAGGACTTTCTTAGAACATTATGAGAAAACTCATTCTTCGGTATCATTGTTACAAGACTGTTGTAATTTTGTGAGGTTTTCATTCCATATCTTAAAAGTCTTGGTGATAATGGAGAGTGCATGGATGAAGATATGTTAGAGGCACTTCATGATTTCTCTTCTCATGTTAGTTGTCATGATAATCAAGAAGATTTCCAACAAATAGATGTATATTCTTTGCTTGAAGATGAAATGGATCATCACTTTGAAAACCAAGTTATATCCTATGAAATTTGTGAAAATTTGTAGCAACTTTCCCAATATTTAGATGATAAAGAGGAACACAATGATGGTTAGTTACAAAGCTCTTCACCTTGTTTATTTTCTGAACCTTCAAATGTTGAGCAACATGAAAATAGGCAGGAGAAAGGAGAATCTTATGAGAAACTTATTTCTTTTCATCAGGAGGAGGTTGATTCCTTAACTATTCTTAAAGACTGTCATGAAGAAGTGGATGAAAAATTTTCTTTGACCTTGTCTTCTTATTTAAAGTCATTAGAATGCAAGTCAGAAAATAAGATTCAATTTTTGGATGAATTTGCTAAGAACATTGAGAAATACATTGAAGTTTTAGAAGATCAAATTCAGTCCTATAGTCTTCATTGTCAAGATCAGTCTTTTGAAGGATTTTTCATGCCAAAATACAAAGAGAAGGTGGTGATACTTGTTTCTTTTGAAACCGGGGAGAAATGTCTTGTTTTTTAAAATGAGTTTGATAGCACACAACTAAAATCTTATTTTGCCAAAGAAAGCATATATGAGTTTTCCAAAACTGCACAGTGTCTTGAGAATCACCAAACAAACTATGTCTTCTATGATCCCATAGCTGACTACATGGAAGAGTTCTACAGTTCAACTTTTTAATTATGTTTTCACTATGAAAATAAAACCCATTTTTTGTTTCCTTTGACACTACAATATCCAGTTTGCATTTTATTTAAGCACAGTCAAAGATTTTAGGTATTAGATCAGCTCATTGACTGGCTTTATTGGAGGTTTCATGTTGTTTGAATCCAACAATTGATTTACATTTGTTAGGGTAGGTAGGTGTGTGTGTGAATAAGCTCAAGTATTCCAGGCATCTTTCAGCGTATACATATTTAGTTTTCAGCCTGGATTGTAGTTTTAAACAAGTTTGAGATCGACGTGAAGGCCATAGGAGCTTGGCGAAGATTTCATCAAGTTCATAATTTTTAGTTTTCAATAAGGCAGTGGAGCTGCTAGCTCTTTGATGTACCTCAGGGGCACATCATCCCAAGTGGGGGCACTGTTATCACCAATAACATTCATTTTTGTTGTTACATATCTTTCGCTGTTCTGAGCTCGAAAAACCTCCAAAAAACTTCGATCACTTATCGTAATCACTTATTATATAATATTTGGTAGGACCCACAGTTCAACTCAGATTTCTTCTCTTCTTTCTTCTACACCTGTTATTTCAGTTGGATTTCAATGGGATGATGTTTTAATGCATTATGACACATATGTAATGTGAGGAGTAATGTTTCCTTGTTTTTAGAAGAGGTGGAGTTAGCGCCTCTATTCCTATATATACCATTTCATGGTGGGAGGATGTTATTTTACACTACTACTATCGTAAAAAAAATCTGATAAGTAATATATAGTGGTTGTGGGCTTTCTTCTTCACCTGAGATTCATTTAATGTTTTCATGAGCATTTTTCCTATGTATCTTGCTATTTTTCTTTTAGTATCTTAATGTTTGATTACTCATAATTCATGTACATCATGCTCTGACTTCCTTTAAGCATTAAGCTATTGTATATCTGTGTGTGTTGTCCTTTCATTAAAACATCCACATGCCTTAGCTTCCACAAGGAGAACCATGTCACTAAATTTCGTAGCACTGACTCCATAAGCCCAATGGTAGTAAACCCTATACATTTTTCACCTGCATACAAACACATTCAAGACACTATTACAGAGTTAGCCATCTGATTGAATCATATTTGAACAAATCATATTTACTTTTTGAGAGAGCCCTCTTAGGCTGAAAAGGCTAATTTTCAGTCAGAAGTTGGTTTGAAAGAGTTACACTAAGTTGTCTGGTGGAGCAGCCCATTTGTATCAATTTAGTGTTAACACAACCATTTACCTCTGATTAAACTTTCAGATCCAATCTCATCCTTTTTTGGTGTTTCCATCTCTTATCCTTTGTTCCCATCCTCCCATCAAAGGTGGGTCTAAAACCTTAGATTGATAATTGGATAAGAACTCCCAACTTACCCCACTCATATGTATATTTACTGCCTTGCATATTCAAGGGGTTGGCTTTTGGAGAGTGATTCTACCCTTATGCCGCTGAGGTGAGAGGTTAACATTCCATGGATTTAGGGTGATTGGAGGTGCATATTGTGACAAGGAAAGGACACGTTAATATCTTGGAGGAGCTCTTCCACAAGATCAACACCTATTTGTGGCTGTAATCTCCATCCATTTATATTAATGCAAAGATTTCTTTGTTTTCCTGTATGTGATTGTCATTATTTCACTTATTTCAATACCATGTTGATATATTGAATAGAGTACTTAGATGATAATGCATAATTCTCGTAGTTTCTTGGCTTGTGTTACATGACTGTGCAGGTTCTAATTTTAGCAACCAGAGTTGGAATTGGAGCATTCAAGTTGAAGAAGGGATAAAGTGCGTGACAAATTCCAGGTAGGCTTCATTCCTTCATCTATTTACTTTAAGGACAACATTGGGTTCCTTGTCTCTCTATTGTTCTAGGTTTGTCATCTAACCTAGGGGAGATAATTTTGTTTGCAATCATAAATCCCACATAACATACCCTAAGAGGTATTTGGGGTTTGGAGGTGAACATCCTAGCTTTAGGACATCCTTATAGGATTTGGGTTGTCGGGAGAAAGACAAATCCTAGTCTTTGGCTCCACCTCTTAGCCTTGAGACTTAATGAATAGAGACATCCTTGGCTATGTTGTACTCTCTAAGAGATTTTGGATCTTGAAGCTACCTACCTTCATGAAGGAGCCAAATATTATTGGAGGGGATTCTCATCCAATCCTAAATATTGGTTGTGAGTGAAGAGACAAGATTTGTGGCTTTGACTTACAGAAAAAAGGAACCAAAATATTACTGGAGGGGATTCTCATCCAATCCTAAATCTTTGTTGTGAGTGAAGATATGAGATTTGTGTCTTTGACCTGCAAATAGAAGGAACCCCCTAATATTTGTCTCACAAAGACCATAAAATTATCCATATTTTAGGTAATAACCTCCTCTTAGCTGTAGGAAAAGCCCTATAACATAAAATAGTTTCCTTAATTTGCTATATCTTGAGGCAGGTAAGGTTTCTTCAAACCCTCCTTTGGAAGCAAGTTGACACCCTCTAAAATTACAAATCCTGCCAACCCCTGATTATGGCCAAGGGTAGGAGAGGGAATTGGAACCACATGATTCACATAATTCGAGTTTAGAGAGACTGGAAACCCGCCTGCTTTGAGAGCCCTAACGAGTTCTAATCACCATAACTGTTTATGAAAAACAAGGGCCAAAATGACTCTGCTAACCAAGATAAGGGTTTCAAGATGAACTTTCAGATCTCTTAGAGAGTAATGGTTCCAAGCCCGAGCCTATGTATTTTTTTCACTCCACTTGTTACTGGTGCATACTTTCGATCTTCCTTAGTTACAAACTACTTATGGGGTACCTTTCCCTTGGTTTATTTACGAGTGATCTAGGAAGCTTGACTGAGCTCATCCAGGGGAAGTTGTAGGTGATGACTACTACTACAACTTTTGGCCATAATAGGCCGCACCCAGTTTCTCCTTTTCCCCTTGTTTGGTGAGTGATAACCCTCGCAACTTCCTCAAAGAAGACTTCATCTTCACTATGTTATTTATTTATTGATAAAGTCTTCATCTTATAACCAAGCACTATTAAAATTAGAATGACTTGGAGGCTTAAGTTCCTCCCTTGAAAATTTGAAATAAGATTTACATATGGTCTTAATCTCCCATTAGACAAGATATGATTCAAGTACGTGCATTCACAAAGGCTTTAGAAATATTTTTTGTTTTTTATTTTTTATCAAGGTGTTCCACCACTCTCTCATCACCTACCCACATGTTCCTCTATGCAAACATAATCTCAGTAGGCTCAATTTCCATCAAACCAACCTCCTCAAGTTTTAAACCAATTTTTCTTTAAGAGAGATTGGGTAGATCCCTAGGTCTTCACTCATTTGATAATAAAATTAAAATCCTTGCTAAGAATTACATTCTCCTTTTTAAAATATCATATGCAAGGAGACCATCCTAGAATGACTCTCTCTCATGACATGATCCATAGATATTAACCATTATAAAAGTTCCCCATATGCCCAAATACATAAATTCAACTCCTACACTTGATGTACGCATCATATAATTCATTGAAGATGTACTCTTCGCCATTACCAAGTCTCCAAACCTACGAGAGGATTTGATTTACACTAAATACTACTCCCTTCATGATTTTAAAATCTCTCCTCTTATTTTATTATCATCTCCCATAGTTTTCTATATTAGGATCACATCAGGTTTGTAAATGTCTATGAATCTCTCAAGGTAGAGTTTTTGACTCACCTTGTTGTATTTTCCTCTTGGCTTGTAATCAGGCTATGGATATGTGTGACTTCCTTCCTCTTGTAATTAATACTCCTTCCTTAAAAGCTTCCAAAGTAAGCCCTCCCTCCACCCCAAATCATGAAACCCTTGCAAGTGTTAGTGTGGACCTGAGAGGATATCCAGGTAGAATAGACTAATTGGCTACCCCCTACAAACTTTGGAAAGTGTTGCTCAATGGTACTATTCAATTTTCCTTATTCCCCCCTTAAAATCTTTTTCGAATTCTATAAATTAAAACTCCTTAAATTCCCAAAGGGTGGAACCCCTTTCAAAAACATTTGGATATGGCATTGAAAAAACGGAGTTCCCTACTCCCTAAGATTCAAACTTGTCCCTAAAAGAAAGACAAGGTGGAAGAACCCCTAGGGTCGGCCTATCTCTGTAGGATTTTGTTTAAAATTAACGAGAAAAAATGTGGTGGAAAAGGCCATTTCATCTAAATTAATAATTTCTTTTTTATTTGTTTATTTTTTAATCGAGGAAAAATCACAAATTTCCATTAATAAAAATAAAAAGTTACATAGAGTAGATGCACAAATGCATTCATGTATTGTCTCCAGGGACCAATGTATGTGATTTAAGCACTCATAGTAGCTAGGTTACAAACAAATATTAAAATTACATTTGGCCAGATAAACTGGTTTTTTCTTTTTTGCCTTTTTTCTTTTGGACTTTTTTCCAAACCCTAAGTGATGGAGTAGTCGTAACAATTAACAATTCATTATTTCTTGAAATGTTTGGGACTTCTTTATCTGAATTTGAGCTCTCAAAAACATGATTTTGATTTGTTCCATCTGAGCCTCGATTATTGCTCTTTTCCTCGTGTTGGTTCTCAATGATCGAAACCACTGCTGAGTTATTGGGAGTCTCTCCCTGTTTGTTATGATCCTTTTGCTTCTCTTCTCCCTCCTTTTGAGAACTTTGTTGATTTTGTGTCTCTGGATGTTGTTGGGTCTCCTCCATTTCTTCATCCCTTATCACCTGAAGAAGAAGGATATAGGAATCTCCATCCTTTTTGCTTTTGCGGTATTTTCTTTGCTTGTTTGCAGGTGTTCTGCAAGTGCCCTGTTTGATGGCAGATCCGACATCTAAAGGCGATATTTTCAAAATCTAACCACTGTGTCCACTTGAAGTCTCGATGTGTCAGGTAAATATGACCATGAAGGACTTTGTTTAAATCCATCTCCACGCATATGTGTGCAAAAGTGAAGATACCTTTGTCCATTCTTTCTCGATCCATCTTTAGGAACCTTCCCAAAGAGTTCCCAATGCCTTCTAGGATGTGGTGGTGCCAAAAGGGGAGTAAAGATTATGTATCCTTACCCAAACTGATATTTTTGTAACCGCCATTGAGTTGGCGTCAAAATCAGAAAACCATGGGGTTACAAAGAGACCCGCCCTTCCCCAAAACCGTGGTCCTTCATTTATGACATAATCAAAGTCTTTCTGATTATCAAACTGAACCAAAAAAAAACCCTTTGTACAGATAAATGTCACAATCTCTGGTCCAATTGAGGTAGATCCACTCATTTAAATCTCCATATTTGGGCCAAAATCCATTAAATCGACATATTATGATAGCTTTTGCTTGCAAAATAATGAAAATATCACTTAATTCTGGTAATTCTATGGATAGATCTAGGGCTTTCTCCATCTTCTCTACAATGTACGGACCTGACATTGTCGGATTTGGGTTTTGTTTGTCCTGAGTGGCAACGTTCCTTCTCAATTCGTCCTTGAACGAGGCTGGTCCCTTGCCAGCTGAAGATGATCCAGGTGGAAAGCTCACTCCTGGGGTGCCACCTTGCAGTCTTAAATTCAGGATAATGGTAGAGTTCCTTTGTATACCATAGTCTTTCAAATGGATCACATCTTGTAACACTTTTCGTGAAAAAATCAGACTTTGTAACGAATCAAGAATACTTGTGATTTTTTGGGCGTTTTGCTTCAGATCTGTCACTAGATCTGTTCGTCGAACCCTTAGCAGGATCAATTTTCTAGTAATCATTTTGATAAAAACCTGGAACGACTCCTCTGGATTTGCGCTTTGTGATCGCCCTTCTACTTGTCTCTCGTTTGTATTTGGACCTAAGCAATAGATCTGGGTTTTTTTATAGAGGAGGGGGCTCTCTGCCATCAAGATGGTTTGGATCCTTGATGCATGTAGGTATCTAACGAGAAACCGCCGTAGATAGGTGAGATAACTGCAAAGGGTTTTCACGACAGGCTTCGTTATCCAAAAACGTGGCCCAATACCAGATCCCCATCACTCTGATGACTCCCACTTGCCTATGTTCTTTAATGAAGGCATTGAAAGCATGTCGATATGCCTTCCTAGCTAGGATCTTTACCTCCTGCATAATGTGGATGCCCTAACCTACATATTAATCCTAGTCTCGTTCGATTATGCGCAGAGTTGGATCATTACCGGATGCGCTCGAGGGCTCTCAATCCTCCCCCATAAACTTTAAACTCAATACGATGTCCAAGGATTCTAAAATGAAAATATCTTTGCACAATTTATCCGCTTGAAAGTCCACGATTGCCATAAAATGATTGGTCTTCGACCGTGATCGAGTGCTCTTCCTAGTGTTCGCCGTAGAAAACTCTTCGCGACAACCATTGCCAACAACTTGAACATTCCTCTGCTCTTGGGTAAAAAAGCAAAGCTTGGTAGCCTTCTCAAACACAGAGTCCAGGTGCTGCAATCCAACAATCCGAGATCGATCCGATGACCATGCATTGGGGACGAACACAAACTTCTTTCTACTAATGTAGACTCTCGCAGATTTGGATCTACTTGCCATGACCACCCTTCTTCGCTCTCTTGTGACTTTTTCTTCCTTGATTTAGTTGCTAATCTAAATTACTATTTATATTTTATATATATTTCACATTTTTATACATAAAACTATTTTATTTTTATTTCTAGTTATAAGTTTATTAATTATTTTTTTCATTTTAATTAAATCAACTTTATTATTATTTTATATTTATAATTTAATTTTAATGATTTAATATGAACCTCACGCCCGCACAACAAAATATATACCCAATTTATAAAAAATGAAAATAAGTAAAACACGAAAAAAAATTGTACTTAGGATCTTGAAATAGGTTTAACCATAACTATAAAAATGCTTACAAGTATTATCTTTCTTTTGTAAAGAGACAATGTCCCCAAATAATTATTTTAGAAGGCCTCTCACCAATAATTATATTAAATGTCGTGATTTTGAAAAACATAAGATGAAATGAAATGCATTCACAACACACATAAATTAATAGTTTCTTCCATTTCTAACATAAATTTCATGATCACACTCCAAGATTTCACTTCTGATTCCTCGATCCATCGATATTTCATTGACCGTTGATGTCAGCAGCATTGGGAGTTTTTTCATGGTTTCTGCCATTGCAAACATAGATCTCATGGTCACGCTTCAACATCAGACTTCTGTTTCCTCAATTGATCGAAATTTCATTTTACACCATTGATGTCAGCAGCATTCGCAGATAAACAACTACGTGACCATATTAGTTGCAGATAAACAGGTACGCGAGGGTTTATTTTAGGGGGTTTTTTTCCTAGTTCTCCAGTTTGTTTTCTGAAAAACTGCAAATTCAGCGATGGACGAACAACAACACATGGAGAGATTTGGAATGGAGAATGATTATTTGGATGGACAGTGGATAGGAGGAGAGTTTTACTACAATAAACGGAAAGAGAAGCGACATCAGACGAAGGAGGAGGTGCTGTATGGGGTATTTGACAGCGATTCTGATGCAGAAGAAGAGTCATCCAAGAGGAGGAGAAAAGACGTGATTAAGAAGGGGGATTTAAGCAAGCCTGTCAATTTTGTTTCCACTGGGACGGTTATGCCCTCCGAGGAAATTGATAAGAAAGTCGATGAAACTAATGAGGAGGATGGGATGAAAGCAGGCCTCGGCACCACTTCAGCAGATTCACGGATGGAGTTTGGATTAGGGTTAGGGTTTAAGGGTGATGAGAAAAATGCCACTCAAGAACAGGAGGATGATTTTCTTCCTTCTGCGTTTGGGAAGAAGATTAAGGAGGGTGCGGAGAGGAGAGAGAAGGAAAGGGACAGGTCTATGGCCTCTGCTGGGAAATCCAAGACAAGTGCCGGAAGTGGTCTAGGGAGCGGCGATATTGGCGAGTTTGAGAAGCATACCAAGGGCATTGGGATGAGACTGTTAGAGAAGATGGGTTATAAGGGAGGAGGACTAGGAAAGAATGAGCAGGGGATAGCAGTTCCGATCGAGGCGAAGTTGAGACCAAAGAAAATGGGTATGGGTTTTAATGATTTCAGAGAGACATCTGCTGGTTTGCCTTCTTTGCCTGGGACCGAGGAGCAGGGTGAAAAAATGAAAGAGCTGAAGCCTCGGCCAAGAGAGAAGCTTTGGTCGAGGGATAACCGGAGCAAGAAAAAGGAATACATCACAGCTGCAGAACTTTTAGCTCAAAAGGAGGAGCAGGGGGTGGAGGTGGTGCAGAAAGTGCTTGATATGAGAGGTCCTCAAGTGAGGGTGCTCACAAATCTGGAAAACCTGAATGCAGAGCAGAAGGCCATAGAGAATGATGCGCCCATGCCAGAGCTGCAACACAATGTGAAGTTGATTGTTGATATGGCAGAGGCAGACATTCAGAAGTTTGATCGAGATTTAAGGCGCGAAAGGGAATCTGTGGGAATATATCAGAAAGAAAAGGAACGGCTTCAGAAAGAGGCCAAACGACAGAAGCAGCAACTAGAGAATATAGAGAATATCATGGCAGCACTGGATAGAGTCCGAGAGGGTGTTGCGGCAGGTACAATGACGGTGGAATCCCTTGCGGGCATTTTTGAGACTTTGCAGTCTAAATATTGGGAGGACTATAAGCTCTGTAATTTGTCCTGTATTGCATCCGCGTTTGCTTTACCATTGCTAACAATTGTTTTCCAGGGCTGGGAACCGCTTCAGAATCCTTTTCATGGTTTAGAAATTATGTCTATGTGGCAGAGGCTTCTACAAGTGGATGAACCCCGTGACTATAGTATATTTCGAGAAGCAGAGGTGAGTTCATCGACTCCTTACACTCAACTCTTCTCAGAGATTGTCCTTCCAGCAGTGAGAATAGCTGCTATAAATTCCTGGGAACCTAGGGACCCTGAACCTATGTTACGCTTTCTGGAAACTTGGGAGAGATTGCTACCAGCTTTCACACTCCACACCATTCTTGAACAGATGGTGATGCCTAAATTAACAACAGCAGTAGATTCCTGGGATCCTCGCCGGGAAACTGTGCCAATTCATGCATGGTTGCACCCTTGGCTTCCATTGTTGGGACAGCGGATGGAGCCGTTGTATCACCCGATTCGGTATAAGTTGGAAAGTGTGCTTCATGCCTGGCATGCAAGTGATGCATCTGCATATGCAATTCTATCTCCTTGGAAAACTGTTTTTGATTCGACTAGTTGGGAACATTTGGTTGTCCGCTCTATTATACCTAAACTGATGGCTGTGTTACAGGAGTTTCAAATTAACCCAGCTAATCAACAACTAGATCCATTCTACTGGGTCATGGGGTGGGCATCTGCGATTCCTATACATCATATGGTTGCTATGTTAGAGGCAGGGTTTTTCCCAAAGTGGCAGCAGGTTTTGTACCATTGGTTGTGCTCAAATCCGGATTTTGATGAAGTTACACAGTGGTTTTTGGGGTGGAAAGGACTTCTTCCCCCGGAGCTCCTTGCTAACGAGAGGATTAGAAATCAGCTAAATGTGGGCCTTGAAATGATGAATCAGGCTGTAGAGGGTATGACTGTTGAACAACCTGGTGCTAGAGAAAATGTAAGCTATCTCAGGGTGACAGAACAACGACAATTTGAGGCACTTCAGCAGCAACAAGCGGCAACGTATGCTCAACAGCAAGCTGCTACTTCTTTTGGCAGTGGGGTGCACTTAAATAATTCCACGGGAGCATCACAATTGAGTTTGAAGGAAGTTGTTGAGGCTTATGCACAAGAACATGATATCCGATTTTTGCCTAAAGTGGGACGCACACATGATGGCCTTCAAGTTTATGGTTTTGGAACTGTCAGTGTGTATTTGGATTCTGTGAAACAGCAAGTGTTTGCACAATCTCGGGATCGATGGGTGATTGCATCATTGGAACAGCTTGTTGAGATGCACAACAGTCGAAGTGGAGGAAAACATTGATAATTTATTAACAGAGTGAAATCACAAATGAAGTGGAGGAAAGCATTGATAATTTATTAACAGAGTGAAATCACAAATGCTTCTTGTTTTGAAAAGCTTCAATAATGGATTTTTTTCAAAAGCCTGTTTTCATCCTCAACTGTCCATTTCCAAGACAACTGTCGTTTATACGATTGTAAGTTTCGTTTATGCTGTTGTAAATGCCTTATGATTATTATGTCACATCAAAATTACACATTCTGCAACACATTTGTAAATGCTTTACAAATGTTGGCTGCGCACACACATATGCAGAGTTGTACATAGCCTTTGACTGGCAGGGATGATTTAATGAGAGAATTGTCACTGTTTTTGTTCATGGATTTTTTCTTGGGTTCATCTCCAGAAACTAACATTTTTGTGAAATAGGTTAGTTTCTAGTCTCATCTCCGAAAACTAACATCTTTCTGAAAATAATGACTTTGTTTGCCCTTCTGGGTTCTCAAAGGGCTTTTGTGTGGATGACGATTGTTTGATCTAATTAACTTTGTTAACTCACCACCAGTACCTTTTGTTTGGAGTTGATGTTCTTGAAGTCTTTGATGCACGTTTCAGGTTTTTATAGGAGTAAATATTAGAATTGTTATGATTAAATCAAGAGCAGCAAGGTGCCTCAATCACCCAGTGTAATAGAGATGATGTCATATGGCTAATGCTTAAATGCTGGCTTAAAAAAATATAAAATTTATAACACATAATCGTAACACTATCTGTTAGCCAAATATTTTTCTCTCTTTATTTGAAAGAGAAATTTAATATGCACACTTAATATAAAACTGTTATATAGAGAAATAACAATAGAGATCCAGATTTACACATAAATAGAAACACTATAGATATAATAGTATATAGAAATATTGTTACCCTTTATTAATCTGCACCAAGAGCTAAGTTACCAGGATTCGGATCTGGATTT
The DNA here is from genome assembly GCA_034641835.2 of Pinus albicaulis. Taxonomy (NCBI): domain Eukaryota; kingdom Viridiplantae; phylum Streptophyta; class Pinopsida; order Pinales; family Pinaceae; genus Pinus; species Pinus albicaulis. The sequence goes on along the minus strand of CM076573.1, from coordinate 590,539,295 downwards.
GATTCTGGATCTGGATACTGATCCACTATTTTTTGAAAAGCCAGGATTTGGATACCTGGGACAAATGAAAATATCTGTTTATTTCATATGAGGAATATACATGTTCTTATTCTGTAGAGACTGCTCAAACTTGAAAAGAAGACTACAACAAAGCTCATCATGCCACTTGTGAGAAATGACCCTGTGTAAGGATTAACGTATTAGATTGATAAACTTAATTAATAATTAAATGAGGGAGTTAATGTATTAGATTAATAAATTTAAATTAGTAATTTATATTAATCTATTAATAAATAGATTAATTAAAATTTAGATTTTTTTTTTTGGTAAATAAGCTTCCTTCTATTAAATTGATACTAGATTACATAATGTCGAAATCCTTTTGTTGTGGTTTGCTAGATTGGAAATCAGATCAACGACAAAAGTTAATGTTTTTTTGTCCCAAATGTCCATATAGTCACTAGATATATACCAAAAGGTCTACTAACGAAGACTTCATTATGCAAGACATTGTGCCGCAGTATTGGTAATTTCCAAGTGAAGTAGAAAGACTGGATGTGCAAGATTTGGTTTATTGCAAGCTGCTTCTCAATGCAAGCTAGTTCTTTGTGTTCTTCCACCCCCATTGGGGTAATTGAGATGAATAATTAATATGTAATATATTAATTAATTAATTAACATGTTATCTATTAATTAAATATTTATAATATGCAAAATACTTAGACAAAAATAATTATGCAATTAATAAACTTGTTCTAAGTTATTAACCCACTGTTATAAACTTGTTTTAAGTTATTAACTTACCGGTATAGATCCATCTTAACCATAGATATAGCAAGCATGGAGAGGGATCCTTCTCCAGAAGAACAACGAACATTTGTTTGAGTTGCAACCAGTGTTCAAGTTGGTACTACTCATAATCATATATTTCTTGCATCCTGTACAAATTTAAAGTCGTCCTAACTAATGCAGCTACAAGAAAGGATGCCAGCAGTGATCAAATCTATGAAAAGATCCTACGTCTCTAAACAATATAATTGACGTACTCAAAATGCGAAGGGACTGTCCTAGAATTATAAGGCATTTAAAGCCTTTCTATTGGCATCTTAGAAGGGAGGAAAAGCCTTTTGTTCTTGATCCAAAATTTTATGATGCATATGTATCTATGAGAATCCGTAAAGATCAATTAAAATTTTGAATCTATTCCTGTGTGAATATTTAAAATGGTCTTTGTCACAGAAAGGATATTTTGAACATGAATCCTACCTGATTGTAAGGGCCGAGATTCTCTCCAACATTCTGACCATAGCCCAGAAAAGAAGAAGCCTAGCTCGTTTCATCTCAAATTCGAGACTCTGTCTCAACAGAACAGAAGCCGAGTCTCCCATGCATGAAGGATCATTAATAGTTTAAGAAACCTCATCCACCTGCTCTTAGTCTTCCGGAGATAGTATGAATAACTGGGATATGAGATCCATGACATATACATTATTATGATCAGCTCATATATATACTTGCAGTATGAATCAATAGAAATATATAGGTATGATATTTAGTATTTGCATAGAAATATTGTTATTCCTCTCTTAATCTGTGCCTAGATCCATTTTAAATGATTGAAAAATTTACACCTCAAGAGATTTGATTTTTCTTGGTGTTTTCTAGAGCTGAAAATAAGATGGATCGTTCAAGTCAATCATTTCATGCTCTCATGTTAAGAGGATTTGCTGCTGTAATTGTTTAAGACAATTATTGAGCTGTGAAAAATCAGAAAAATCATTTGTTTGCTTCATACCTGATGGGTCACCTGCCAGCCTTGTGAATTTTCTTGTAGTGATAGTTTGTGAAAGATCCATATTATGTCTCAGCAGTTTTAAAGGACAAATAAGGTGAAGATGTTCTGAGTGGTTTTACTAATTGGAAGTCATTCTACTATTTGTCAAATAACCGTTCCATTGATTCTACTTGCCTATAGAAAACAATGTGGTAACAAAAGTTTATCATGATGGAATAGGCATCCTCATCATCGGGGTATAACACACACAAAATAGGATACAAGATTCTGTTCACAGCAGCATCTATTTGTCTATACGTATATCAGAACTGTTCTTATTGAAGAAAAAAATCTAGATACACGAAAGAGGGAATACTCGGAGGTCTCCTAGGGGTTTTAAACTTTCAACATATAAACGGTCTAGAATATTTTGTAACTGGTCTAAAATACATTTTGTTATTGGCAAAAAGGTTTGCTGGTTTTATTTTATCAAGTATATTGTTGAGCATTATTCCACAAATTTATTTGTTGAAAAGCAGAAGCAAAATTTCCCATATATATATATATATATATAGGGCACAATGTTGTGGCTCCTTGAGCATGGGCATGTTTTCCTGACACAACTAGTAAATAGTTCACTCTTTAAGTGAAATTTGACAAGCACACAACTTAGGAAGACATCTATTAGCACAAACACCACCTCAAAATTAGCAGTAGGAGACATGCAACAACATATTAAACATATTCAACATCAGGGACTTCACATTCAACACCCACTTCTTATACAACAAAGTCCCCCCAAATTTATATCTGTTCTTAACACGTTTTTACTACATCAGAGGTCGTTTTGCTTCAATTGAAAATCCTTTGCCAGAAGGTAATCAACAAGGGTGCAACAAATTACTACAGTACCATGGATTGCTCTGTGATGAATCTGTTACAATAGTTCGACCATTGGTTGAAGAATGAGTGCAGTCAAGCCATGTTCCTTGCAGTGGATCTCTTCCATTTTAAAAGTCTTATTTTGGTTGTTGTTCTGTTATGTTCATCTTTATTTGGGATACTGTTTGGAAGGTAAGTTCTCTAAATGAAACTATTGCAAAATTTTCTTCCTCGAGTAATTTTCTTCTTCTTCAACCTCTTTTTCTTTTTTCCAAGTTATTCCTAATCATGATATGATCAGTGGTTCTTAACCAATCCCAAACAAATTTCGATCAGTATAGGAGAAAAAGTCTAGATATAGTTGCACCCAAAGAGTCCCATGAGAGTTAATGAATAACCTCATGAGGGCATTGTCATGAACCACCTTGACCTCTGAAGCATATTTAATGAATTTTGGTACGTGATCAATTCCTGAAGAAGGATCGCCATCAAATTTCGGAAGATCTATCATAGCATTTGTATCACAATGATTTGGATACTTAGGAATATCCTAAACATCCAAAGCAGGGTACATTTCATGCAGATCCCATGGTGCCATTGCCTTGAATTTTGCTTGACAACCAAATGGGGAGTCACCAAGGTGAATTAAAAATAGCCTTAAGAGATGCTTGCATTGAAACTTTGAAGCCCAGTGAAGAACTAGGGCTTTGTTCTTCCAATGGAGTCGCTAGATGAGCAGATTTAAACTTGTTTATGGGATAAGCTCAACTAAGGAAATGAAGCTTGGACTTCGGATTACGAGGAGGTTGATTCAAATCCTCCTTGGCAATAGTGCCATAAATGTTGCCTGAAAATCTTGGTGGGCTTTGTGAGAGGCCTCACAAAGTAAAGGCCAATCCTTGTTGCAACAATGAGGTGGATTGCCACTGTCACCTTAGCAATCTTCCTGCTCTTTAGTGGAATTACACCACATGTGAGGCTTCCTAGTTTTCATGTAAAGCATATTCTAAGTTAGATGGCTCAAGGTGATATGAATCAAAGGCTAAGTAGAGGTACTTCTTCAATGGACAAGGGTACAATTGTCTTTGCATAGGAGCAGCGTACCATATACAAAGCCCTCTGGAAAGAAGTCTGGCGCGCATTACATAATCAAAATGACAGACTATGTAACCAATGCGCTGAAGCTAAGCCAGTGAAGGATTGTAGTGTGGACATAGCTGTGCACTTCATTCTCGAGAATATTGTGACTCGCTTTGGATGCCCTAAGACTGATAAGTGATCAAGGTACGCACTTCTATGGTGTCTAAGAGGCTAAGGAACACAGGATCTCCAAAACCCATAAAATGTTTTGCGAGAAAAGACTTAGAGACACCTAAATTAAATTAATTAGCCAATAATTAAATATTTTCTAAGTCTATCTTAGAAAAACTGGTTAATTAAAGTGAATTAATTGAGGGAGTTTGATTTTGCTCTAGAATCTTTCAAAAAGTTAATTAACAGAGTCAAGATGATCTTAGCCATTAGTTGAGATGTGATTGTGGACATTGAGAGTCCAATAGAAGATTATAAGAGTAGGGTCGAAGGGCTTGGAGAAGCAATTTGAGTGATTTCAAGCAATTCGACTTACCCAGTTGCAGTGCGCAATTGAAGCTAGGGAGACACCAACAGTTTGGTATCCAGTATAGATTTGAGAGCAAGATTCCAGAGGAGATTCCCAAAGATTTTCCAGGGTCAGAGAGGTAGGAAAGGGGAGGGCGGATTATCTGTAGATGAGGCCGAAAAACAATAGTGCGAGTTAGCTAGTTTATCCGGTGCAAGTTGCTAGAGAAACCACGTCTCAGTTGCTAGAGGCCAAATCTATTTCTTGGAGGCAGAGCGAGTGGGTCTAAGCATCTACAGGAGGCATAACGACTTGCAGGGAAGGGTTTCCAGGGTTGTGCAAATTATCCTCAGCCAACATTGTGCATTTCAGGAGGGCAATGCGAGCGCTGAAAGGGAGTGCGAGTGGCTAGGAGGAGGCCGAGTTGGTTTGTAGAGGGAGACAGTTAGTCTCCAATAAATTTTTCTAGAGAAGATTAGTATCTGTCGGAGATTTGCTAGTGAAAGGTAACCAATTGTAATAATTTCTCAAATTGGTGAATAATAATAAAACCCTCATCTGTTGCACTAGTTTTCCCTTCGGGGTTTTTCCAAGGAATTGATGTCAATAATCATGTTGGAAGATGTGTTGGGCAGTTGGCACCGTCTGATAGTTGGCAAGAGTGTTGGCGTTGATGTCAACCAAACTTGCATGGATGTTTGTGACAACAAATGTTGGCTTTGATGTCCCCTAGCCTAGATGTGATGGTAGTTGGGCTAGTTTGACGTGCTTGATGTGTCAAGCTTAGTGGGAGTTCTATAGTTGCTGCAGTCTCTGGTAGAGAATCACCATAGTAGCATGCTTAGTGGAGAATGTTGATTTTTGTAGCATATGAAAGTGATCTAAGTCTCAAAATTTGTGAGGAGGCTTGGACACCGGTATTCTAAAGAACCTAGAAATCGTTTGTGGAAATTCCACTCAATTTATGTTTTATTAAAGTAATTAATTATTTTAATAAGGACCCTAAGTCTAAACTTAGGGAAATTAAATAATTAATGGGTCTTAATAAAACAGAGTGTGAATCTTCTAGAGAACGAAGATCAAGTCAAGATTTAATCTTAGCCATTGATTAGAATTCTAATATGGGTCGTTGATTTGTCAATGAAAGGATTATAAAACAAGAATTGAGGGCCATTTGGAAAATAAGTCGGGCACACACTCAGTAACCCGAAGGAAGTTGATTATGAAGGAATAGAATTCGATTTCAGGTTGAGAGGCACACACTCAGTAACCCGAGGGAAGTCGATTATGAAGGAATAGAATTCGATTTCAGGTTGAGAGTTGCAGGGCAAAGCAGAGGGCATCAGCAGTGACAAGGATGAGGGAAGGACACAGAAGAAGGGCAGAGAGGCAACATAGAGGAGCAGTGCAGAGGGCTCATGCAGTAGTGACGCAGTCTCACGTAGGCTTTGCGCAGAGAAGCATGCAGGGGTGACACAGTAGGGGCCAGTGAGTCCCTCAGGTGTCAGAAATTCTCCAGAGGTCTGAGAGACTTTATCTCAGGTGTTTTCTTAAGAAGTTTCTCAATTATTCTACAAGTCTTTCCTTTTAAAGAATTTGTTGCTGAAGATTAATATATAAACCCTCATCTGCTTCGTCGGTTTTCCCACATTGGGTTTTTCCGGGGACAATTGTCCAAAAATAACTGTCATTGTGATTGATTCTTAGGCTTGCATTTCACTGTTCTTTTCTCTATATATGTACTTGAATGATAATTGTAGTAGTATTTATTTCGATATTTACTGGAAGGGTTTTGTAAATAACTTATTGTGGAAATAAGTAGGAGAAATAAATCTACAACTGCAGTAGAATTTCAGAATTGAAATTTTCACATGGTATTAGAGTTTAGATTGAATAACAGGATTGGAGACCTTGTGATGGAACGGAGTCTAGAAGCTGCTGCAACAGTAACTCGAAAGGGTTCACGCAGCGCTCTAGAGAAAAGGGAAAGCATGGAAGAACAGAGGGATCACGAAATCTTTGTATTGGCTTCCAGACTAGAAGAGGAATTCACTTGCGTATCAAGCTCTGCCTCTCCAGAAGTCTGGTATATTGATAGTGGAGCTTCCGCACATATGATGGGAGTATGAGAATGTTTCTCAAGCTACCAAGAAGAGTAGATGAACTTTCAGATCACTATGGGCAATAAGGCAAAGTGTACCCCTATTGGAAGAGGTACTGTAGTATTTCAAACTGAAGCTGGCAATAAGCTTTGGGCCACCAATGTGCTACATGTGCTTGGTTTGGGGATGAACTTACTCTTGGTGTCTTAGCTACAAAACAAGGGCTATGACGTTTATTTCATTGGCAAAAGAGTATATGTCAAACACCCGAGTTGGAAGAGGAAGGTACAAATTGGATTCAGGAGCAATAAACTGTATAAGTTGCAACTTGAGTCTTCAATGGCACTGATAGGCAGCAATGATGAGAAGGTTTTGAATGAACTATGGCACAGGAGAATGGGGCACTTACACCATGGGGCTTTGAAAATTCTCAAGAAGACCGTCACAGGAGTTCCAAATTTGAGCATCGAGCGAGATGATGTTCGCAGAGGGTGCGTACTAGGAAAGTACGCCAAGGCAGCCTACCCTAGGAGCAACAATAGGGATAAGAGGGTGTTGGGATTAATACACTCAGACATCTGCGGACCAATGTCCACTAGAGCTTTTAGTGGTGCCGAATATTTCGTCCCCTTCATTGATGACCATTCCAAGAAAACTTGGATCTACTTTCTGAAGACCAAGGGTGAAGTCTTTGATAGATTCAAGGAGTTTAAATGTTAATTTTGGACAACTATGTCCAAACTCCATGTTGTGATGCTCAGATGAAGATACCAATATTTTTATTGGGTTCCTCTTTTAGAGAGATGCAAGATCGATCTAAGGATCATCTTGATCCGATGAGCAGAACATTTATTTTGAATTTATTTTTAATCTATTCAAAATATGTGCAGGTCGGCTTTAAGGTTTTGTACCCCTGTAGATGTGTCACACACCTTCATTGATAGATATAAATAAGGTCAACGTTGGAGGACATTTCACTCCTCTCATCCACTCACATCTCTCTCTCCTCATCTGATTGGTTCGATAACCTTGGTGGCTTCTCTCTCTCCACACGTGGGAAATCTGACAACATCAATTTTGAATTCGGTCTAGGGTTTTTGCGCAATCTTTGACTAGCGTTGACTTTGGTCAACGCAAGGTCAAATCGACCTAAAACTCTCCTAAACTTCGATTTCCCTAATCTGCATTTTCTGGCACTATTTCCGAGGCAAAATGTTGACTTTGACTTTCCAACATTGACCTAGCTGCTACTGTTGTTTGCATTGACCGTTGGTTTGCATCGTTGACTTTTCTGGGGTTGACTTTTGAGTTGACCATTTGGCTGTCTTGAGGGTTGTGTGACATTGCTAGTTAGCTGACCATATTGAGACTTTGTTGGTTGAAGCATCCTGTTGACCGCTGTAACGCACCAACACACTTATATATTTTTGGCTTGTCTTCTGTCGATCTACTGGTATGTTCTATCAACATTTTACTTTATTGTTTATGTGATTGTTGTCTGATATTGAAGAGAAAGTAAAGTTTCATCAACCATAAAACATCTACATAAATTTACATGGTATCAGAGCTGGGGTGAAGACAAAGCCCTAATTTGTAGCAATCACCGAAGAAGAGGATGGGTTCCTCAAACTACAATGGATTTAAGGCTGATGACAAATTGACTGGAAAGGATGACTTCCATGCTTGGAAGATGACATTGGATCTTAACTTGGAAGACCAAGATGTCATGGACTATGTACCGGGTAAAATCAAAGAGCCTCCATCCACTGCTACTACTGCTGCCAAAACAAAGTATAAGAAGGGGGAGATCAAAGCAAAGCTGATGATCAGGGACTCAATTCACAAGAGTCTGGTTGCCTACATCTTTGAGCTAGGCACATCCAAAGAGATGTATGATAAGTTGGTTCACATGTTCAAGGCCAACGATGCGAATCAAGTCCTATTCTTCAATAACCAATTGAAGAATCTGAAGAAAGGCAGGGATGAGTCTGTTCAATCATATTTTCTGAAGCTGACCGATATCAGGAACAATCTGCTGGCTATTGGGGAGACAATAGCTGATCGAGAGATGGTTCTCATTGCACTTGGAGGTCTCCCATCCAAACGACATGTATTCAACACTACCATTCTCAATAACAATGTGATACCTGATTTTGACGAAGTACTATCAAGATGCGTACAAGAAGAGACAAGGATGAAGGAGTATGAAAATGAAGGAAATGTTGCCTATGCTGCTCATTCTAGAAAGAAGAACTTTGGTGGTCCAAAGAACAAAGGAAGAGCAGGGGCCCAAGGAAAGAAGGGCAAGTGTTACACTTGTCATAGGCCAGGTCACTATGCTAGAGAATGCCCTTTCAAGAAGGATTCTCCCGATGGTGATGACAACAACAACAACTGGAGGAATGGCAATCAAAGGAACAACAGGTTCAAGGGAAAGAGGAAGGCTCCCTCAGGCAGAAATGGTCAACCTTTCAAAAGGTCGAGAAATTCCAGGTATGAGGAATCAAATGTTGTTGATAAAAGAAATGAATTCATTCTTGTATCTGCCCTCTCTGCTGCATCTCCACCCGACACTATGGATGTCTGGTTGATAGATAGTGGTGCCTCAAGGCACATTACTGGGTTCAAGGAAGCACTTTCTGATATGGTTGAGAAGGATACTAATATGGAAATTATCCTTGGAGACAATGCCTCATATCCTGTGAAAGGGATAGGGACTGTGACCCTCCACTTGTCTCAAAGTCAAGTCCTCCGCTTGCAGGATGTACTCTATGTACCTAATTTGAAGAAGAACTTTGTGTCTATATTGGCCATGGAAGACAAACGTTTCAATGTGGCATTCATTGATGGGAAGGTGCGCATCTGGAAGAAGAGCTTCAAGGAAGCTATCACGATTGGGTCTAGAGTTGATACACTCTACCAGGTTGGAGGAAGTCCATTGGGATCAATGACATGTGATGCTATCCGACAGACTGATAATGGCACTGAATATGAGACAACGAATTTAAGAACTTTTGCAGAGAAGCTGACATTAAGAGGGAGACCACAACTATCTATACTCCTGAGCAGAATGGCGCTGCTGAACGAAAGAATAGGACCATTGTGGACGCTGCCTGTGCAATGCTATGTGACCAGGGTCTACTGAAGTTTCTGTGGGGAGAAGCTACGAACACTGCTGTGTACATACAAAACCAATGCCCGCATTCCGCTCTGGACTTCAAAACTCCCGAGGAGGTTTTCACTGGTAAGAAACTTGACGTCTCACATTTTAGAGTTTTTGGATGTCCTGTTTATTTTCATGTGCCGAAAGAGAAGAGGAGCAAGCTGGATGCTTCTGAGAAGAAGGGAATGTTTTTGGGCTACAATGAAACTTCGAAGGCCTATAGAGTCTATGTGCCTGGTCAAAGGGAAGTGGAGATATGCCACGATGTCACTTTTGACGAAGATGCTTTCCTGAAGAAAGTAGTCAATCTTTTGAGATCTGAGGAAGATCATGAAGCAAGGCCTAGAAATCAAGAAGAACCGAAGGATGAGACGATTCCTGATGCTAAAGGATTGATGGACCCGATTGATCCAAATCCTTCACTGGGGAAGAGACCATCATGGCTCAGGGACACTTCAAAGATGCCAAGAGACATATGGCCCCAAGGGGGACATTCCGTGAAAGCAAGAAGCTGAGTAGATACCAAGGGTATCTAGTAGCCATGAATACTATTGTACAATCTGAGCCTGGATTTTTTGAGGAAGCCGTAAAGCATCAAGTATGGAAGGATGCTATGCACGAAGAGTATGAGTCCATATTGAAGAATGATGTCTGGGATGTGGTTCCAAGACCGGAGGACAAAGCAGTTGTCACCTCGAAATGGCTCTACAAGATCAAGCATGGATCTGATGGAAGTGCTGAAAAGTTCAAGGCAAGATTCGTTGCCTGTGGCTTCTCTCAAAAGGAAAGCATAGACTATGATGACATATTTGCACCTGTGGCTTGATATTACTACCATTTAATCTATCATTAGCCCTTACTGCTACGCAAGGATGGAGTCTTCATCAGATGGATGTGAATACCGCATTTCTGCATGGTGCGATGAAGGAAGAGGTGTATGTAGAGAAACCTCTGGGGTTCGAAGTCCAGGATCGGACACCCATGTCTGCAAGTTGAAGAAAGCCCTCTATGGGCTGAAGTAAGCACCCAGAGCTTGATACGAGAGGATAGATAGCTAACTGATGAAATTGGGCTTCACTCGTAGTAATGCTGATCCGAGCCTTTACTTCAAGGTTGATAGAGAGAAGCCTCTGATTCTGGTGCTGTATGTGGATGACGTCTTCCTGACAGGTGCTGACCCTCTCATTCATCGGTGAAAGAGGGAGCTTGCTGCTGAGTTCGAGATGAAGGACCTATGACTGATGCACTACTTCCTAGGCTTGGAGGTTTGGCAGAGACCTGGCGAGATTTTCCTTTGTCAAGGAAAATTCATTGTGAAGCTTCTAGAAAGATTTAGTATGGTGGACTGCAAGTCTGTGTCGACACCGATGGAACTCAACTTCAAGAAGTTGAGTGGTAGCGCTGCTGGTACTGTGTTAGAAAATCCTACTGAGTATCGTCAACTCGTAGGGGCCCTGATGTTCTCAGTGAACACCCATCCAGATATATGTTTTGCAGTGAACACTTTGAGTCAATAGATGGTTGAGTCTCATCACACTCACTAGGTTGGTGCCAAGAATCTTCTGAGATATCTTCGGGGCACGATAAACCATGGGCTGAGATACACTGCCGAGAGCGTGACACTCCTTAGATATACTGATGCCGATTGGGCTAGCAGTGTGGTGGATCGTAAAAGCACATCGGGATGCTGCTTCACACTTGGATCTGCTTCGTTATCATGGATGAGCAGAAAGTAGAAGTCGGTGGCTTTGAGCACCGCGGAGGCTGAATACATTGCAGCGAGTATGGCCTGTTGTGAAGCAGTTTGGTTGCGAAAGCTCTCCAGTGAGCTGTTCGGGCATGTGCTAGATACCACCGTGATACTCTGTGATAACCAGAGTGGGATTCGCCTGTCTGAGAATCTCGTGTTCCACAATCGATCCAAGCATGATGATGGCTGGTACCACTTTATTCGTGATATGGTACAACGAGGCGCCGTAAGGCTCGATCATATAGGAATTGATGAGTAGATCGCGGATATTCTCACAGTTCCCTTGGGGAAGGTCATGTTCCTAACCTTCCGTGAGAATCTTGGAATCGTGGAACGACCCTATTCTGAGGGTCCTGTTGGACAATGAGCTCTAGGAGCTCTGGGGGGCTTTGGGGATAGCTTCTCGAAGCTATAAGCAACCACAGGGCTAGGCTTGCCGAACCTTGTTGGTGTGCTTCTGCCCCACCGTTGTGATGATTGAGTTGGTTCACCTCTCATTATTTGTGCCCCGTATGCATCCTATCCATTTGAGTTCCGGACTCATGGGAAGTACCTCTCATTTGGCCAATGAGGTGGGAAAAGCTAGAGACTAGTAGCAAAGACTGATGGACGCATCAGAGATTGCCGTACCCTCTATCTAGGATGGCACAGTCCAACCACTTGATCTGGGATCAAGTCTAGAGAGGTTTTGGACCTCTAACTGACTTCGGGTCAGTGAAACTAACATTGGGTTAGTATATGACTCTCTTGAGTCCAAGTGAGGTTTTGGACCTCCTACATTTTTTTGGGTCAGACAAACCAACTTCGGGTTGGTATGTGACTCTCCGAGTCTTATAAAGGTTTCAGACCTCTGGGCTGAATCTGTCACCTGGGAATGATGTCTTTGTGACTAACCCACTTCTGTTCTGAAATAAAGAGCCAACAAAGCAAGTTATGGCAGGATGATGCACGATGTTGGATTGCACAGGTGGATGGAGTTCTCCCTAGTTGAGAGGGAGTGTTAATTTTGGACAACTAGGTCCAAACTCCATGTTGTGATGCTCAGATGAAGATACCAATATTTTTATTGGGTTCCTCTTTCGGAGAGGTGCAAGATCGATCTAAAGATCATCTTGATCCGATGAGCAGAACATTTATTTTGAATTTATTTTTAATCTATTCAAAATATGTGCAGGTCGGCTTTAAGGTTTTGTACCCCAGCAGATGTGTCACACACCCTCATTGATGGATATAAATAAGGTCAACGTTGGAGGACATTTCACTCATCTCATCCACTCACATCTCTCTCTCCTCATCTGATTGGTTCGATAACCTTGGTAACTTCTCTCTCTCCACATGTGGGAAATCTGGCAGCAGCAATTTTGAATTCAGTCTAGGGTTTTTGCGCAATCTTTGACCAGCGTTGACTTTGGTCAACGCAAGGTCAAATCAACCTGAAACTTTCCCTAAACTTCGATTTCCCTAATCTGCATTCTTTGGCACTATTTTCGAGGCAAAACGTTGACTTTGAATTTTCAGCGTTGAGTTAGCTGTTGTCGCTGTTTGCGTTCACTGTTGACTGACATCATTGACTTTTCTAGGGTTGAATTTTGAGTTGACAGTTTGGCTGTCCTGAGGGTTGTGTGACATTGCTGGTTAGCTGACCATATTGAGACTTTGCTGGTTGAAGCATCCTGTTGACTGCTGTAATGCACCAACACACTTATATATTTCTGGCTTGTCTTCTGTCGATCTACTGGTATGTTCTATCAACATTTTACTTTATTGTTTATGTGATTGCTGTTTGATATTGAAGAGAGTAAATTTGCATCAAGCATAGAACATCTACATAAATTTACATTAAAGCTCTGGTTGAGAATTTGACAGGGAAGCGGATCAAGATATTGCAATCAAATAATGGTGGAGAATACATTGATAAAGACTTCATAGATTTCGGCGCAAGGGAAGGCATCAGAAGAGAGTGGACCGCTCCATATAATCTGGAGCAGAATGGAATTGCAGAAAGGAAGAATAGAACTATTGTGGAAGCTGCAAGTGCAATGCTGTATGATCAAGACATGCCCAAATTTTTGTGGGCAGAAGCTTGTAATAAAAGTGTGTATGTTCAAAAACAACACATTGGGTAAGATCACTCCAGAAATTATCTTCACTGGCAGGAAGCCAGAAGTAAGTCACTTCAGGATCTTTGGTAGTGTGGCATACTGCCATGTACTCGAAGAGAAGAGGAAGAAATTGGATAGGACTGCAGAAAATGGATATCTGTGGGATATAACGAGAATGCTAAGGCTTACAAAATCTACATTCCTGATAGCAGGAAGATTGTAGTGCGGCTGGGTGTAAAGTTCATGGAGGAAAGAGCTTCAGAAAATCCCGGGAGATGCCTTCTGAAGCACAGTCTGAAGATGATCCACTGGTCCAGCGACTACGACCAACAGAAACTAGCACGAGTGCTTCTCCAAGGCATAAGGATCCAGAGGATTTGAAGGAGGAGCAGAAAGATCCACCCACTTCCAGTGGCAGGACAAGCAGGGAATTACGACAGATTCTGAGGGACGCAGAAGAGTTTGTCCGAGCTCCTAGAAATGAGAAAAGGCAGCGCAGGCAATCGGGTAGATACCAAGCATTAGTAGCTCAGGTTGGGGAACCCTCTAGTTTTCAGGAGGCAACTCAACATCAGGTATGGGTAGATGCAATGGTGGAAGAGTACAGTTCTATCATGACAAATGATGTCTGGAAAGTGGTTCCTAGGCCTCAGGACAGGGCAGTTGTGGGTTCGAGATGGATCTACAAGATCAAATATGCTGTAGATGGTAGCATAGGAAAATATAAAGCCAGGTTTGTGGCTAAGGAGCATGCTCAAAAGGAGGGGATAGACTTTGAAGAAACCTTCGCCCCAGTAGCCAGATATACTTCTATTAGATCCATGATATCCCTTGCTGTGCAGATGGGGTGGGAGATTCACCAGATGGATGTCTAGACTGCGTTCTTGAATGGGGTGATAGAAGAAGCAGTATATATCGAACAACTAGAGGGCTTTGAGACGCATGAGCAAAAGACTCATGTGTGTAGGCTTAAAAAAGCCTTGTATGGACTTAAGCAAGCCCCTAGAGCTTGGTATGGTCGAATTGATAGTTATTTGCAGAAGATAGGGTTCATCAAGAGCGACGGAGATCCCATTCTCTACTATTTGAAAGTAGGGAATGAGCCTCTGATATTGGTGCTGTACGTAGATGACCTATTCCTGATAGGTTCATTTAGGCTCATCAAGGATTGCAAGGAGAACCTTGTTGTAGAATTCGACATGAAGGATCTGTGGTTGATGCATTACTTTTTGGGGTTGGAATTTTGGCGGCCAAAGGGTGAACTCTTCCTTGGTCAAGGGAGATATGCTACAAAAATCTTGAAAAGATTCAAGATGGAGAACTGTAGACCCATGGCTACTCCAATGATCATCAACTGGAAGAAGATTGATACATCCAAAGTTGATGAGGATGATCCTACCTTGTATAGACAACTCATCGGGTCCCTGATGTTCATGGTGGAACCAAGGAGGGCACATTAGGCAGCAGCCAAACATGTTTTCAGATACCTTCGAGGAACAATTGAGCATGTATTGAGATACACCCGAGGCAATGGGCATCAGACTGAGTGGGTTCACTGACGTAGATTGGGCTAGTAGTTCAGTAGATCGGAAAAGTACCAGTGGGTACTGTTTCAATGTTGGATCAGGGATGACTTCCTGGTGCAGCAGGAAACAGAAGTCTGTAGCTCTGAGCTCTGCCGAGGTGGAATATGTGGCAACAAGCACTGCTTCATGTGAATCCATATGGCTTAGGAAGCTGCTTGTGAATCTACTCAAGGAAAACATGGAAGCGACCAACATTCTATGTGATAATCAGAGTTGCATCAAGCTCTCTGAGAATCCTGTGTTTCATGATCGGTTGAAGCACATTGACATCAGGGGTCATTTTATCAGGGACTGTGTCCAGCGGAGAGCTGTATAGTTGCAGTACACTCTGACAGGAGAACAAGTGGCTGACATCCTCACTAAAGCTCTGGGAAAGACAAAGTTTGTCTACTTCAAAGAGACTGGGATGATCAATAATCCATTTCAGTCGTAGAAGTGGACAGATTCAGAATTGAGAGGGCGCTGCAACACAGATGAGGCAGTGACAGTGGCAGTGTCATGGGTAGCAGTATAGAAGGCAACGACACAACGGATGAGGGGTAACAACTGAGCATTAGCAGTGCAAAGGGTTCTTCATAGACAAAGTAATATGCAGCAGGCAAATTGCTAGAGCACTTTCCTTGCTAAGAGGGAGTGTTGATTTTTGTAGCATTCGAAAGTGATATAAGTCTCAAAATTTGTGAGCAAACTTGGACACTGGTATTCTAAAGAATTCAGAAATCGTTTGTGGAAATTCCATTCAGTTTATGCTTTATTAGAATAATTAATTATTTTAATGAGGACCCTAAGTGTGAATTTTCTAGAGAATGAAGATCAAGTCAAGATTTAATCTTAGCCATTGATTAGACTTCTAATCTGGGTTGATTTGTCAATGAAAATATTATAAAAGAAGACTTGAGGGCCATTTGGAAAATAAGCTGGGCACACACTTAGTAACCCGAGGAAAGTCGATTATGAAGGAATAAAATTCGATTTTAGAGGGAGAGTTGCAGGGCAGAGGAAGCAGAGGGCATCGACAATGAGAGGGACGAGGGAAGGACGTAGAAGAAGTGCAGAGAGGTAACACAGAGGAGCATTGCAGAGGGCTCATGAAGTAGTGACGCAGTCTCACGCAGGCTCTGAGCAGAGAAGCACGCAGGGGTGACGCAATAGGGGCTAGTGAGTCCCTCAGGTGTCACAAATTGTTCAGAGGTCTGAGAGAGTTTATCTCAGGTGTTTTCTTAAGAAGTTTCTCAATTATTCTGCGAGTGTTTCCTTGTAAAGAATTTGCTGCTGAAAATTAATATATAAACCCTCATTTGTTGCACTAGTTGAGATAAATTGCCGAAGCTAAGCCATAAAGGCTAGCAGTTGTAATTCTCTATTTTTGTTGCATAATAATAAAACCCTCATCTACTGCACTGGTTTTTCCTTCAGGGTTTTTCCAGGGACAATTGTCCAAAAATAACTATGTTTATTTTATTGTGTATATGCATCAATTTCTCAGTTCCATATTTTTATTTCCGCAATGTTTTTATGATGAAGAATGCATCAATGATTTAATCGTTATTTGTCGTTAATAATTAACAAAAGACAACTTCTATCAATTAGAAGATTAAACTTCAGTTGTTGCATTCAAGGATTTTTCACAGATTTCCTATGTATAATTGCTTAATGATGATGTGACACAAGATAAATAATTATTAATATCACTGGAAGTAATTACCAGTTTAGGAAATCTTGAAAAAACTACAAATTAACCCTCGTAAACTACCAATTTTCGATTTTTTCCAACTCATTTGTCTTTGCAGTGGTTGGGGATTGAAAGGGAAGGAGCTTACCATCATTAACATTTGATCTTAGAATGACCAAACCATTTTTCTCATTGCCGTCAATGACTTTTTTTGGAGCGGGGATTGATTTCTATTTAACTATGTTTTCATATCTTCAAATCCCATGTTTTTCTTAAAATTCTACCCTCTTAATTAGTTTATTTTTCTAGATTTATGTAGGGATTTCAAAGTGCATGTTGCTTGCATCTTATTATTTTTTTTTCTCATGGATCGTAGAACAATTTATAGGTTTGTTTTGTTAACTAACAAAATATTTTTTTTGTTCTTAATTTTTTTTTTTTTTTTTTTCCGTCTCTAGTAGTCTGATTCAGTCATTGACGTCCACTTTTTTTTTCCTAGTTTATTTGGCCCTAGGTCTGAATTTTGAAGTTGAATATTGATTTGTTAATATGCCAAAGGTTTTGGACTCATTTTGATAGTATGGTGTACTTGAAAATGGGACAAGCCAACAAAAATGACATGAAACTTGTGTAGGCAGTGTATAATTGGAGGAATTAGTTAGTTGAAATACTAACTTGTTAGAATCATAGGGAAAAAGGTTGCAGTTCGTAATATATCATCCTTAGAGGTTATGCGAGTTGGCCATGAAGCTATTTATGAAGAGGATAAAAATAAGGAAATGGTAGTTGCTGTCAAATTGAGCTTGCCACTAGTGGAGTGGATAGATCTTGAAGAATCACATGCTTATGTGGGACTTAGGGCAGTGAGAAGGATTCCTGGAGTTTGCCTTTTGTGAGGACTGTTACCGCATAATATAGTAGGCCTAGTGAAAATCCTCACTAGGAAATCTAGGTCTTAGGGGAACAAGAGATTGGCTACCACTGTCAACTAAGTGGTTTCTCTGCAATTGTTTAGTGGTAAATTAAATCCCAGAAGGAAAGGATTCCCTATAAAGATCACCTAAGGATATTCAATGAAGAAGGATTTAAGGTGTTGTGATGCAAGGTCTAATGATATTGGGGGAAGGGTGTTGGTGGAGCCTGTGAACCTTCCAAACCAAAATCCTATTGCAGCAATTGGAAATTATTCTCCTAATTGTTAATTTTATTTAACAATTTATTTGTTGTTTTCTACAGAAAATATTGAATAAATCACACTGCAATCTACACAAATAAAACTGCGGAAGAATAAACATTGGAAGAAATGCTAGCACATACACATAAAGTTAACACAATTATTATGGACGAAAGTCCTTGGAAAAACCCAAATTGGGAAAACTAGTGCAACAACCGAGGGTTTTATTATTATGCAACAGTGAGAAAATATGAGTACCACTGGATGCTGAAATACTGGCAATCCTACAAAGAAAAATACTGGCAGAAATCTAGTGATGAATTTTCCTCACACCACATGCAATCTCCCGGCACGACTTGCCTTCAGAAATACGTCCCTCTGACTCTTTGCATTGCTCTGCATAGCTGGATGGACATCTAGCCTCAAACCGATCTCTGATGGAGTCGTTCTTCCTTTTGTTGACTGGAAATTTGCTTCTTTGGCTCTCTAGGACTCCTTCCCGACCTCTGCAATTGAAAACGTTTCTCCTTCAAAGCAAATCGATTTTGCCTCTAGAGATTACGACGCTGCCCCAACGTCAGCCTCTTTGCAAATGCACTCGCTGGATTTGCAGTGCCTCCTCCTGCCTCACTATCTCTACCCCTCTCGCATTGCTTCGATTTCTTTGACTCTCTAGCAACTGACTACTGCTACTTTGGAAATCAATCTTCCAATGAAATTGAACTCTCCAAGTGTGTTCTCCATCACCACATCGATCTCCTCTTATAATCCTTTGTTGGAGCACCAACGATCAAGATTAAAACATAATCGATGGCTAGGATCATCTCTGGATCGATTCGTGTGAGTTTCTAGACTATTCTTTGTTGATTTTTGTAGCATTAGAAAGCGATTTAAGTCTCAAATTTGGTGGAGAGGCTTAGATACTTGTATTCCAAAGAACCTAGAAATCGTTTGTGGAAATTCCACTCGGTTCATGTTTTATTAAAATAATTAATTATGTTAATGGGGACCCTAAGTCTAAACTTAGGGAAATCTCCAACTAAATTTCTCTAGTTGGAGGGAACACTGGTTGGAGGGATCCTCCAACTATGTAATATGGAAGGAAATAATCAAATTCCTTCTAGATGAATATGATCTCAAAGCGTTCGTGGACAACGTGCTTGCTGTACCTATAGATCTGGATAAGAACAAGAAGTACAAGTCTGATATGGCAAAGGCCAAGAGACCGATCCTTGATGGTGTCAAGGATCACATAGCCTCTCATATATCTAGCAAGAACATCTTCAGGGAGATATGGGAGGCCTTGTCCCTGCTATACGAAGGAACTTCCGATCAACGAAAGATGTACTTGGAGCAGAAGCTTCAGATGATCCAGATGCAAAAGGGGGAGCACATTGCTCCATTCCTTACGAGACTTCAGGAGATTCGAGACCAGTTGGCAGCCGCGGGATCCACCCCAATTGCAGCAACTATGGTGAGGCTAGCCCTTAACGTAGTGACGGAGGAGTGGCAAGTTTTTGTCCAAAGTATTTTGGACAGGGCTACGCTTCCTAGTTGTGAGCAGATGTGGGCAGCACTTCAGGAGGAGGAGCTGAGGAGAGATCTAGTCAAGTGCAAACTTGACGGCAGCAACGGGAGCAAATCTAAGAATCCGGAGTAGGAGGAAAATGCAGCCCTTGCATCGAAGGGACAACAAGGGCAATAGAGACAGAAGAGAAATGTATGGAAGGTGAAGTGTTTCAGATGTGGCGAGATGGGTCACTTTGCATCGCAGTGTCCTTCAAAGAAAAAGGAGAAGGATGAAAAACACGATCCTAAAGTTGCAGCCACAAAGATTGAGCAAGATGAGTTTGACATGAGTGCCCACGCTTCTCTAGGAGAGAAATAGGGCGATAGAACTATAGTTCATCTTGAACTTCAGTTGGGCAGGATCCTTGAGGAGCCCACCTCTTGGATCACAACCTTGCTACGGGTGCCCTTGATCAGCAATAGCAGGATGGAGGAGTTTTCAGTGGGAGCCGAGGAGTGATGGAGTGACTGTTGCAGTAGGTAGCAGCACCTACTTCTAGAGCAAGTAGAGCAGAGTAGCAGCAATGTAGAGCAGTGCAGAGCAACAGTACCGCAGTGCATCAGAGGGACAATGCAGTAGCTATCAACAGTCAGAGTCTTCAGCACCGAGGTGCATCCACTAAACACTTGTTCAACTTTTGGGTGATTTCAGTTTCTTTTCTCAGCAACTGAGTTGCAGTACAAATGCAATGTTAGCAGTGGTAGTGCTAGCAGCATAACAGGTGCAGCATTTGAGAGAGAGTTGTAGTATAGATGCAGCAGTGGCGGTGGCAGTGTCATGGGAAGTAGTACAGTTGCAGCAGCTGCGTAGTGGCTGATGGACAACTTGTCAGACTTCAACAACACAAAGGATGCTTTAGGGTCAGAGCAGTATGCAGCAGGCATGTTGTCAGAGCACTTTCCTCGCTAAGAGGGAGTGTTGATTTTTGGTAGTATCAGAAGTGCTCCAAGTCTCAAATTTTGTGGAGAGGCTTAGGCACTGGTATTCCAAAGAACTCAGAAATCGTTTGTGAAAATTCCACTCAGATTATGTTTTATTGTAAAAATTAATTATTTTAATGGGGACCCTAAGTCTATAATTAGGGAAATTAAATAATTAAAAGGTATTAACAAAAAAGAGTGAGAATGATCTAGAAAACGAAGATCAAGGCATGTTATAATCTTGGATGTTGATTGGAGATCTAATCTCGGCCGTTGATATCACAACAAGAAGACTATAAAGGAAGGCTTGAGGGTCATTTGGAAAGATACACTGAGTGAATCAAGTGATCAAATTCTTCTGACATAGCAAGTGCTCGAACGAAGATCAGATCTAAGTGATTCTAGTTGCAGTGAGGGACAGAGACAGTTATTGGTCGGAGGATCTTCTTCGGGACCAAGAATACATAGTAGAGAGGCAACAAAACCAGCAGAGGAAGTAGCGCCCAGAGAGTGTGACGCAGGCCCCAGAAGGGGTGACGCAGGCCCACGTAGAGGCTGCGTAGTGTTTTCGTGAGACAGTCCGAGATTTTTCAGGAGCTCAGGGTTCTGAGCAGGGAGGGCTGGAACTTGAATTTCCGAGGAGCAAATCGATCCCAGAGAGGAGGTAACGTAGTCCACAAAGGTCCCCACACAGGCCTACGTAACTGCTGCGCAGAGGGTGCTGGGGTTTCGTCAGTTCAGGTACCGGATCAGTCGGGACTTGCAGTGTGAGGTAAAACTCACTATATTTTTGCCTGTCGTGATTTCTCTTACTGGATAGCTAGCAAGGCATCCAAAGATTGTATTCAAAAACTGTTGCTTAATAATACAAACCCTTAGATCTGCTGCACTGGTTTTCCCGCATTGGGTTTTTCTGGGGACTTTCGTCCAAAATAAAGGTGTCCTATGTGTGATTTGTTCCTTGCTCAGTTTCCTTGTTTCAGAATCATAAAGTATGAAGTGTAGGCTGCTTCAGTAATTTACTTCAATAACTCATGAAGAAATCTGAATTATTTATGTAATGTAATTTACAAAATAGGAGAAGTAAATCCAGCTAGTTGCAGTAGGATTACTGAGATTGTTAGATCTAGGAATTTTCACACAGAAGAGTTCAGAATATGCTCCAACAAAGGCATCCGAGAGACTTGCAATAGGAAAAAGAGGTGGGAAATTGGATTTATGCAATTAGGATGGACTTAAAGACTAGAAGATCAGAAAATGACTTTTCCATGTTGGAGAAACTGGACTCCTGTGGTTCAAAGGTAGAGCAATCTGATTGGAATTTAAATTGGGCTTTGGAGCCATCTATGCTTGCATTGGTACAAGCCAGATTCTTGGAACATCCAAGTGAGAGAGTCAAGCTTATAACTGCCTCTTGCTTCAGTGATATTTTGAGGATAGTAGCACACTTTCCTCCCTACAGTGATGACATCGTGAAGAGGGTCTTTCAATTAATTGTAGAGTGCTATTTCCTCCCAACTTTGATAGAAGGTGTATGATCCTAGACACTATGACCAAAATTAGATCCTATATAGTCATACTTGATCTAGAGCAGGATGATTTGATCCTTCAGATGTGTCAATTCTTCCTCACCAATATTGGAAAGCAGCATCCGGAGGAGGTAAAGGCCAACATGCAAAATATCTTATCTTCATTACTAGTTAAGGGTGATGCCATTTGTCGAGGGTTGCAGTCTCGATTTTTGTCGGTTTGTAGAAGAGAGCAGTTGATCTCACCTGCTGCTTATGAACTAGCTGAAAAGCTAAAGCTGGTTGAGCAGAGCATTGGGATGTTCAGAGAATTGGGAGGAGCTGCTCAGTTTTGGTGGATCATGCAGCAAGAATGAGTTGAGGAGGAAGGGACTTTGCTTCATCTGCAGGGGACCTTGGGGACCTGATCACTCATGCTTGAACGACACTGAGGAGATGATAGAGGTAGAGCAAGAGGAGATTCCTTCTGATTCTTAGGGTGAGGATTCTTCCTTGGACGAGTCCGTGGGCTCATACGAGGTTACCTCTGAGGAGCATGAGTCATGTGGAGTTGTTGACAACAGACCAGATTTATTTAGTGAGCAGTCAGTGGACCCTATGGGAGACATTTAGGATGTTGAGTCACCAGTGATGAGTCAGCATGAGCAACATACGGTGGAGCACGAGTCAGCTGAGGAGGAGGATATGCAAAGTATGCATGATGGTCCTTTTGGGGAGAGCCAGTTAGAGGTTCATATTGAGTTTGTGATAGATATGTAGCTGCCCCTGGGTCAGCCATTGATGAGGAGCAAACAAATGTACAGACATCTAGCAGGGTGACAATAGTTGCAGATACTTATCCTTAGAAGGTGTTGGAGGTTGTTAGGGTAGTTCTGCAGGAGGCTAGTAGACATCAAGGGCATGGCATTCCTGATCAGGAGAGGGAGGAGTTGTTGGAGATGGTGGTGCATCCATCTTTGTGTCGACCCACTGATGAGGTGCAGGTGGATGCATAGGCAGTTAGCAGAGCTGCAGTACTTTCGGGGAGCAGCACTCTCGAGGAGTACATCGATAGGGCTTGCAACATGTCTTGCCCACTTTGGCTTATGTCAACCCACTGATGAGGTGCAAGTGGATGCATAGGCAGTTAGCAGAGCTGCAGTACTTTTGGGGAGCAGCACTCTCGAGGAGTACATCGATAGGGCTTGCAGCATGTCTTGCCCACTTTGGCTTATTATAGAGAGAGGGGCTCGCTTCTTTAGACAGATCTCGTTGATGGATGGGACATAGCAACATGAGTTGAGCATGGACTGGCAGCATCACAGTAGACTCATTCCATATGTAGGTGTCCCTGCATTTGACTCTTTTCACGAGATAGGTTGGCGGGAGATCATGAGTTGGTATCCTATTGATGAAATATCATTCTTAGTTCGGGGCACATTTCAGTAGGAGTCTGTAGAGGAGAGAGTTATTGCATGGTTCAACGGACAATGGATTGTGAACCGACAATTCATTAGTATTTTAGTAGCACTAGCCCAACATCAACAGAGTAGTGGTGACCTCTGCCTATGCTAGAGGTTGGATTGGAGAGAGTTGCTGATTTGGTATTCCTTCATGGAGCAACACCTATAGCTAGAGACAGAGCACAGTCCGAGCCGTGGGACTTGGGTGATGATTGGCCATGGTGGCATTGGGACCCGGGAGGATTAGTCGATGAGAGGTATAGTGAGAGATCAGTTTGGGATTCAGGCATTGAAGGGTCTGTTTTCGATGGCTTGACACAGAGGCATAGCAACACCCTGTGGTTTGTATGGGATTCGGGCATTGGGTCTCAATTGCATCAGGCCAACAGGGTGGTCCACATATTTGGATTGCTAGAGGGCAAGCAATCTTGGGGGCAAAGGTTTTGTCATATTTCTTTTTCTGGTGTTCCTTACGACATGGTTAGGATGGACTCTTAGAGTCGGGGGCAGACAGGTCACAGGTGTAGGTTGGTGTCATCAGCGGGCCCAGGGGCTTTTTCGAGGAGTTTTGAGGAGTTTCTATGAGGACCAGTGGCATTCGCTTGGCACATTCCATCATCTGCACAATTTTCCTTTCGTTCCCGTGCATTCCGACTACTTTCGGAAAACTGAGTTATTTTTGGGCTTAGCTCAATTAATTACACTCAAGGTGGCATTCTGGGAGGGATACATGATAGAACATTTTAGTGTAATAGCTTGTTGGAACCGGAATGATAATACTTACATGATGGGATGGCTGGACACAAGTTTCAGTGACCTGAGGAGACATGGTGGCCGATTTACTCTTTTCCCGCATTAAAAAGAATATTTTAATTGGAAAAGAAGAGATAAAAGTGCTCCATGATTAAAATAATAATAAAATAGAAGGCTCTAAGGGGTCCATGAGATCTATAAAAGAAGAGGAGACCATTGGGGACATCTTGGAGTTGATATTGTTTCTTGTATGTGAGGGTGAGAACTCGGTTCTCTATTCCAGTAGTATCCCCAGGACAGAAACCCGTGGGTGATTGAGAGAGATTGGGCGAGTACCCATCTCCCCTTGGTGGATTCATTCAGAATTCACAAGTGTAGCGATCAATTTCCTGTTTCAATTTGGAGGCTAGCATCAACATTTTAGCATATCTTGGAGGGTCATTTCCAGCTATTGTATTGGCAATAACTTCTATATAATAAAGCTGGATTTTGTTGCTGCATATCTCATTGTCCCTCATATTGTGATATTTAATGAGATTGTTGTATAATTTCTGGGTTTATTGTTTCCATCAAATTTCTGGTGTTTTGGTTGCGTTTCTTGGTGAAATTGTGCAAAGTTAAAACCCTAAAGAAATTTTAATGAAATTCCCGTTTGGGATATTACATTTCGACCCTCTTCCTTGAGCAGAACTGTTAAAATTGGCAACTAGGGGCAAATTCCACTCTGGACAGCTCCTTTGGGAAAGATAATTGCAGCATTGGATTCCTCTTTTCGAGAGGACCAAAATCGATTTAAAGATCATCAAATTTGGATAAGTAGACATGGGATTTTGAATTTATTCTCTCACTTGAAAATCATCAAGGTTGGCCTTATCTTTAAGTCGGCTCAATGTGTCCAAAAGACATGTCTCTTGATCCCCATCGACTAGTATATATTGAGGTGCTTCCAACCTCATTTGGAACATGATTAAGATGGAATTTCTTCTGAAATAGGGTGCGAAGTTGAGCTCAGGACGCAGGAGCAGGTTTGGAGAAAAGATTATCTTTGTTTGGGTAACATCTCCTTTTTGGGAAGAAGACTGAAGTTGTTTGTGGTTGCACCAGCCTGAAGGAAGGTTTGGAATTCTGTTTTATGTGGTTTTAGGGCTGCGGATTTCCTACTGTCACAGGCCGCAATTCAGGAGGGTGGGAATCAAAGGTTTTTATGCGTGGTTTGTACATTCCATACCTCTGTTCCAGCCGCAGGAAAGATCAGCTACAGCGGCATATTAAGACACCTGTTTGAGGGATCTTAAGGCCTTGAAAGGCTCTTCATTTGAGGTCGCAGTCACATGAATATTCTGTTTTGTTGTTTAAGGGCTTCTCCCTTTGTATTGGACAACTGTTGGTACAGGTTGCTGTGGGTACATTGAACCCTAGATCTGTGTATAGATATATTGAAGTAAACTTCAAGGGAGCTGCTCAGTGAAAGGAGGATTCTCCATGTTTAGCATGGTTGATTAGGGTTGTTGGCCTGCCCTCACCAAGTTCTAGATCTCCATTGTACTCTTTTTCTATCTCTGCTGAACATTTGATTATAATAATAAGAAGAATTGATCAAGGGTTTTCCCCATCTTGGGGTTTTTCCCTGACTTGAGCCATATCCTTGTGTACTCTTGTCTTGGCTTGTCTTCTGCATCTATCTTTCATGTTCTTTCTTCAGTCACTGTCAGTTTGATAATATTTCATGAGATTGCTAATGAAAATAAAACAGTCTAACAAATGAGCTTATATGGAATTTTGAAGTGACTGTCCTAAGCTAAGAACATGTTAACTAAATTTCACATGGTATCAGAGCTCAGGCGATGACAAGCCCAAGCTGGAGTAAAAGAGAGAGCGGAAGGGATCTAATTCACATTATCTCTCTTGAACCTTGAATGGAAGACGTTTTCTGAGAGTATTTCTTCAGGCTATGAGACTACAAAAATTTTGGGTGAAGATGGTTGACTTATCTGTGGCTGAAGCAAGCATTTGAAGCTTATTTCTTGAGGCCTATCCAAGAATCTAAGGCTAAACTGTGATGCCCTAACCAGTCTCTCACCAATTAGGGCACAATCAATGATTTCATTTTGAACCTTCTTAAGGACATACAGAAGGCAGATACATGAGACTTCTTGGCATGATTTTGAGGTTAAATTCCTGGCATAATTCTGAGGATAATTCCCGTGTTGAGCTCTTGTCAAAAGCATGGTATATTGGAAGACTGTTGCAAGTAAATACCACAGATCCGAGCTCTTCTTTTGACTTACAAATGTGACGCAGTTTCTGTGACAAAACTTGGCACTGTCTAAGCCTTCAACTAACCAAAGATCCGAGTGATTTCTGTGTGCTCAGTTCAAGCTTATTCTAAGTTAAACGTCTATGACGGTCTTGGTCTACTAACTGTTCTTTGGTCGACATGTTTATGGCATTTGTTCGTGACTCTTTGAAAGTGTTTTTGGCATATTTTGCATACTAGTTCAAGTGAAACCCTGAAGAAATTTTGTGCAAGCTGGAGTTTCGGCCTCTTATTTCTTGATGATTAAGCTCTACAATCCGGCACCTATCTGCATCCATTCTATAGTCTGCCTACGGAAAATGCATTCTGCAAAACTACATGTTCTAGAGGTATGCTATCTGGTATTAATGACTGTATTTGAATGACTGATAAATGTCATGAACTTATAACTTCGAGATCTCCTAGCGTTGATCTTATGATGAATTTATGAGGCACTTTGGAAACAATATTAAGATTGTGACTGTGTGAACAATTGTCCATCTTTTGGCATGTCTGTGCAAAGTTGAAGTCGACAGTGGATCAATAATTACAGTCCACTTGTGATAAACCATCTAAGTACCCCTGTGCAATAATTTTCTTTCTGCGCAAGGGATCTTTAATAGGTTGATCACACTAATATGTGTCATGAATCAACAAGGGTCACTATCTTAAAGAAGACAGAAGCAAAGTTGATGTGTTCACTTCCTTAGGGTTTGCAACTGTATAAGACCAGCAACAAGCAGATACTGGCAGAGGCATCAGACAACAGTAAATAAAAGCAGAAGTACATGTAAAGTTGGGCTTTGGTTATTGTTGTAGCTGTTAACTGCTTCCAAAAGAGTGGAGACTGCATATGCTAAATACTGATTTGCGTAATGTTGTAAACACTGTGTGTCTATGCTTGGGTAATGTATAGTTCTTGTATTGAATGGTTGATGCCATATGGTTAAGAAAGGGTGTCTTACCATTTCTACTAGTGCCATGTAAAGCAGAGAATGTAAGTGTTTATGTTTTTAGTGATGTATGGCTGATGTTGTGACTTGCTGATTTGATTAGTGAAAAGAGTGACTAACATGTTGTTGAGTTTGTTGGTAGTGGAGGAAGAATTGTTAAATCAGAAGACTCGTATTCTTCTCCAGAGAATAACAATCTTGAAGATCAAGGTTCAGCTTGCAAGGTTTTGAAGCTTTCTAAAATCTGAAGTTCGAAAACATAAGTGTTGTAAGATCTGTGGACTGACCTGGGCTTGCGTACTCAAAATTGAAGACAAAAGGTTTTCTTTGTCCTGATCTTTGGGCCTCAATTTAAAACAGTTTAGAAATATGTCGTTGAAGTAAAGTACGTTATGAACAATAAAGAACTAAAACTTGTGTAAGTATACCTAAGAATCAAGATACACTATGCATTGCAGTACGTAGGAGGAGTAGTAGTAGCTTATGTAGTTCCGTCAGACTCTCATATAGAAATCCATCCAAGCTTCTTAATTGACTAACCAAGATCAAATCACTGTGATGATATACAAAAGAAACAATGATTTCTAGAACTTGACCTCTCCTTGAAAGGAGCACTGAACCCTTGGCTGCTAACTAAATTGCCTAATCTTTATTATATCTGAATTGTTGTGTTATACGTAAGTGACAAGTGGTTGGTCAATCTATGCGAAGAAAGAAGGTTTGATTGAAGATCTGTGTACCTGAGTGTTAATGACCTGTGATTGGGTTTGTTGCATAAATATCCAGTTATTATTGAGCTGTCATTATTATGTCTATTGTCAAGTTTGTATTTTGACTAAGTTGGGATTGTATCATTGATGTCCTACCATCTAGATGCAGAGAAGTTTATGGTGATAGAATCACAACAGTGAATTTGAATACAATAAATATCAGTGATTATAAGGGTTGTGAATCAGAATTGCTTAAAACATCTTGGCTCATTCAGATTTGTAGCAGTCAGTTCAAAAGCATCAAGCAGACCTCTCCAAAGCAAGATTCAGAGCAAGTCTCTTGATGTCTTCACATAATTGTAAGTCTCATCCCTTATATGATTAAAGGATAGATGATCATCGAAGGACTAAAACAAAGCTTCAGAGGGAGCTATAAATCCCAGGATTAATAGCAGATTGTAGATGGTTACATTATAGGCCGGGTAATCTTCTCTATATTCAGGGGGAGCTATGATGTTTGGGTTCAGCTATTGATGTTGGTAATCATCGTCTCCTCTATCATTGTTTGCCCTGATACGAAGATGGAGAGTTGCTCATTGAGATAGTGTGACCGGGAGTTCATTGCAGAAAGAGGTTGGATCGACAGTGTTGTCGCACAGAATGTCTAAGCACCGCGACAACAGCTCAGATCGGGCGCTGTCACCCTGATTCTCAATCTCTCTATTTAAGCTGTCTCCTTGCAGACTAAGGGGGGTAGACCCTAGTGAAATGAAGAAGGAGAACTGATTGGAAACCAACCAATTCATGAGACACAATCAAACTACCAAGTACTTGTTAAGATTAACGAGATTTTACAGATCCAATTACTAGATTTGAAGTTTAAAACCAGTGCCTTGTGGAGTCAAAATATCTCGTTACGAAATTAAGATCAAGTAATTGATAGGTAACTGTTGCTAAAAAAGGACAAATATCTCGCTATGAAAATGTCAATCCACCACAATAATATTCAATTTCTCAATTAATCAAACTGGAAGATTCAACATTCGATAAAACACCTTCGTAATCATGCATCAACAATGTTCGATAAAGACATGTAATTTATCATCACTTGAAATATTTTCAAAGTTGACTAAAGCAATTAATCACTTCCAATCAATTTAAAACCACACGTATAGATAGTTTAACGATTATCAACTACAACTAAGAATGAAAACATTTCGAAACAAAAATATTATCATGAGAGAACCATCGAATTTAAATGCTAGACGTTTCCAATAATTTCAAATTTAAATGATATTCTAAGTAATTCCAATTCAGAAATCTATAGTCAAACTTTAGATAAAAAGAAATTTAAAGCTCACCTTTGACTATTATGTGAAAATTTTAAATTTTTTGAAAATTTTCAAAAGTTAAAATTTTCATTTAAATTTTTTTGGTCTTTTTTAATTTTCTAAATTTTCTTATCTGAAGCTAATGAAACTATATATATATATATGCAAATAAATCTAAAGTCCAAAAAATGAAAAAGTTAAGAATTTCATTAAAATTTTGAGCCCCTTTTTTTGTAATTTTTTTTTTTCAAAAAAAAAAAAAAAAAATGTAAATGAAAATATCCGAAAATAACTAAATCTAAAGAAAAAAGGAAAGTTCAAAATCTAAAAATAAAATTTCTAACCAAAATCGAAATCTGATCTTTACAAAATTAAAAAAGATGAAAAGTTAAGAAAAATCAAACCTAAACGAAATTAAAAAAAATCGAAATCGAAATATAAAGCTAGTGTAATGTTTGGTTTGTATTATGCAGGCTGAAGGAGGGCAGCCGATAGCAAATGAGGCAACGTGAAGGAAGCACGAAATGGAGTTGAAGGCTGAGATTATGGCAACGAGAAGAAGGGACACAGGAAAATGAAGGACGCAACCAAAAAAAGAAGGGACGGCTTGTTAGGTTCGAGCAGACGTAATGGACAAGGGAGAATGGCAGTGTTTGGAGGAAGTGCGGATTGTGAGCGATGGAGGCAACGTTTGAAGATTGAGCAAGGATTTACACGAGGAGCAACAACGGATGCTGCAGAAGGAGCGATGAGGTAAGGGACGACAGCGAGGACGCATATGGCAGGGAATGAGGAGCAGATCGGAGCTGCCAACGTGGAATGCGTGAGGGATAGCAGAGCAAGTAGAAGAGGGCACAAAGACAATGTCAAGGAAATGCATGTAGATATGGTAGCCAAAGGAAAATGAAAGGCTTTTGATGGTTGTAATTTTGGATAGGAGCAACGAAGATAAATGGAGCTGCGGTAGATGGGTGCGATGGGCAACAGCGTGAATGTTGAGGAAATGGCACAAGCAGGAGCAGATCAAGGGAGTAGCTACAGGCGTACAGCGCAGGCACACATATTTTTCAAATTTTTCTTGTTAGAACCAATGCATCTGTAATTATTTAATTCTTTAAAACAAGATGCTGCCCAGATCTGCAACCCAAAACAATCCTGAGGCCAGATTTTACCCTCTAGCGCCTAGATCTGGCTTAGATCTAAAAAAATTTCTTGAGAATCTCCCAATAGGACCTGCAAAAACCAGAAACACGGAACCCAAACCCAAAATATGCACAGAAAAGAAAACCCTTAAACCCTGGTGAATAAAATAAAAATAAGCGAGATTTACACTGCTATTTTACAAATCAGAGGCTCTCATGGCCGGATTTAAAACCATTATGCGCAATTAATAAAAATGAAATTAAGAGATGCACAAGCCCAAGAAGACCTTGAAAAAAATATTTCAAAAGATAACCTCAGAAATTAGGAAACAATGGATTTTTTCAAATTTTCTAAAATCTGAGAGTCGGCTGATCTAACTGAAGATTTCCCCAAACGCTCAAATCTTGAATAATGATCTCTACACGCTTAGATCTGAATTTTAGATTGACAGAGATTTAAAAAATAACCATGAGACCTTTCAGAAAAATAGATAACTGATATATATATATATATATATATATATATATTGTACATGGATTTTCTAGCCTCTGGAATTGTTGGACTAGCCAATTCCAGAGGCATTGATATGCAAAAGTTCAAAAAAGTGACTGCCTCAGAAGGGGAAACCAGCCAAATTAGTTCTACTACAACTGCCCACTAGGGGGAAACCAACTTCATACAAAGAGAAGTGATATATGTCTAGCTGCATCATAATAAACTGGAAAAACAGTCCCAAACAGTAAAAAAATCTGAAGAGTTAGGTGTCATTGCCCAGCGTAGGAGTCTCCTCCACAATGAGACACCTATACTCGGTGTCCTCAACATTCGTGTCACGGGGCGTTGCATGTCCAGAAATGTTGGCGGTGTGTGCACTGTTTGGGCCGCCATCATCACCCGACCAGTGTTCGCTGCTGCTGTCACTACCAGTGGAACCATTGTTTGTGCTTTTGCTTCTGGAGGCTGGAGCATCCTAAACGACGGGGAGAGCAGCAGAATTTTGGGAATGAGGCAGAGGCGTCGAACTTGCAGTGGATTTTTTGTGCAATTTCTTGGGACGAAGGCTCTCTGCATTGTTATCTTCTTCGTTAAATCTTATGGAGATAGTGGTAGTGATACGAGGTCGCTCCAAGGTGTAGGTGTAATGAAATTGAGCAGAGTGAGCAGTTGCCGGGGAGGGAAGCGTCTCCAAGTTAGGCAATGGTGGGGAAGAATTGCTGGTGGAGAGGTGCAATGGCGGGGGGAAATGCGAATAGGGGTGAGGGAGTGAGACCGTCTCAATGCCAAGTTTCGACCCCTACTGCTCCGGGTAGCAGGGTAGTGCCCATAAGAATCCTCCAGCAAGGGAAAGGAAGAGTTAGAATGATTGGAAAGCAGAGGCTTGGACTCCCTGCCTCGACCACTGCCTCGACGGCAACGCATGCGGTGGCGTCTAGGCATGGTGGTGTTGGTGGAGGCACAATTGAAAGGCTGAGTCCGCTGGGCCGAAAGAGCAGAAGACTGAGAAGCTAAGAGGGCAGAGGACCAAGGAGCCGAGTGAGCAGAGGACAGGGGTGGCTCAGAAACAAAATGTAAGCTACATTTAAGGTTGTGGGAGATATGAAAGCCAAGAGCGAGGTCAATACAGTAGAAGAGACTACATCGCCTCCCTATGGGCGTTTTAGAGCTCGGCTCTGAGACCACAGGGGGACAGATACAGCTCGGGGGAAGAGGCAATGGAGGAGGGCTACTGTGCGAGGTCATTTTGAAGAATGAAGGAGTGCATCGACAACCGAGCAGAGTAAGTGAGCTTCTGTGTGGGTAGTTGGCTTGAATAAATTCCGGCGGCTTGAGCCTATGCGTGGCGAAGTGGCACGCCATGGGCTCGCCGTATACCCGCAATCACTGGTCACCCGCATCAGGGAAAATATATAACTGATATTTCCGTCAAATCAAAATGCAATTTTAGAAACCCAGAAAACTGCACAAGATACATGTATGCAAATCAATCCATAAAGACCATCAACCATCAAATGCTAATAAAAGTAGAAGAGTTTAGAGACAATATCACCACATAGATCTAAAAAAGGAATACCAAAGTCTGTAACCTCAAAGTATTTATGCTTTATTCACCAAAAATATTACAAGAGCTTCCGAGAACAAGTGCATGATTCAAAGATCGGATGATTGAAAGATTGACAAAGACCTCTAATTTATAAGATAAAATCTCGAACGACTAGTTCGATTGATCCTTGTCAAAGTAATCTTAACTGTCGAAAAAGATTTAATCATCTTTTAATCTCGATTGTCGAAATTATAAATTTTTGAGAAAATTCGAATTTATCATTTAATTCCATTTTAATTAACTCAAAAATAATACTTTTGAGTTAATTACCTCAAAAATTTGACTTTGACTTAACCACCAAGGCCCAAGGGTCCAAAATTTCTCGAAATTTTCAATATTCCTTTGGCCTGAGACCTTTAAAAATTTATTTTTCAGGAACCCAAGAAATTTTCCTTTGAATAATTTTAAAACACCTAGGACTTGAAATTAATTAAATTTCTGGCTAGGATTTTTAATTTAATTTGGCCAGAAAATTTAATTAATTGACTGAGAGGGGATTTAATTATTTTTCCAACCCTCTTTACATAAGATAAAACATTTAGACACATAAAGGGGGAATACCCATTCGTGTTAGAATTTCAAATAACTACCAAATTCTGCGACTAAAAACATGATCTAGTAGACCAAGTAGCTTGTAATAAAAGAATCTAGCCATTTAACTAGGATTATTTCCAAACTACTTTTACAAAGACTCGATAAAAAACAATAGGACTCACTTAGCATCTTGATGACAAAATCCACCCTAGCTTTGGGGTGAAGCTGGAGGGGAAAACTCTGTGGTTCACTTGTGTCAAGAAACACAAATGAATCAGTGAGACAAAAAACCTCCTCGGATAGAAATCGTCACCAAAATACTATGTTTACCTAGGTTGTTACATACATGGTGGTCTTACTTAGATCATTTACATCATAAACATGCAAAATGGGTTTACATCATTTATAAAACTGCCGACTGATGATGAAATTTGAATGGCGTGAACACGTCGAACATGATGAAACCCATTTGAAAAAATGGGGGTGTACTGCTATGGGGTCGTTGACAAAGTGTGGTCAACATCTATCTCTACTTGGAGACACATTGCTTCACTGGAGGAATGTGAGAATAAAAAATCTGTATCCAAGCAACACACAAAATTATATAAGTAGTGTCCATCCAAATATCATCATATAACATTAAGCATATGAAAATAGAAGCTCTTCTTTCATTTATTATTCTACTTAACATGAAAAGTAAATCTACTCTAAGTACAAAAATGAAATGTTGAAATAACAAGGTGTAAGGTTAGAGATACAATATAGAGGATGTCTCGTGGCATTAAATGTGTTCAATATAATGCATACTGAGCATTTGCCTGCTTTCAGGCAAGTCTGTGGGCTGTTTCTCGCATGTGCCATGGCCGATCTTGCACATTGTAGGACTATGTCTTATCCGAATATCAAGCTGCTCTTGGCCATCAGACGAATCAAATCGCTTCCTTGTTCTTTTTCTTTTTGCTTTAGGCTCTTCTTCGTGGAAGATTGTATTGTTGATGATGTGGAACATTATTCTTGTAAACTTTCAGACAAAGTAAACAATATATGTGTGACATGTCTCTCTTTATTCTGCATCTGCTCTGTCAAGGGTGATGTATTAACCTGATTCCCTTTGGTTTTCCTTTTATCCGGGTCGCCTTCAATCAACCATTTTTCAATGGAAGAAATGGTCTCCTCATAATATGATGGAGCTTGCCTCAACAAACTGGGAGGCCTATGATTTGTTGACAATTCTGACCTGGGTTGGACATTCTGTATATTTGATCTTTCCATTTTTTCCAACTTATTCCGAATAACAATCATTTGATTAGAATGCTTAACCTTTATAGTACCGATTTCCTTCACATGACTCTTTTCAACAGTCAATAACCTATGCTGTAGAGACATTTGACCGGTTTCCATGTCCTTTATAATTTTATCATTATCCACTTTCATGGCCATGAAGCAATTATGCATATAGTTCATTTCTTTCTCATGATTTGCTTCCATGGTGATCAAATGATTCTGCATGGTGGCCATTTGATTAGAGTGATTAAATTCCATGATCATCATTTCTTCAATATGCTTTCCTTCCATGGCAACCATTTGATTGGAGTGATTGAATTCCATGATTGTCATATTTTCCTCTAAGGCTAACAACTTGTTTTGTAGAGCACCAATTTCCCTGGTATGATTAGCTGTTAATCTTGCTTGGTTAAGTTCCATATCCTTAATAAGTTGAGCTTGATTAAGTTATGTATTCTTGATTATTTGAGCTTGATTAAATTGTATATCCTTAACCATATTAATCAATTCCTTAACAAGATGCTTATTGTTGTCAACACTGATTTAACAACTTGTTTCTGTTTCACCACCATCTTGAAATTGTGTTGTCATGGTACAAGTGGATTCATCCTGAGAATTGTCCTGGACTCTTCTGTTAATAGTTGAGTTCTCTACAAGATTACTTTCACTCCTTTGCATAGTACCGGAGGCACAAGGCAAGTCGCCTTGTTTTATATATTCATATTTAAAAGCATTGACAATACTTTGCAAAGAATCAATATAATCCTTAGGCCAATTACTCAACCATTTCATAGCATCACCATCTAAGGAACATACAAAGAGACGTATCTTGATATCTTCACGATTATATTGTGAAGGAAGACAATATCTGTTTTTTTTTTTTTTTAACATAACCGGTTATGTTTTGGTATTAAAATTCTCGACATAAATGCCCAATATTTACAAGCTTTCTAGATCGTCGGGACATCTCCCAATTCCCCCCCATAACCAGAATTAACCCATCTCTAATTCTGACATATTGAAGCTTCTTAGATTCAAAAATCCACATTAACTATGAGATTTCTCCTAACTTAAAGACACATACAAACTACTGAAGCAATAGACATTAAAACATAACAACACTATTATGGAATTGGATCCCAATTTTCCTCCCCATCCCATAATAGAGTGCTCGCTGGAAGAAGAGCAACTCTATTAGCTTCCGCATCAGCCTCTTTGTCGTTGTTCCGCAAAACATGGAAGAAGCTTAAATTTTGAAAGGAGTTAGCAAGATTTTTAATTCTCGCCATCAATCTAGTTAACCGAAGATCCTTCGGGCTTGAATTTTCCACTAGCATTTTTATGAGTTTGAGAATCTCCTATGACCTTTGCTTCCTTGATGCCCACCTTTTGCAATACCTTGAGACCTTGCAGCAGTGCCACCGCCTCTGCTTGGGTATTGGTGTCTTGGCCTAGACTCCAAGCGCACCTGTGCTCAATTTGACCCTCCATATTATTGATGACTCCACCAACACCTGCATTCCCTGGATTACCTTTTTCCGCCCCATCAAAGAACAAAGAGTAGCAAGTCATTTCCTTATTCCAATTGTAGAAGTTCTCTTCAGTCAATGTAATCTACCAGTCTTTTTTCTTTTCCTCTTGGAAATTTGCATTGAAGAGCTGTAATCCCAGCAATCCACCCCACTCCATCTCATGAGGGGAGAGATTTTTATCAGTGAGATTCCTCACATGCTCACTCAGAAATTCTTTGAGAGTGTTTTTTTATCTTAGTCATGATCACTTTGGCGTTGTGCATTTTACCTTGGAAAATCTTGCTATTCCGCTCCAACCAAATTTTCCAGCGAACCAACTTTGGTAAAACCAGCGAATCAGCAATAAACCAACTGTTATTTGGGAGCTTTCCAGGGTAACGGTCTAGCCAATTTGCATGCAGATCGAAAATGGAGGAGGGGAGTGTTATTTCCGCAGACCAATGGCTCAACGCTTCATCCCAGACTTCTAATGCGACGCTGCAATCCAGCATTATATGTTTGGCGTTTTCTTCATTTGCCAAACACAGTGAGCATCTGGAAGGGCCATGGAAGCCTTTCCTCTTAATATTGTCTTCCATAAGCACCCGATTTTGGCATAAAATCCAATTGAACATGTCGATTTTTGGAATGCATTTTTGCTTCCACAGAGCTTTCCATAATGCTGGGCAGGGAGGAGCATAAGGAATTGCTCTCAACATTTCATAACCTTGCGCCATAGAATAAGCACCGGATTTCGAACCCCAGCCTCTCTGATCGTGCTTCTGTTCATGTATTGGAGCCTTCCCTTTATGTCTGGACAAAAGCTCCAGCCATGCGTTATCAAGGTCTCTCGACATATCAGGCTTCTTCCACTCTGACCAGGTATCTTTCCAAGATGAAATGTCCCACTGAGTGACAAATCCAACGCTCTTCATCTAGCATCGCAACTCTTGTAGCTCCTGAATATCCGCAAGGGGAGCATCATTCATAATGCGGTCCTCCCAAAGGTTTATTATTTTTCCATTCCTCGGGACCCAATATAATTTTTCATGTATGAGCATTGAGCCTGCACACACAACTTATGGATTTGCGATCCGTTGATGAATTGGACAGGTCTGTCCAGGCAACGTTTTCTTTGCCCAGCGAAATGCTTCTTCCAGAGAACACGCTGAGCCCAACCAACCTTAGGGGCAACTTGCCTCCAGAGAATTTTGCCCCCCAACACAATGTTTTGCAGCCTCAGGGCTTTGAAGTTCAGACCTCCCTCTAAAATTGGCTTACTAACTTTGTCCCAATTGACAAGTGGAAATCTACTTCTGTTTTGTTTTCCACCTTTCCAAAAAAATCTTCTTATTAAGCCTTCCATTTTTCTGAGAATACCAAGTGGAGCTAGCATTAGTGAAGCTTGATAGGTTGGGAGACTATTCAAGACCGACTTAATGAGCACTGTATTCCCTACCAGATTCAGCCAAGAAAACCCCAAGCCTGCAATTTACTTTTAAAATGGTCAAGGAGAGGGATCCAATCCTTACCTGATGGATTTTTCTGAAAGATAGGCAACCCTAAATACTTGAAAGACGTCCATTGATTTGAATCGGAAAAGCCCCAACATCTGGCAATAGCATTCAGTTCACTTTGAGATACATTCCATCCATAAAAATGACACTTCCCAACATTCAATCCACTGCCCGAGGCAACGCAAAACTCATCCAACACAAATTTAAACTGATTGGCAGAGTGAACAGAAGCTGCCCCATGGAGTAGGGAATCATCTGCAAACAAGGCATGATTGATTTCTTTTACTCCACTCACAATTTGAAGGCCTAGAATATCCTGATCTAATCTTCTTTTTTCCAGAATAAAGCTTAAGGCATAGGCTTGAAGGACAAAGAGCAGGGAGGAGAGCGGGCATCCTTGCCTAAGCCCTCGCGAGGCTTTAAAAAAGTCTGCTGCTCTACCATTCACCAACAAAGCAATCCATAGCTCAGATATGCAGGCTCTGATCCAACTAATGAAACCAAACCCAAAACCAAGCTTATGCAAAACTTCGAACATAAATGTATGCCTTACGCTATCAAACACATTTGCAAAATCAATCTTAACTATCATTCCTTTTTCTTTTCTCTTCATGCTTGAATGTATCACCTCTTGGACTAAGATTATATTATCTGCGATTTTCCTTCCTTGAACAAAGCCCCCTTGGTTCTCCGGAATAAGGTCTGAAAGAATCCCTTTCAATCTGCTAGCAATCACCTTTGTAATGATCTTGTATCCTATGTTGCACAGGGAAATGGGTCAGAATCCGTTGAAGGAATTAGCACCCTTTTCTTTCGGAATGAGGGCTAGAAAAGCAGAGTTCGTGCTACCCCCAATTTTCTTACAGTCTTGGGATTTTAGAATCATTTTATGTGGATATTTTTTCACAATATGCCAACAAACTTGAATAAAGTTTGACGTGAACCCATCCGGGCCTGGGGCTTTATTTGGACTCGTTCCAAACAAGGAAGCCTTTATTTATTTCCTAGTAACCTTAGCCTCCAACTTCTAGTTCATTATAGCTATGATCTTAGAAGGAATCTCATCTAGAAACTTATCGCTACATCCCTACACCTCTTCTTCACTGAAAATACTTTTAAAATGGTTGAAGGCAACGTTTTTAATGCTTGAAAAATCACCAAAAGTTTGGGATTCATCCTTAATTTCTGAAATGGAATTGAAACCTCTCCTAGCTTGGGCTTGCTTGTGGAAAAAGGAGGTGTTTCTGTCTCCAGATTTCAACCAAAGGTTTCTGGATTTTTGTCTCCAGTACTCCTCCTGCCTACATGCGTTCTGAAATTTTTTCTGTAGCTCTTCCTCCCTTTTTAGGGATTCACTCGATATTTCTGCCTCTTCCTTGTGGGCTTGGTGATTCTCAAGAGTTGATTGAACTTTCTTTCTTTCTTCCGCAGGGCTAGGGATGTTTTTAGCCCAAATTTTCAAAGCTTTTTTCACTCTTCTCAACTTCTCCTCCCAAACGAAGAAAGGGGAGCCCATGATAGGCATCTTCCATATTTCTTCTACCCTCTCCAAGAAGTCATTTTGATTTATCCAGAGAGGACTAAATCGAAAGGGGATAGGGCCTAAATTCCTTTGGGCTGAGAGAACCAGCTTTATGGGTTTATGATCTGATGTACTACTAGTAAGAATACTCATCTTCGCATCAAGGCCAAGAAGGAGGAAGGAACTTTGAATGAGAAATCTATCTAATCTAGCAGCAATATGCCCTGGGCCTACTCGTTTATTTTACCAGGTATACTTACCTCGGTAAGGCTTGATCTCAAGAAGATCCCAATCATGAATGAGATCCTCCACCCACTCTCTCGCCGGATGTCTCACAATACATCCCCCTCGCTTTTTGTCCTGGCATAGGGAAATGTTAAGATCCCCTGCGATTATAATTTTTTCCAGCTCCTCCCCATCTACCATGTTTCTCAAAGAGTCCCAACGATTTTTCTTTTTCCCTGCATTTACCGGAACATAGACATTGAAGAGACTGAAAACCTCGTTCGATTCTTGATGTTGAAACTTTGTAAACAATCAATGAACATTTTGCTTTTCAACTACCATATTGAGTTTGGAAGAATTCCACAGACCTCTCGAGGAGAATTTAGACCAAGGGGATGATTTGATTCCGGAGTCTAGAATACACAATAAGCAGAGAAGAGATCAACAAGGATAACGCAGGGGAAGGCAGCAGCAAGGACAACGTGATTTTCAGAAAACCCTTCAGGGGTTACGCAGAAACCCTTAGGGGTAGTGTAGTGACTGCGTCAGCCATTCTGGGGTAACACAGTCCCTTCCAGAGGCAGCGCTGAGGGTTTGGAGGCCATCCAACACTGACACAGAGCCTAGCAAGGGATTTAGAGGCTGACGCAGTGTCTTTCAGGGGCAGCGCTGGGGTTTCTTGGCCTAGATATGGCTGAGTTTTGTAAATCTCGTTTGAGGGTGTGGATCAATTAGTGTTTTTGGTCTTAGATCAGCCAGGAGCTGTAGATCTAGAGTTTTCTCTGTAGGGTTTTCCAGATCTGGAACCCAGAGTTGTGTATTCAGAAATATTCTTAATAATAGAGCCCTCCAGCAGCCAGAGACCGGTTTTCCCACCTTGGGTTTTTCCGGGGACAGTTTGTCAAAAAATATCTGTGTCACTTTGTCAATGTGTGCATGTGCTTATTCTAGATCTAAATTGGTAGAGATCTGTTATGTGTTTTTCTTTAAATTTAACTTGAATTTATTCAGTTGATAACTTGCATAAGTAGGAGAAGCTTAACCGGATTAATAGTAATAATTTATGGATAAGAATTAAGATTCAGAAATTTCTACATGGTATCAGAGCAATTGCAGATCTAGAAGGGTCACCAGCAGGAGAATCTGAAGGATCGAGCTACAGAAAGCAACTAGAAAAGCAACATAGAAGCAGATCTGAAGGGACAACGCAATTTTCAGGAGCAGATTCACGCATAGGGAAGGGTGACGCTGTCCAATGCTGTGTCATAGCAAGTCCACACAATTACTGCGCAGATTCAGCTCAGAAACAATGCTGGTTGGGTCTGAAGCCAACCAGTGTGATTCAGATCTGAATCTATCAGATCCAGAAAAAGTCTGCAGAAAAGCTGCAGAAATTCAGAAGCGCTGGTGGGGTTAAACTTCTGAATTTTTTAGATTTTTAGCCTTAGCACAAGTGACAACGTTTGAGATGAGATCAGCTTCTTAGAGAGTTTCTTGCCAAAGGAAACTTGCAGGTTGTTCAGAGGATCAAAGAAGAAGCTAAATCATAGTTGATTTGGTAGATTTCCAAGGAGGGAAATCAAGTGTCAGAGGGAGCAGAGGGTGCCCAGTTCGAAAAGGACCTTAGATCCAAATCTCTAGCATAGAGAAGAGGAGCTCCGAAAAATTCTGAGCAGATGGCTCCTCATGGACTACGTGTTCAGGATAGGCTAGAGGGCCTCTCAAAATTTTTCGGTATGGAAAGCTAGGATCTTGATTGTCCTTGAGGCATATGGTCTAAGAGACCATGTAGAGCAGACGCTAGCCACATCGACGGATGCGGATCTCCTACGGAAGCATAAAGAAGCTGTTGGGCATGCCAAGCGGCTGATAATGGACAATATCAAGGACCATATTGTACCACACATAACTGAGAATAGGACAAATAACGAAATGTGGAAGGCCTTGACTTCCCTGTATGAGGGAAAATCAGTGCAAAGAAAGATGCTATTGGAGGCCCAAATGAGGTCATTCATGATGACCAAGGGAGAAGACATCGAGCATTTCCTCTTTAAGTTGCATTCAATCAGGGATTAGTTGACTGCAATGGGTGCAACTGTAGATGATGCAATGATAGTCAAGATTTCCCTCAATGCAGTCACGGATGAGTGGGAAACCTTTGTGCAAAGTATCTTGGGCATAGCGGACCTCCCAGATTGGGACAATTTGTGGTCAATCCTACGACGAAGAACTACGTAAATTCACCAAGAAGCAGTACAACCCTGCGTTGAGAAAAGTAAAGAAGGAAGAGGAGGAAGATGCAACCTTGGCATCAAAGAAGCAGCCGAAGAAGAAGAAAGATCTTTCTCAGATCAAGTGCTTCCAGTGTGGTGAAATAGGACATTTTGCTAGCCATTGTCCAGAAAAGAAGAAGGAAAAGGAAGCATCTTCTTCCAAAGCAGAGGTGGTAGATGATGGGTCCAGAGATGATGTAGCCATGAGTGCTCATGAACCACGGAGGTGGGGTGACATGGACATGTAAAGGAGCTACATGGAAGTAAGGGGGGATCCTTGAGCAGCTGATCTCTTGGATCACATGCGAGCTACGACAGCCTTAAGACAGTGGCGGGACAAGTGGAGCAGTGGGTGCATAGATCAAAGATGAAGCAGAAGCAGAGGTAGATCTAAACGCTGGGAGGAGCAGCGCAGGGCAAAGGAGAAACAACGTAGAAGCAGTAGCAGCGAGAGGCTAATGTGACTTCAGCAGCGCAGAGAGCTTCAGAGGGACAGTGCAGTGTAGCAGCAGCGTGATAGATTTCAGCACAAGGAGCTGATGTGATTTCAGTAGTGTAGAGGGAGTCTGATTATGCTAGCAGCGCTGTAGTTATGCATCGTTCTTTAGATGGCAGCACTGATCTGTGGCCTATGGAGCTTCAGAGATGAGGATGCAGCCCATCTGACTTGTCTGTCAAAGATTGGGCAGGAGATTTAGTTGTTACTCTCAACAATTGAGGTTGCAGTGCAACAGATCAACAGTGGCAGTGCTATGAGCAGCACAGATGCAACATATTGAGAGGGAGCTGTAGTACAGTGGTTGCAGTGGCAGTGGCAGAGTCATGGGTAGCAGTACAGAATGGCAGCAACAGCGCAGAGTTGAGTGGCAGGAGGCCAAGCTTCAACAGCACAGAACCAATACTCAAAGTCATGTAATGCAGTGTGATGTATTGCTAGAGGACACCCTTGATGCTAAGAGGGAGTGTTGAGATTTTGTGTATTTGGGGTAGCATCAGTTGTGCTCTAGGTCCCAAATTTTGAGGAAGGACTAGAGTTCACCTGATCTACAAGGCCTAGAAATGGATTTGAGAAATTTCATCTGGTTTAGGAGATATTAAATTAATTAATTATTTTAACGTATTTCTGAAGTTAAAACTTAGGAAAATAAAATAATGAAAGTGAATTTAATTAAACATGTGATGAAATTGTCTTAAATCACACGGATCAAGATTTATTTTAATCTTAGCCATTGATTAAAGATCTAATATTGGCTGTAGATTTGTCAACAAGAAAAGTATAAAGGAAAGGCTTGGGGTCATTTGTAACACACACAGAGGCAAAGCACTAAAGCTAAGCTGAGATTTTAGGGTGGGTTTTGCTAAGAATTCTCAGAAGTGTTTCAGTTGCAGAGAGGGGAATTTAGACCAAGGGGATGATCTAATTCCGGGGTCTACAATACACAAGAAGCAGATAATAGATCAACAAGGACAACGTAGAGGAAGGCAACAACATCAGCAAGGGCAACGTGATTTTCAGGAAACCCTTCAGGGGTTACGCAGAGACCCTTAGAGGTAGCATAGTGATTTCTCACCCATTCTGGGGTAATGCAGTCCCTTCCAGAGGCAGTGCTGAGGGTTTGGAGGCCATCCAAGGCTGACGCAGAGCCCAGCAGGGGCTTCAGAGGCTGACGCAGTGTCTTTCAGGGGCAGTGTTGGGGTTTCTAGGCCTAGATCTGGCTGAGTTTTGTAAATCTCGTTTGAGGGTGTGGATCAGTTAGTATTTTTGGTCTTAGATAAGCCAGGAGCTGTAGATCTAAAGTTTTCTCTGTAGGGTTTTCCATATATGGAACCCAAATTTGTGTATTCAGAAATATTCTTAATAATAGAGCCCTCTAGCAGCCAGAGATCGATTTTCCCACCTTGGGTTTTTTCGGGGACAACTTGTCCAAAAATATCCGTGTCACTTTGTCGATGTGTGCATGTGCTTATTCTAGATCGGAGTTGGTAGAGATCTGTTATGTGTTATGCTTTGATGTTAACATGAATTTATTCAGTTTATAACTTGCATAAGTAGGAGAAGCTTAACCAGATTAACAGTGATAATTTCTGCATAAGAATTAAGATTTAGAAATTTCTACATGGACTAGCATTATGTCTGGGTTTTCTGTCATGATAGGACTCCTCATGGCTTGTTCTTTCATCTTGCTCCCCAAACCTCTACAGTTCCAGGAGATCACCTTCATTATTTATTTTTATGAGAGTGAGGGCCTCCCTTAGAGCCCTGTCCCTGGTTTCTTGCCATCTTTTGGGTTTTAGCCAATAGCTTTTCCAAATTAGGCTAGCTTCCTTGCAATTTGTATTTGTATGTTTATTTCTCTCTCTTCTCCTTGGTTGACATCCTTCCCCTTGCCGATATTTTGACCGTGGATTGAGAGTCTCCTATCTCTCCTTCCTCCTCAGATTCTTCCGAGCCTTGACTTTCCACATCACTCACTGTGTGCTTATCTTTAGATCTTTCTGTTTCTCTTTCTCCCGGCCTTGAATCCTTTGTCATTGCAACCTAGTAGAATCCTTGTCATATGTCCTTGCGATCTTCGTCGTCTCCCTCTGAGGCGGATCCACTTCAGGGATTTCTTGTGAAACTAAGCCAAGGGGCCCAAACATGTTTCCCGAATCTTTTGGAGGGAGGTTTTTTTGGGATGAGTTGTTACCTTTGGACTGATTTCCTTTGCCATTTTCTTGTCCTGCCAGATTAGGAGCCTTTGGGTTAGCTTTGGACCTCTTGGCCTGCTTCCATCCTTCCTCTTTCTCCTTATCCTCCTCACTCTTTTTTGGGAAATTTATGGTGAAATGGCTGTATTCATGGCACCCCCGACTTTTAAATGGAAGTTTCTCATAATCCAGCTTCTGGATATGAGTCCAACTTCCGACGTTGATTTTGATATCTTCCAGAAGCCCTATTTCAAGATCCACCTCCACATAGATCCGAGCACAGTCGTATTGGTATTTATTGTTTGCCTTGTCAATGAATTTGCCCAGCACATCTCCGATGTGTTTCAAAGAGTCCCAATTCCAACAATGTATTGGGAGATTAGACAATCTGACCCACACTGGAATCGCTGATGGAACGTCCTCTGCTGGGTCGAAGTCTAGAGTCCACTTATTTAGATACAACCCTTGTGGCCCCATAAAATGTGGGCCATTCTTGAAGATCAATTCCTTATCCTCTTTGGAGGTGAATTTGAATAAGAAATATCCTCTTCCCAGGAAATAAGAGGTGACATTCTGGTTAATCAATGGCTTCCAGTTTTTTTATCACCCAGGCTTCCATGGCTTTGGGAGACGGCCACAGGCCAGTGAACTGCCCCACAAGTGCTCACTCAGACATTGTTAAGGCAACCTGAATAG
The DNA here is from genome assembly GCA_034641835.2 of Pinus albicaulis. NCBI lineage: Eukaryota > Viridiplantae > Streptophyta > Pinopsida > Pinales > Pinaceae > Pinus > Pinus albicaulis. Next base: position 590,494,489 of record CM076573.1, on the reverse strand, counting down.
GACCATTCGGTGGGAGAGACACCACCAACATTTCTTCCAACCTTTTTACAAACTTCGAAGCTTCTGCCTTCTTCTTCTTGGGCAGGGAGGCAATCAACGAGCTGAAGGTAGCTGCGTTTGGCGATGGCAGAGGAGGGGGGGGGGAGAGGAGGCCCGAGGCAAGTCTTGCTCCTCCATGGTGGTGACAACCCTAGCAGTAGTAGGCTAGCAACGCGCGGGTTGCAGGCAGAGCGTTTTTTAGTCAATATCTGTTTATTATATGAGTAACCATTAAGAGATGATTTCGAGCAATCGCTGAATCACCACCCGAGAACACAGGCATTTTTCGAATAGCCTCTTTTGGCATGTCATGAAAAGGATCACCCATGATGACTTACTTTAATGAAAAAACCAAATGGATCTTAGAGAAAGAGATCCCTGTTCAAGAAAATTCAAGAGATCCACAAGAAGCGAGCTTCTTAGTAGAAATTATTGTAAGAAATGAAAGAATTGGAGTCGCCACTTGAACATGAATCTGATTCAAAAATCGAAAAATTAGTTGAGAGAAGCAGATGGATATCAGGGAGGGATTCTTGTCTGGGAGTAAAATAGATGAATGAGTGGAGTCGCCACCCAAACAAGAAGCCAATCGAAATGTCTAGGTGCTAAAGGTGAAAATGATGAAAGGATTAGTGATATGACGAAAGATACAATGATGAAATGAAGGAGGGATGAAATGATGCTAGAAAATGTGATCCCGTGTGATAGGCTAATGAATGGCAAAAAAATATTATAAGATTATAAAATGTCGTTAAGACCAAGGACAAAAAAACTCTATCCTCGGCAACGGCGCCAAAAAATGTTGTCGCACAGAATGTCTAAGCACCGCGACAACGGCTTAGATCGGGGCCTGTCACCCTGATCCCCAATATCTCTATTTAAGTTGTCTCCTTGCAGACTAAGGGGGGTAGATCCTAATGAAATAAAGAAGGAGAACTGATTGGAAACCAACCAATTTGGGAGACACAGTCAAACTATCAAGTACTTGTTAAGATTAACAAGATTTTTCAGATCCAATTAGATTTGAAGTTTAAAACCAGTGCCTTGTGGAGTCAAAATATCTCGTTACAAAATTAAGATCAAGTAATTGATAGGTAACTGTTGCTAAAAAAGGACAAATATCTCACTATGAAAATTTCAATCCACCACAATAATATTCAATTTCTCAATTAATCAAACTGGAAGATTCAACATTCGATAAAACACTTTCATAACCATGCATCAACAATGTTCGATAAAGATATGTAATTTATCATCGATTGAAATATTCTCAAAGTTGACTAAAGCAATTAATCACCAATTCCAAGCAATTTAAAACCACACTTATAGATAGTTTAACGATTATCAACCACAACCAAGCATGAAAACATTTCGAACCAACCATTAAATTTTGAAACAAAATTATTATCATGAGAGAACCATCGAAATTAAATGCTAGACATTTCCAATAATTTCGAATTTAAATGATATTCTAAGTAATTCCAATTCATAAATCTAATGTCAAACTTTAGATAAAAAGAAATTTAAAGCTCACCTTTGACTATGTAAAAATTTTAAATTTTTTGAAAATTTTCCAAAGTTAAAAATTTCATTTAATTTTTTTTGGCCTTTTTTAATTTTCTAATTTTTCTTATCTAAAGCTAATGAAACTAAAAAACACAAAAAATATATATACAAATAAATCTAAAGTTCAAAAAATGAAAAAGTTAAGAATTTCATTAAAGTTTTGAGCCCTTTTTTTTAATTTTTAATTTTCCAAAAAAAAAAAAAAAACACTAAGGTAAATGAAAATACCCAAAAATAAATAAATCTAAAGAAAAAAATAGAGTTTAAATTCTAAAAATAAAATTTCTAACCAAAATCAAAATATGATCTTTACAAAATTTAAAAAAATGAAAAGTTGAGAGAAATCAAACCTAAACGAAATTAAAAAAAATCGAAATCGAAATATAAAGCTAATCTAATGTTTGGTTTGTATTATGCAGGTCGAGAAGGAGGGCAGCCGACAACAAATGAGGCAACGTGAAGGAAGCACGAAATGGAGTTGAAGGTTGGGATTGTGGCAACGTGAAGAAGGGACGCAGGAAAATGAAGGACACAACCAAAAAAAGAAGGGATGGCTTGCCAGGTTCGAGCAACTGTAATGGATAAGGGAGAAAGGCAGCGTTTGGAGGAAGTGCGGATTGTGAGCGATGGAGGCAACGGAGGGAGGTTGAGCGAGGATTTACGCAAGGGGAGCAACAACAAATGCTGCAGAAGGAGCGATGAGGTAAGGGATAACAGAAAGGACACAGATGGTAGGGAATGAAGAGAAGATCGGAGCTGCCAGCGTGGAATGCGTGAGGGATAACAGAGCAAGTAGAAGAGGGCACAAAGATAGTGTCAAGGCAGTGCTTGTAGATATGGCAGCTAAAGAAAAATGAAAGGCCTGCGGTGGTTGTAATTTTGGATAGGAGCAACAAAGATAAATGGAGTTGCAACAGATGGGTGCGATGGGCAACAACGTGAATGCTGAGGAAATGGAATAAGTAGGAGCAGATTAAGGGAGTAGCTACAAGCGTACAACACATGCACACAGATTTTTCAAATTTTTCCTGTTAGAACCAATGCACATGTAATTATTTAATTCTTTAAAACAAGATGTTGCCCAAATCTGCAACCCAAAACAATCCCGAGGCCAAATATTACCCTTCAGCGCCTAGATCTGGCTCAGATCTAAATTTTTTTCTTGAGAATCTCCCAATAGGACCTGCAAAAACCAGAAATAAGGAACCCAAACCCAAAATATGCACAGAAAATAAAACCCTTAAACCCTGGTGAATAAAATAAAAATAAGTGGGATTTAAACTGCTATTTTACAGATGAGAGGCCCTCATGGCCGGATTTAAAACCATTATGCACAATTAATAAAAACGAAATTAAGAGAGGCACAAGCCCAAAAAGACCCTGCAAAAAATATTCCGTAAGATAACCTCAGAAATTAGGAAACAATGGGCTTTTTCAGATTTTCTGAAATCTGAGAGTCGGCTGATTTAATTGAAGATTTCTCGAACGCTCAAATCTTGAATAATTATCTCTGCACACTTAGATCTGAATTTCAAATTGATAGAGATTTTAAAAATAACCATGAGACGTTTCAAAAAAATAGATAATTGATATTTCCGTTAAATCAAAATGCAATTTTAGAAACCTAAAAAACTGCGCAAGATACCTGTATGCAGATCAATCCATAAATGTCATCAACCATCAAATGCCAATAAAAGTAGCAGAGTTTAGAGACAATATCACCACATAGATTTGGAAAAGGAACACCAAAATCGTTAACCCCAAAGTATTTATGCTTTATTCACCAAAAATATTACAAGAGCTTCCGAGAACAAGTGCATGATTCAAAGATCAGATGATTGAAAGACTGACAAAGGCCTCTAATTTACAAGATAAAATATCCAATGGCTAGTTCGGTTGATCCATGTCAAAGTAATCTCGACCGTCGAAAAATATTTAATCATCTTTTAATATCGACCGTTGAAATTATAATTTTTTGAGGAAATTCGAATTTATCATTAAATTCCATTTTAGTTAACTCAAAAATAATATTTTTGAGTTAATTACCTTAAAAGTTTGACTTTGACTTAACCGCCAAGGTCCAAGGGTCAAAAATTTCTTGAAATTTTCAATATTCCTTTGGCTTGGGACCTTTAAAAATTTATTTTTCAGGGACCTACGAATTTTGCCTTCGAAGAATTTTAAAACACCTAGGACTTAAAATTAATTAAATTTCTGGCTTAGGATTTTTAATTTAATTTGGCTAGAAAATTTAATTAATTGATTGAGACGGGATTTAATTATTTTTCCAACCCTCTTTACATAAGATAAAACATTTAGACACATAAAGGGGGAATACCCATTCGTAATAGACCCTTAAATAGCTACCCAATTTTGTGACTCAAAACATGATCTAGTAGATCAAGTAGCTTGTAATAAAATAATCTAGCTAATTAGCTAGGATTATTTCCAAACTACTTTTACAAAGACTCGATAGAAAACACTAGGAATCTCTTAGCATCTTGATGACAAATCCACCCTAGCTTTGGGGTGAAGCTAGAGGGGAAAACTTTGCCGATCACTTGTGTCGAGAAACACAAATGAATCAGTGAGAAAAAAAAACTCCTAGGATAGAAATCGTCACCAAAATACTAGGCTTACCTATATTGTTACATACATGGTGGTCTTACTTAGATCATTTACATCATAAACATGCAGAATGAGTTTACATAATTTATAAAACTACCGAATGATGATGAAATCTGAATGGCGTGAACACGTCGAACATGATGAATCCCATTTGTAAAAATGAGGGTGTCTTGCTATGGGGTCATTGACAAAGTGTGGTCAACAGAGATTATAAGTATTGTCCACCTTTATTTCTTAAAGACTAAAATTTGTCACTCTGAGGATCTATTGAAAAAGAATGTATAAGGCAGCTAGCATGGCCATTTGAAGAATCTCTCCAGCATTCATTTATAGTATATACACATGATCACCATTGTTGTATATTGAAAAAAAGGATTAAGAGAATGTTGTACCACTTTATATGGAACAACTAATGGCATACTTAAGTCGACTGATCTTTGTGGTCTCTCTGAGTAAGAGGGAGTAAGATCAGTCAAATATTCTGTTTATCTATATATGCAAGAAGTAGAGAATTGCTAAGTGTGGTCAAAGATTTATACTATAAAAATCAATATTTTTGCTATATATATACATATGTATGCTGTTGAATGGAGTTATGAGGCTCCCATTAATCCAGTTTCGATTTTCAGGAAGGATCTTGGGACTATTCCTTATATGAAGGGATTCTTGGTAGAAGAATTGAGCTCTGGGAGCTCCTAGGGGCTTGGGGTACTTATTGAGCTATAAGCGACCATAAGGTGAGTGGTTCACCTTCCCCTAGTGATGCACTGTGTACATGGTGAGTGGTTCACCTTCCCATAGTGGTGCGTTGTGTACAGGGTGAGTGGTTCACCTTCCCTTGTGATACCCCATGGTGGTTGAAATGTGTGTAGGGTGAGTGGTTCGCCTTCCCCTACATTTGTGGACACATGTATGTGGGGTGAGTGGTTCAATTTCTCCTATGGCATATTAGCAGGATGAGTGGTTCACCTTCTCCTGCAGGTACCCCAGTGAGAGATGCATATAGGCATCTGTTGGCATGTCGGTGGGACATGGTTCATCCTTTCCCCACATGTAGGATGCTCATTACCTACGATTGATGGTTCACATGTCAGTGGGATGTGGTTCATCCTTTCCCCACGTGTAGGATCCTTCCTACTATTGTTGGTTTGCATGCGTGTAGGACGTGGTTCATCCTTTCCCTACTCTCGGTGTTTTGAATGCATGTAGGATGTGGTTTATTATTTCCCTACATATGGTTATGACGTGTTTGTAGGATGTGGTTCATCCTTTCCCTACATGTTGTTGTGATATGTGTTGGTAGGATGTAGTTCACCTTCCCCTACATTTACGGAAACATGTATGTGGGGTGAGTGGTTCACCTTCCCCTACTGTTGATGACATATGCATAGGATGAGTGGTTCACCTTCTCCTATGCCATATGAACATGATGAGTGGTTTACCTTCTCCTGCGGGTACCCCCGTGAGAGATTCATATAGGCATCTGTTTATATGTCGGTGGGATGTGGTTCATCCTTTCCCCACATGTAGGACGCTCATTCCCTATGATTGATGGTTTACATGTCGGTGGGATGTGGTTCATCCTTTCCCCACGTGTAGGATCCTTCCTACTATTGTTGGTTTGCATGCGTGTAGGATGTGGTTCATCCTTTCCATACTCTCGGTGTTTTGAATGGGTGTAGGATGTGGTTTATCCTTTCCCTACATATGGTTATGACGTGTTTGTAGGATGTGGTTCATCCTTTCCCTACATTGTCAAAATTTCAATCCAGAAATATACAGTTGCAGTGATAGATTTATTTCTCTTACTTATTACTCCAATAAGTTATTTACAAAATTCTATCAGTAAATTTCGAAATACATACTACTGCAACATTCACGATTACATATGCAGAGAAAGGAACAATAAGAAACATAAGCATAAGAAACAATCACATGTACACACTTGTTTTTGGAAATTTTTTCTCGAAAAACCCAATGTGGTGAAACCGGTGCAACATATGAGGGTTTGTATATTATTATTCAACAAATGGATTCTTTACAAGGAACACACTGGCAGATATATTTAGAAAACACCTGAGACAAAATTCCCAAAACCTCTCGAATATTTTCTGACACCCAAAAGACCCTCTATCTCCCTCTACGTCTCTCTGCACAGTCCCTGTGATGGACTATGTCACTCTGCGTGGGCTCTGCATAGGGACATTGCGCTACCTTCTATGGCCCTTTGCGTCCCTCTATCCTCATACTTAGTCACTGTCAACTCTCTCTTCTCCTTCTGCCTCTGCAACTCTACCCTGCAACTCTCCCTCTGAAATCGAATTCTATTCCTTTAGGATCGATCTCCTTCAGGTTACTGAGTGTGTGCTCGACTTAATTTCCAAATGACCCTCAAGCCTCCTTTTATAATCTTCTTATTGATGAATCAACGATCCAGATTAGAAGTCTAATCAATGGCTAAGATAAAACTTGACTTGATCTTCGTTCTCTAGAAGATTCACACTTTGTCTTATTAATACCCATTAATTATTTAATTTCCCTAAGTTTAGACTTAGGGTCTCCATTAAAATAATTAATTATTTAAACAAGACACGAACTGAGTGGAATTTTCACAAACGGTTTTTGGGTTCTTCAGAATACTGATGTTGAAGCCTCCTCACAAATTTTGAGACTTGGAACACTTTCCGATGCTACAAAAATCAACACTCCCTCTTAGCGAGGAGAGTGTTCTAGAAATATGCCTGTTGCATGCTGCTCAACATTGAAGCATCCTCTGCGTTGATGATCTCTGGCTGCTGCCCCTCATCTACTGCGATGTTTCCCTCTGTACTATTGCCCATGACACTACCACTATCACTGCCTCATCTGCACTGCAATTCCCTCTAAATCCCGATCCTATCCATTCCTTCTACTGAAATGGATTCTTGATCATCCCCATCTTCTCTCTGAAATAGACAAACTTTGTCTTCCCCCGAGCCTTCGTGAGGATGTCTGCCACTTTTTCTCCAGTTGGAGTGTACCACAACTGTACAACTCCTCGTTGGACACAGTCTCTGATGAAGTGACACCTAATGTCAATGTGCTTCGACCGATCATGAAACACAGGATTTTCAGAGAGCTTGATGCAACTCTGATTATCACATAGAATACAGGTCGCTTCCATCTTCTCCTTTAGTAAGTTCACAAAAAGTTTCTGAAGCCATATGGCCTCACACGAAGCTATGCTAGCTGCCATATATTCTGCCTCTGCTGAGCTCAACACCACATATTTATGTTTACCGCTGCACCAGGAGGTCATCCCTGATCCAAGACTAAAACAATACCCAAATTTTTCGATCTACTGGACTCCTTGCCCAATTTGCGTCGGTGAACCCACTCAACTTGATGTCATTGCCACGGGTGTACTTCAGTCCAAGCTCGAATGTTCCTTGAAGACATCTGAGAACATGTTTGGCTGCTGCCCAGTGAACCCTTCTTGGTTCCACCATGAACTGATTGAGGGTATTGACAGCATAACAAATGTCTAGCATAGTGTTTACCAGATACATCAAAGATCCTATGAGTTTCCTATACAATGTAGGATCAACCTCATCATCTTCGGACATGTTGATTTTCTTCCAGTTGGTGATATTTGGAGTAGTCATTGGTCTACAGTCCTCCATCTAAAATATTTTCAGAATTTCTGTAGTATATCTTCCTTGACCATGGAGGATATCCCCTTTTTGTTGCCAAGCTTTCAACCCCAGAAAATAGTGCATCTACTCTAGATCCTTCATGTCAAATTCTGGAGCTAAATTCTCCTTCCAGTCCTTGATGAGCCTCGATGACCCTATCAGAAATAGATCATCCACATATAAAACTAGTATCAGAGGCTCACTCCCTACCCTTAGATAGTAGAGATTGGGATCTGCGTCACTCTTAACAAACCCCATCTTCTACAAGTAGTTGTCAATTTGACCATACCAAGCTCTAGGGGATTGCTTTAGTCCATACAAGGCTTTCTTAAGCTTGCACACATGAGTCTTCTGTTCATGCCTCTCGAAGCCCTCTGGTTGTTCAATGTATACTTCCTCTTCTATCACCCCATTTAGGAACATAGTCTTGACGTCCATCTGTTGAATCTCCCATCCCATCTGGACAGCAAGGGATATCACAGATCTAATGGAAGTATATCGGGCTACTGGGGCGAAGGTATATTCATAATCTATCCCTTGCTTCTGAGCATACCCCTTAGCCACAAACCCAACTTTAAATTTATCGATACTGCCATCTGCAGCATAATTGATCTTGTAGATCCACCTTGAACCTACAACTGATCTGTCTCGAGGTTTGGGAACCACCTCCCAAACATATTTCATCATGATGGAGCTATATTCTTCCACCATCACATCTACCCATACCTAGTGCTGAGATGCTTCCCGAAAACTAGAAGGTTCTCCAATCTGTGCAACCAAGGCTTGGTACCTCTCAGGCTGCCTGCGTTGTCTCTTCACATTTTGGGGGGCTCTGACAAAGTCCTCTGCATCCCTTAGAAATTTTTCCTAGTTCCCTTCTCTTTCTACCACTGGTAGTGGGTGGATCTACCTGCTCCCCTTCTTGCAAGTCCTCAGGAGAATTATCCCTTGGATTCCCATGCCTTGGAGAGGCACTAGTATTACCCTCCACAGGTCATTGTGGTTAGAATAGCAGATCCTCCTCAGACTGCATAGTAGAAGGCATCTCCCGGGATCTCTTGAAGGCCCTCTCCTCCATGAATTTCACATCCATCCGCACTACAAATTTCCTGCTCTCCAGAATGTAATTGCGGTAAGCCTTTTCATTCTCGCTGCATCCTACCATATACCCCTTTTCCACAGTCATATCCAGCTTCTTCCTCTTTTCATTGGGCACATGACGATATGCTATACTGCCAAAGATCCTAAAGTGGCTCACTTCATAGTTGCTGCCAGTGAAGACACTTTCTGGAGTGATCTTTCCCAATGTGTTGTAAGGAATCCTGTTCTGAACGTAGAAAATTGTATTACAAGCTTCAACCCACAGAAATTTCGGCATGTCTTGATCATACAACATTTCCCTTGCTGCTTCGAAAATAGTTTTATTCTTTCTTTCTGCCATACCATTTTGCTCCGGATTATATGGAGCCGTCCACTATCTTTTGATACCTTCCCTTGCTCAGAACCCTATGAATTATTTATCAATGTACTCTCCACCATTGTCTAATCATGACACCTTGATCCACTTTTCTATCATATTTTCTACCAGAGCTTTAAACTCTTTGAAATGACTTAAGACTTCGTCCTTGGTCTTCAGAAAGTAGATCCAGGTCTTCCTAGAACTATCATCAATAAAGCTGATGAAATATTTAGCACCATTAAGAGCTCTAGTGGACATTGGTCTGCAGATATCTGAGTGTATCAAGCCCAATACACTCTTAGCCCGATTGCTGCTTCTCTGATACGATGCCTTGGCATACTTTCTCAATATGCCCCCCCTACAGACATCGTCTCGTTTGGTGCTCAGTTCTGGAACTCCCGTGACAGTTCTTGAGACTCTTTAACTCTCCATGATGCAAATGTCCCATTCTTTTGTGCCATATTTCATTCAAGTCCTCATCAGTGCTACCTATTAGTGCCAATGGTGATTCAAGCTGTAACTTATAAATTTTATTGCTCCTGACTCCGATTCGTGCATTCTTCTTCCAACTTGGGTGTTTGACGTATACTCTGTTGCCAATGAAGTAAATGTCATGACCTTTGTTTTGAAGTTGAGACACCAAGAGTAAGTTCATCCCCAACCCAGACACATGCAACACATTAGTGGCCCGAAGTTTATTCCCAGCCTCCATTTGAAATACTACGTTACCTCTTCCAATAGGGGTACATTTTTATTTATTACCCATGGTGATTTTAAAGCTCATCTGTTCTTCTCGGTAGTTTGAGAAACATTCACGCACTCCTGTCATATGTGCAGAAGTCCCATTGTCAATGTACCAGACTTCAGGAGAAGCAATGCTTAACACACAAGCAAACTCTTCTTGCAATGTGGATGCCAGAACAAAAACATTGTGATCCATATGTTATTCTATGCTTCTATCTCTCTGGAGAACTACGTAAACCCTTCCGAGTTGCCGCAACAATGTCATATTTTCGTTCACTTTCCGGTTATCTGTTCTTGTTACTCATATCTGGCTCTGACACCATGTGAAAATTTCAATCCAAAAATATACAATTGCAGTGATATATTTATTTCTCCTACTTATTACTCCGATAATTTATTTACAAAACTCTATCAATAAATTTCGAAATAAATACTACTGCAACATTCACGATTACATATGCAGAGAAAAGAACAATAAGAAACATAAGCATAAGAAACAATCACATGTACACACTTAATTTTGGACAATTGTCCCTGGAAAAATCCAATGTGGGAAATCCGGTGCAACAGATGAGGGTTTATATATTATTATTCAGAAAATGAATTATTTACAAGGAATACACTGGAATATATATTTAGAAAACACTTGAGACAAAATTCCCAGAACCTCTCGAAGATTTTTTGACACCCGTAAGACCCTCTATCCCCCTCTACGTCTCTCTGTGTATTTATTTGCGTAGTCCTTGAGTTGGACTGCATCACTCTGTGTGGGTACACTATGCTGTAGCTTTGCGCTACCTTTTGTGGCCCTTTGCGTCCCTCTATCCTCGTACTCAGTCACTAATGACTCCCTCTTCTCCTTCTGCCTATGCAACTCTGCCCTACAACTCTCCCTCTGAAGTTGAATTCTATTCCTTCATAATCGATCTCCTTTGGGTTACTAAGTGTGTGCCTGACTTAATTTTCAAATGACCTTCAAATCTTCTTTTATAATCTTCTCATTGATGAATCAACAACCCAGATTAGAAGTCTAATCAATGGCTAAGATTAAAAAATTTACTTGATTTTCATTCTCTAGAAGATTCACACTTTGTCTTATTAATACCCATTAATTGTTTAATTTCCCTAAGTTTAGACTTAGGGAATTTATTAAAATAATTAATTATTTTAATAAGACATGAACCGAGTGGAATTTCCACAAACGGTTTCTAGGTTCTTTGGAATACTGATGTCCAAGCCTCCTCACAAATTTTGAGACTTGGAACACTTTCCAATGCTATAAAAATAAACATACATGTAGTTGTGATATGTGTTGGTAGGATGTGTTTCATCCTTTCCCTACATATGATTGTGATGTGTGTTTGTAGGATGTGGTTTCTCCTTTCCCTACGTGTGATTATAAGCAGGATGTGATGTATTCTTTCCCTAGTAGTGTTCTTGCATCATCCTGCGCATGTTGTATGGGACACATGAGAAGTACCTCTCATCTAGACAATGAGTTGGGAAAAGTGGATAGGGACCATAGCACTACCGATGGACACGTCGTGTACTGTTGTAATCCTTACTTCTAGGATGTATGATGTTTCTTCAATTTGATCACTTGAGATAAAGCCTGAATGGTTATGTGGATTGAATTTTGTCAGTGGAGAGTGGCAAGGTCTTGTGACTCACTCTCAATCGATTATTATTTATTATTTATATCAGTGGTCAGCAGAGCAGAGATGAGAGAAATATATGGTTCATGTCAACAAGTTAGCATGATGATGGACGGATTGGCAGGTGGAGTTCTCCCTAGTTGAGAGGGAGTGTTAAAATTGTCAACTAGGCCAAATTGTTGGACATTGGATAAACCAACACTCCTTGTGTGTTTCGTGACATGGGCTAACCACCTCTCATGGATCTTTATCTCTGGTGATGCGATCGTTGACTAACACCTGCGGGTTTTGGTCTAACGGAAATCGTGATTCCCAACAAGTGGTATAAGAGCATAGGTCGCGAGTTCGATACACACCTAGATCGCGTTGGGGGGGAGATTGTTGAACATTGGATAAACCAACGCTCCCCGTGTGTTTCGCGACATGGACTAATTGCCTCTCGTGGATCCTTATCTCTAGCGATGCGATCGTTGACTAACACTTGCGGGTTTTGGTCTAACGACAATTGTGATTCCCAACACAAATTATACTCTGGATAGCTCCTTTGGGAAAGATAATTGCAACATTGGATTTCTCTCTTTGAGAGGACCAAAATCGATCTAAATATCGTCAAATTTGGATAAGTAGAAGTGGAATTTTGAATTTATCCTCTCACTCGAAAATCATCAAGGTTGGCCTTATCTTTAAGTCCGCTCAATATGTCCAAAAGACACGTCTCTTGACCCCCATCGACTAGTATATATTGAGGTGCTTCCAACCTCATTTGGAACATGATTAAGATGGGATTTATTCTGAAATAAGGTGCGAAGCTGAGTTCGGGACACAGAAGCAGGTTTGGAGAAGAGATTATCTTTGTTTGTGTTACGTCTCCTTTTTGGGAAGAAGGCCGAAGTTGTTTGTGGTTGTAGCAGCCTAAAGGAAGGTTCAGAATTCTGTTTTATGTGGTTTTAGGGCTGTGGATTTCCTACTGTCATAGGCCACAATTCAGGAGGGTGGAATCAAGGGTTTTTATGCGTGGTTTGTGCATTCCATACCTTTGTTCCAGCTACAGGAAAGATCAACTACAACAGAATTTTAAGACATCAGTTTGAGGGATCTTAAGGCCTTGAAAGGCTCTTCATTTGAGGCCGCAGTCACATGAATATTTTGTTTTTTTGTTTATGGGCTTCTCCCTTTGTATTGGACAACTGTGGGTATAGGTTGTTGTAGGGTACATTGAAACCTAGTTCTATGTATAGATATATTGAAGTAAATTTCAAGGGAGTTTCTTAGTGAAAGGAGGATTCTTCAGGTTTAGTATGGTTGATTAGGGTTGTTGGAATTCCCTCACCGGGTTCTAGATCTCCATCATACTCTTTCTCTCTCTGTTGAACATTTGATTATAATAATAAGAAGAATTGATCAAGGGTTTTTCCCATCTTGGGGTTTTTTCTTGGCTTGAGCCATATCCTTGTGTACTCTTGTCTTGGCTTGTCTTATGCATCTATCTTTCATGTGTTTTCTTCAGTCACTGTTAGTTTGATAATATTTCATGAGATTGCTAATGTAAATAAAACAGTCTAACAAATTAGCTTATATGGAATTTTGAAGTGAATGTCCTAAGCTAAGAACATGTTAACTAATTTTAAGAAGAACAAACTCCAAATATTGGCAGCATCTTACTCCTAGGGCTTCAACCTTCCTTTAGGCATGAACATAATTTGACAAGCACTTAACTTGGCCACAAAACCTTAGCAAACAGAGGTAAAAGGTCCTCGACCTTCTTTCTTGGGCTTCATTCCTCCTTGAGACAAAAATATGCCACTTTACTTGATCTCTCTAGTTGATCTGTGACTTCTCCTTGTTGCTATCATTCACAAGGATCAGTGCTATGATTAAACTTTGTTCATGGAATCCCTCAGCCTCTTTTTCAACACTTCTCTTCACAACGAACTCCTTCAAACATTGCGGGAACAAGGGAAATATCTTCTACGTTGGCCTTATACCAGGCCTAAATCCTCAACCTTTCTCTTCAACCCTCCTAGATCTCGACACCCTTGCTAGCTTGAATTTTCCTTCTTAGAACAGTAGCTCTATGATGATGCACCTGGTCCACCATGCCCATCTGACTCCATAGTTGCACCATACACTTAGCAGTTGTTCCAGGATGCCTCCCGCCGCAAAGGGAGGGCTTATGTCATTACTCCATCCCTTACAGATGGTCTACAAGCATATTTGATCCATTTGGAGACCCATGAGGATTTCCTTGTGTCCCCACACCCACTTGGGAGAACCACAGGTTCTTGATTGGAAAACAAGGGGCCAATGCCTTGTCCACTATGTTTGGAGTCCATTTCTACATCATGGCACCCCTTGGACTTCATCAGGTCTCCTCAAAGGCTCAATGATTCACTTTGTTGATCATTTTACCCTCTTGAGAGGCTTATCTTTATATTATTGAGCTATTTGGTGGGCTTGTCACCAAAAGTTTTGTTATTATGCACATTATTTTATTTTAGGGGCTAAATTACGCCAAATTAGCTAAATCGAATTCATTAGGAAGTGTTTAAATACAAGTGTGATGAATCATTTTGATCATCATGACTTGGATTGGATCTTTCTCTCTTGTGAGATTTTAGCTATCCTTCTTGGAGAACGAATTTGGATGGATGGATGAATTTTGATGTTTGGATCTCTTTCATTTTGTCTTGGAGCTTCACTATTGGCATATAATGATGATTGGATGTTCTCTTTCTTACTTGTAAGCACTCTTTTAATGCTATTCTTATTATTTTATTATGTCACATGCATGTTGTTGGGGATTTTTGCTATACTATGCTGAAATTTATTGCTTTTCTTATGTGAAATTGTGGAAATTTGTTCTTTTATAGTGTTGCATTATGTCACGGGCCATGTATGAATGAATGAATATTCCTAGAGATGTTTCATCGAAATTTTATCTCAATAAGTCATCATATATGGCAAATTGAAGAGTAAATACCTTGAAGCAATTGTTCTCATGCCCTAATGCCATGAGAAATTGTTCTGAAGGCCTCCTTGACTAAGTGAATCCATTCCAAGCATTGGAATCTACTTGACTCCATCTCTCCCAAAGGATTAGGCATTGATCCTCCATTGGTGATCACATAAAAGAATATTTTTCTCACCTTTCTCTCTTTCTTTCTAGGCCTAGCCTCCATAGGTGACCTAGGGCATCATTTTTCTCACAATACACCCATCCAAAAATTTTGATCTCTTTCCCTTTCCTGCATTGTTGTGTTTTCTAGAGGCCCTCTAGATTCGAAGCATTTCCGACAGTGGAATCTTGAGATATTCCAAGACCTAGCTCCGAGATCGATTCTTTCCCTTGGTTTCCCTTGGTTAGTGATCTCATTGGGATCATTGCATAAAAATTAGTGAAGATTTCCCCTTTTATCCCCTTATCCCCCTCAATTTTGTCAAGAACACCCATAACTGATCAAATTTGACCCAATTCTGGGCCCACTTGGTCCCGTGTGGTCCCACAACTTCTTGAAGATAATTTCACAAAGACCATTTGGAAACCAAGTTTTCACAATGGTTTCTAGGACTAGGTCCCTCCTTTACAAGTCTTATTTACAAACCCTAACCCTTGAAATCCCCTTCGCCCTTCTTAAAGAGCCTTACACCTTGCTTCTCAAGCAAGAAAACCATAAAATTGAGTCTCTCTTGTGAATAGACCTTAAGAATCACTCCTTATCTCTTCATTGATTCATCCATCTAGTGATTCCCTTTATACTCGATCTCCTTCCATCGGTGAAAATCCGTAACGAGTAGGGAGTGGCCTATCGCTCCATTGTTGCCCTTGACCTAGTAGTTTCCCTTTTCGGATCCCCTCCTAGAACCCCTGCTAGTTTGAATGGTAAAAATTCATATTAATACACTCATAACATTAAATGAAGACACATGATTACTAAAATGGTTAGAGTACTCATTGATAGATGATCCACTTTCCTTCAAGAAGAATGATAGATGGGAGAGAGTCCTGAGCAGAGCAATAGGTGGAGAATTCTAGCATAATTCTATCTGAAGACCATCATAGGGCTACTAGATGGTTGTTTATCAAAAGGGGAGAAAATATTTCTCCTATGGGTTACCCACTTTTGGTTGGTAAAAAGGACCTCACCTTTCTTTGTTGCAAAAATTGAAGATGGACCACAAATTTCCATTGGATCAAATGATTAAAACAAAGGAGAAGCAAAAAACAAATAGCTTTTGGGGAGTTGTCTTTTCTAGAGTGAAATACTTGAGCATTACAAAGACTAATCCATTATTCTAGTCCATGTTCGATGCCATTGGTGGCCTAGGGTTTAGGTGCCCTACTTACGAGGAGTTGTGAGGGCTAGTTCTTCAAGTATAAAATATTGACATTGATACTTAATTGGAGGACCTAGAGAAGTCGTGGAAGTCCACCAGGTTCACAATGATGTTTGCTGGTTGAATAGATAGAAGGAGTAGGACCCTTCTCAATTAATTTATTGGCACATTATCCTAGGGTTATAATGTTTATTAGATCTATTAATGCGTTGATGCATGTTAAAGATGTTGCATTGTTGTGTGAATTATTTAATTGGTTTATCCAAGAGATTGGCGTGCAACTTGTTGCACAAATAATAACAAGTTGTTAATGGAGAGGCACCCCATAGTGTTTGGACTCCATGTGTTTTCAATTGCATTGATTTGATGCTCAAGGATATGGGCAAAATATTCTTTATGAAGTTGGTCTTTGATAAGGTTAAGAGTTACACAAAATGCATATATTGACCATGCATTTTTTCTTAGCTTCATGAGAAAAGTAACAAGAATCATGGAGTTGTTGCATCCTACAGTCACATGTTTTCTCAACAACTTCATTTATCTTCAGTGTATGTTCCATTGTCATTTTGAGGTGAAGCACATATTTGTTTCTGGTGAGTGGTGTGATTGAACATTTAGCACAAGATAGGATTTGAGAGCCATTTCTAGACTAGTGTACACTGATTTCTTTTGGGAAGGAGCAGAGGAAGTGTGCATTGTTAGCGAACCTTTGGTAAAGGTTCTATGTTCGGCTAATGGGGATAAGCCTGCAATGGACTATTGGTACAAGGCCGTGGATAGGGCCAAGGGGACTGTTTGAGCTTATTATGTGTGAAAGGGTACCATTGGACATGAAAAATATATGAACATTTGGGATTTGATTGATGACCAATGCATTGGGATGCTCCATTGCTCTATTCATGCAAAAATGCTTGTCATAAACCCTACCTTTTCTTACCTTGTGTAATTTTTATTTCCATAATGAGGTTATGGAAAGGTTCCTTATGTGTCTTCAAAGGATTTTACTTGATGAAGAAGCTCACAAAGGCATTAATCGCTAGATGGAGTGCAAATGGATTATTTGACTATATTTTGATACCAAGTAAGCCATTATAATTTAAAAATTTATTTGTGATTTATTTGAAAGTTGAATTGTGTTCTTTACTTACTATTTTCCATTGTAATGAATTTTAATTTAATTATATCGTTTTTCTTTATTTGTTGGAAATGGTTGGTGGAGAAATTATGGTGAAAATGCACCAACCCCGTGGAATTTTTTCATTTGGGTGTTACCACTCAAACCAGTAGGGGACCTAAAAGGGGTTCCTTGGAGGGAAGCTACTAGGTTAAGAGAAATGATGGAGACTTAGCCCAATGTTGTGAAAATTCGGTGACCCAAATCCTATTGGAGTAACTGGAAATAATTCTCCTAATTGTTAAATTATTTTTTAATAATTATTTATTCTTTGCTACAACAAATACTAAATCCATCACACTGCAACCTACACAAATAAAACTGTGGAAGAAATAAATGCTGGAAGAAATGCTAGCACACACACATAAAATAACACAATTATTTTTGGAAAACTGTCCCCAGAAAAACCCAACTCGGGAAAATTGGTGCAACAACTGAGGGTTTTATTATTATGCAGCAGTGAAATAATATGAGTACAACTGGATGGAAAAACTGGCAATCCTACAGAGCAAACTGGCTAGAAAAATCTAATGAGGAATTTCCTCACTCCACAAGCGATGTGAGCGTTGACCTCAACTCAAAATTGAGTCGTCCAAATTGCATTTGCGTAGTCACTACGTAACCCTAGCGTAGTAACTTCTGCACTCAACTCGGAACAACTTCTCTTCAAGCCATTTGGTCAGTTGTTGTCTGGGAAAATGTCTCTCCTAGCCTCTGGAACCTCTGCCCAACTTCCAGCACTAAAAATCTGCTTCTCCCCAACAAATGCGAAATTACCTCTAGAGGATGTTGCGCTTCCTCTGCCTCAACCTCTTTGTGGCACTTATGCCTCTTTGCTAATGCACTCACCAGATTTGGAATGCATCCTCCGGCTTCACTGTCTCTGCCCCCCTCTCACTGCTTCGTTCTAACTGATTCTCTCTCCGACAACTAACAACAGCTACTTTGGAAATCGATGTGCCAGTAAAATCATTCTCAAGGCCCCATCAACTTCTTATAATCCTCTGTTGAGACTTCAATGGCCAATATTAGATCTTAATCGATGGCTAGGATTAACTTGAAGTCGATCCGTGTGAGTCTCTAGAACATTCACACCTTGAATTAATTAATTCTTATTAATTACTCATATTCCCTAAGTTTAGACTTAGGAAATATTTAAAAACTGACTAATAATCTAATTAATCCATTTCTATGCGGAATTTCCAAAAACGATTTTTGGGTTTTTGAGATCTCCTGTATTCTAGCCTCTCTACAAAATTTCAAGGCTAGAAGACATTCGATGCTACAAAAATTAATAATTGTCATAACAGCTAAGCCTCGTTGCTCTTTACAGACTTTCACCAATGGGAGGATACCCGATGTTTTAGGAAGACACTTATAGAGGATATATCAAAAAATATATGAGAAGTGACCCCTTAGATCCTTTCCCTAGGATAGGATGAAGAATGGAACTTGCTTTCTTTTTAAGCAAGGGACTTGATTTTCTAGGGAGAGGAGATGAGGATTTGGGGGTTGAGGGAGAAGAATATGGCTTTAAAAGGAATTTCCCAATCCCTAAAATCCTTATAGAACTTCGATTCTCAAGTTGTTCTTGATGAATTGTCTTTAGTAAGAAATGGGACCACACGGGGGCAAGTGGACCCAACCCAGGTTAAAGGAATGGAATCTAGCAACCGATAATATTCTTAGCCCGACCAAGGTGAGGGGAAGGATCAATTAAGAATTTTCACCTAAAGGTGTCAAATTGATCCTATTAGGTACTAGCCTTGGGAACACCAGGGAAAAACTTGATCCTAGACCTAAGGCTTGGGATATCTCGAGATTTCACCGTCATATTTCCTTCAAATTTGGAGGAGACTTAGGGGACCCACCAGCGCATTAGAGCATAGGAGATCAAAGTTTTTCTATGGTCTTTTTTCTCGGGAAATTGATACCCTAGGTGTCGTAATGAGGTTAGCCCTAGGAAAGGGGAAAAAAAGGTGAAAATGGGGTTTTAATGATCACACTTTGATGGACCAGTGCCTAATTCCTCTTGGGGATATGGAGTCAAGGAGAATTATGAAGAAGGATTTTGTTTTTTGTTCAAGGAGGCTCCAAAAGTCGACTTTGTCCAATGTTAAAGGCAAGAGAAAAAAAAGTGACTTTAAATAATTTATACTTCGTTACAAATGGTTAAGGATTATCGAGATATCACGATCTCTAGGACAATTCATTCATCCAACATGGCCTATACATAGAGATAAGCTAAATAGACACATAATTCCACATTAAACACATGCAATAATTAGCCCTAATAATAACGAGGTTCCAATGTATGCAGTAAAATGAAAAATAGCATTAAAATTGCACTTACATGTTGGAGAAGATATTCAACCAGCATCACATTTGCAATATAATAAGGTCCAAGATAGAAAAGAACCCAATTTATACATCAAAATTCATCCATCATCCAAAAATATTCACCAAGGAAAAATGTGAAGTTCTCTAATGAGAGAGAGATCCAAATCCAAGTGATAATACAAATGAATCCTTCCAACTCCTATTTATACACCAATTAGGAGTTCAAATTACCTAATGGGCCTACATATACCTAATGTGCAAATTAACTAACTTTTGGAGACAAGCCCACCAAACTAGCTCACAAATGAAATAATAAGCCTATCAAGTGGTCAAATAATGATCTATGCATGTCGTAGGGCCCTCCATGAGGCCTGACGAGGTCCATAAGTGCCATAATGATGAATAAAATGCTTAAAAGTGATGGACAAAGGGGGTGGCCTCTTGTTCTCCAAACTCCAAACAACAAACATGTGTTGCTCACAGTGGGTGTGGGGGCACACCAATGACCTCATGGGTCTCCATATGAGTCGAAGATGCCTGTAGACCATATTTAAGGGCTTAAATGATGGAATGAATGTTTCCATGTCATCGTACAAGTCTTGGGACACCTTCCAAGCATGTGGTGCACCTGTGGGGACAATTGGGCACAGTGTACCAAATGCATCTTCATTGTCCAAAGGGTGGATCGCTAGAAATCTCTGAACATCTCTGGGGATCCATGGAGTGTTTTCTACTGCTCTGGAAGCCCATGGATCTCTACACACACCCAATGTGTGCCAATGTAGCCCTCTGGAGGGTTAGGACCCAGTATAGTAAGACCAAACCTAAATGGACATCATCTACAATCCTGCATAAGATCCAATGCGTCCCCTAGCCTTCTAGTACAACAAGTCATTACAGTAATCGAGTAAAAGTGCTTACAAACCATGCATATAAAGTGGACACTTTATAATGGCATGCCCTTCCATAGTGGGATTTTGCATGTGCTAATGTCTCCAAGCTCCAAAGGGGGTTAGCCAGGTACCTTATTAGGTGGTTTCTTCCTTTAGAGGGGATAATATGTCCAAGGTACATCCCTCAAATGGTGGTGGCATGTGATAAAGAGGTGAAATGGAATAGGGAATGAGAGGGGAAATCCTGGGCCACATATCAGGGCACAAGGGTAGCTAGAGAAAGGGAAGCCCACACCTAGGTGTATAATTTGTAGGAGGGAGCAATCGTGGTACATGAGGTGCCCTGACCTTGATTTTTCCACCCTTCTTTATATACATTTTTCCTTTTATGATTTTTATTTGATTAAGCGCTTGTTTGACTTTGGTCAATTTAGTGTGTCCTAAATTGCTACATTAATTTATCAATCCGGGATTCGTAAGATGATGAAGTGTGGCGCACTATATGTGCAAGATAACCTATTTCTTACCTTTTTGTCGTTTTTGGTTTTCTAATGTGAGATGGAAATTCTAAAATAAAAACAAGTATGGTTATGATTGTTCAAGGAAATGATATCCTTTATAATGATTTACCAACTTCAAACTTCAAAAGGAATTTAAAACATACAATGACAAAACTTGAAAGGAAATGAAAATGTGCTGCTAGCCTAATAAATCAAACAATGAACTATTGAGCATGAAAACCAAACTATCCTTGCTGCTGTCTAAACACAAAAGAAACTATGCTTAAAGAAATCCAATAATTGCAACAAAGTAAATCTAAATCAAATTACATCAACTTATATTCTGATCCCTCGCCATTAGTCCAGCTATGGCTTTCGGAGGTAACCATAAACAACTTGAGCAATCTGATATCTAATTTGCAGAAAAAAGAAACTAATATCAAACTACACACTCATACTTCAATCCCTCACCATCAGTCCAGCTGTGGCTTTCGGAGGTAACTGAAAATGACATGAGCAATTTAATATATCTAACTTGCAGAAAGTAAACTAATATCAAACTACACACTCATACTTCAATCCCTCACCATCAGTCCAGCTGTGGCTTTCGGAGGTAACTGAAAATTTCATGAGCAATTTAATATATCTAACTTGCAGAAAGTAAACTAATATCAAACTACACATTCATACTTCAATCCCTCACCATCAGTCCAGCTGTGGCTTTCGGAGGTAACTGAAAATGTCATGAGCAATTTAATATATCTAAATCTGACTACTGAAGCAAATGAGCAACACTGAAATAAACAAAGCATTACTGAAATTAAACAGAAACTAAGAAAAGTAAATTAGCAGCAGAACAATATTGATTCCATGTCATTAGTCAAAAGATATGCAAATGCCCGACTTCCTATTTGTAATCTGAAACAAGAACACTGATCAGTTAACATAAAACATGAAAGATTATGGACAGAAGTAAAGTGTAAAGCATGAAAGATTATAAACAGATATGAAGCATAAATACCATGAAAGATGCAATTTATAAACACATGAATGATTATGGCACAATGAATTTAAAGAAACGAAACAAGAAACTATACAGTAATGCACAAAACCTCAGCGTGTGCAGGGGCCCTCTGCACCAACCTTGGCTACAGCCTTCAAGTACGAATTACGCTTGGAAACAGAGTCTTCTTATATATTAAAATGCAGTCATAACAGAGAGATAATATTACGGCACAGTGGAAACGTAATTACATTACAGAGCTATCTGGAGGCTAATGGAGACTAATCTAATATGCGTATGCAAACACATTATTTATAACAAAGGAAATATAACTAATTCCCTAAAGTTTATGTTGATAGAAAACACGTAAACCATTACGTCCAGAGATCTAGGATCATGGCCGCGTTGAGGAGTAAATCTATGAAGAGTGGATGTTGGATTTGGCTTATGGAGCCATGTACAGGTGTTGATGTGTCTCCCGTAAGTTAGAAACGGTCATGCAAATCCTCACGTGATGAGAAACAGAGTCCTGTCACCGTGGGACTCTACGGTTGACTTCCACTTGGCCACCTTTGACCACAACCTCCTTAAGTGAATTTTCTCGAGCCAATAGGACACGATCCATGTCCACATCATTTATGACTTGCCCATGTGGCTCGTTTTTCCTGAAGACACCTGTAACATAGAATTTCACAAAATGGCTGCGGAAAGTTGCAGCAGCTGCAGAAAGTCGCAAGATTCCGCAGCTAAATGAGCAAAAATCTAAATCAAAAAACAGACACAAAATATAGTTAAAAACCATTTTAGATGCTCTTTTTCAATTAATATACAATGATATTGACAACTTGGAAGGTTCAAGTGAATGAAAAAGGTCTAGAATGGTGTATAGGAA
This sequence comes from Pinus albicaulis, assembly GCA_034641835.2. Classification (NCBI taxonomy): domain Eukaryota; kingdom Viridiplantae; phylum Streptophyta; class Pinopsida; order Pinales; family Pinaceae; genus Pinus; species Pinus albicaulis. The sequence goes on along the minus strand of CM076573.1, from coordinate 590,471,587 downwards.
AGATGCAGATTTGAGACTCAACATACCCCCACTGTGAAGGTGTTGCATGTCCTCATGCAACCAAAATTTTGATAATCCTTCTTCAGTTCATATGCCTTGACACTTCAGCCAGTACATCCAGCCCTCTCCTCCTCTTCCTTGGTGCTGCTAACATTCTGGGCTTCTTCATTAAGCATCTAAATTTGATATTAACTAGTGCTCTGCTTAACTTCTGGCATTTCTTTTTCAATTTCCTGTTCTTCTTCTGCCATATTCCCAGATGTAGCATGGTATTATCATGAATGATTTTGTCCAATTTGCTTTGTTCCTTCAATGCCTCATTTTCATTTTTAATGTGTTTATTTAAAAGCTCTAGCTCAAAGACTTCTTGTTTTAGTGATTGGACTAGATCATTTTGTACTGTGTGAGGCTGAGTGGACGAAGTATTGGGACCCGTAGCTTCTCTTTCTAAAGATTCTATATAATCATATACTTCTTGTTGCTTTGGGTCTATATCAGGTGTCGTTTTTATTGGGCTGTCCCCAAAATGCCGTGAAGGAGAGTTGTCTTCAAAATCTGGCTGAGAAGGGCTCACATCAACATCTGGCTGAGAATGGGATGGACTATGTTCAATGTTTGACTGAGAATGAAATGAACCAGGTTCACTGACTGACTGAGAGTGAGATGGACTATAGTCAGCTGGGGATTTTTCAGATGTTTCTTCTCCCAAATCAATAAAATGAGGTCCCTTCGTTTGCGTTTTCCTGAACTTCCCCTTAAGCCTGGAACTTCTTCTCACACACTGTGGACCACTGTCTTTTTTCTTTTGTTTTCCTTTCTCTTTCTTCTTGGCTATGGATAACTGTTCTTGAAGATGAACCAATCTCTCAGATAACACTTGATGATCTTCTTCTTCGGAAGAAGGGGTTTGATGTATAGCCTCAATACTTTTTCTCTCTTTTGATGTTATTGGATTTTTACCCTTGGTTTCTTTCTTCTTCCTTTTTGACAGTCTCTCTTCCCTACTAGTTCTTTCAATTGTAATAGTAGGAGTACTTTGAGTTTCATCATTTGTTCTTTTTCTCCTACTCCTTCTTGATGTGCTACCTTTAGGAATTTCTTGAGGTTCCTCAAAGAAATTTCTAATCAAAAATTGTTCCCATGTGTCCTTCTTCTCCTTTAACTCTTTTTCAATCAAAATTTTTACAAGACCATGGTGATGTAGATGTGGTTCTACATCCCCTAAATGTTTCTGAATAGTCATAGACATCTTCTTCAAACTATTTAATAGAAAATATGGGAGATTGAGATTTTGATTATCTATAAAATTCATCAGCAATCTGGTATGGTACATATACATGGACCCAAAACGGCCTTCACAGGTGATGAATTTTTGAACAACTAGCAGCAAAGTAGCCCATTCCTCTTTCAAAGCATGAACATGAATTCCTCTTTTAAAAATAGTTATGTCCATACCTTGGTTTCGTAAGATTATTCTCTAGGCTTCATCACTAATGCTTTTGTTCTTAAACCATCGTTCACCCTCTTGAAGAAGTTCTGTGGCAGATGCTATAGATGCCTCATTCACCGTAAACTTAAGGTCTCCAATCTCTACCTCTAGGCCATTGAACGACCTTGCAAAAGCTTTTGTCACTTCTTTATGATAGCCTCTAAACTTTTGGATAAACCGCAGCCACTTTGCCTTCTTCAATATATCCCTGACTTGCGGATATCCTTCCATGAATTTAGGTCCTTCTGGTTCTGCTCTCAACAATTTACCCATCCTTCTTTCTGCTCTTTAAAAACTTGCCTGCGTGAGGAGGGTTCAATGGAAGTAGGACGGCTGAATGAATAGAAATGAGCACGATGACTGTAGGTAGATATCAGAGAGTGGGTATACAGACTGTAGCGTAACAGAGAATGAAATGGAGAGAAGCAGAACAGAGAAGGGTTTCGTGAGCACGGCAGAGATACGGCTGTGAGATTAATAGAACAATAGGAAGAGTATAACACATCCGGCAGTGTTTGAAATTTGGTGGCTACAAAATAAATGTAAGCACGTTTAAACAACAGTTATGGATTTTATGCAGCTGAAAGAAGCCGTAGTCAAATCAACTACGTCTCATTGTCATAGGTGGAATATCGGAGTATGAGTGAAGATCGGAGGTTTAATTATGGGACCGTTTGAGAATGAATGCGAGAAGATCATATGGAGATCGTGAAAGGGTTACGGAGTTTGTCAATATAATCATTGCACATAATGGAGCTTATGGTTCATAACTATATAAAAATGTGTTTTCAATGCTATTTGAAATGAATTTTTACTCATACCTTGGAATCTTTGCCATTTTTCCTTGGTCTTCAATTAGTTGCTCCTCATTGATATCTTGAATGCTCCATGTCTTCATAATTGGTCCTCATACCTGCATTTTATTTCATGATTATGGAAATAACATCTGGTTGTACATTCTTTTGAAAAACAGAGTGGTAGCTGCGGAATCTGCTTCTGGCTGCAGAAACTGGTGTCAGCTGCGGAAACAGATGTCAGCTGCGGAAACTGACACAGCTATTATTTGGGTGAGTGGAAATGAACGGATGACAATTGGTTAAATGGAAATGGTCATGAAAGAGAATTTTATTGGTGAAATGGAATGAAACAGATAAAATGAAGTGAAATGGAATGAAGTGGAGTGAAATGAAGTGGAATGAAGTGGAATGGAATGGAGTGGGTGGTCACAAAACTTGTGAAATGAAAGAGAGATTTTTTTTTTTGGGAAAATATAGGGTGTCAGGTGTTCCTGATTTTCACCCAATATTTTCTGTATAAGACTGCCAATCAGTGATTGGTTTTCAGGCTTATACAATTTTTTATTTTTTTTTTAAATTGAAAAGAACAAAAGCTAGGCTAGTGGAGAAGAAGAATTCTTCTGTACCGGCCTGATTGCAGAATTTTCTTGAAATATTTTGAAAAATTCCTCTTTTGAGAGTGGCTTATGATAAACTTTCAGTCTGTGGCCATTCACAATAAGAGGAGTTTGAAACTCATCAATGGTCTTGATTCTTACTGCTCCATTGCTAAATATCTTGTCAATCTCATATGGCCCAAGCCAATGAGTCTGAAATTTTCCTTGAAAATATTTAAACTTGGAATCAAATAACAATGCCCAATCTCCTTCTTGAAACTTCTTCTCTTTGATGTACTTGTCATGCCATTTAGCTCTTTGATATTGAACTAGATCATTTCTTAGAATTGCCTCTTGTCTGATAAGTCCATCCCCAACTGAACTGCTATCTTGAAGGTCTTGACTTGGAACTCAATGGGGAGCAGGACTTCTTTCCCATAAACAAGTTCATAGGGAGAATGTCTTGTTGTATTTCTCCATGTAGTTCTGTAGGCCCACAAGGCTTCAGGAAGCCTTTCTGCCCAATCCCTCATACCTGCAGTTTATTTCATGATTATGGAAATAACATCTGGCTGTACATTCTTTTGAAAAATAGAGTGGTAGCTGCGGAATCTGCTTCTGGCTGCGAAAATTGGTGTCAGCTGCGGAAACAGATGTCAGCTGCGGAAACTGACACGGCTATTATTTGAGTGAATGGAAATGAACGGATGACAATTTGACTAAATGGAAATGGTCATGAAAGAGAATTTTATTGGTGAAATGGAATGAAATAGATAAAATGAAGTGAAATAGAATGAAGTGGAATGAAGTGGAATGGAATGGAGTGGGTGGTCACAAAACTTGTGAAATGAAAGAGAGATTTTTTTTTTTGGAAAATATAGGGTGTCAGGTGTTCCTGATTTTCACCCTACATTTTCTGTATAAGACTACCAATCAATGATTGGTTTTCAGGCTTATACGTTTTTTTTTTTTTCTACTGAAAAGAACAAAAGCTAGGCTGGTGGAGAAGAAGAATTCTTCTGTACCAGCCTGATTGCAGAATTTTATTGAAACATTTTGACAAATTCCTCTTTTGAGAGTGGCTTATGACAAACTTTCAATCTGTGGCCATTCACAATAAGAGGAGTTTGAAACTCATCAATGGTCTTGATTCTTACTGCTCCATTGCTAAAGATCTTGTCAATCTCATATGGCCCAAGGCAATGAGTCTGAAATTTTCCTTTGAAATCTTTAAACTTGGAATCAAATAACAATGCCCAATCTCCTTCTTGAAACTTCTTCTCTTTGATGTACTTGTCATGTCATTTAGCTCTTTGATATTGAACTAGATCAGTTCTTAAAATTGCTTCTTGTCTGATCTCATCTAGCTCGTTCAACTGCTCCATTCTATGCTTTTGGGCTTCTGATAAGTCCATCCCCAACTGAATTGCTATCTTGAAGGTCTTGACTTGGAACTCAATGGGGAGCAGGACTTCCTTCCCATAAACAAGTTCATAGGGAGAATGTCCTGTTGTATTTCTCCATGTAGTTCTATAGGCCCACAAGGCTTCAGGAAGCCTTTTTTCCCAATCTCTTCTATGTAGATGAACAGTTTTGGTGATGATACTTTCGAGAACTTTGTTGGTAGACTCCACTTGACCATTTTATTGTGGATGGTAAGGAGTAGATCTTCTATGCTTGATTTTGTATTCTTCCATCAGCTTCTCCACCAGGTTGGATGTGAATTGGCTTCCTTGATCTGTCACAATTTCTCTTGGAACACCAAAGCGAGTAAAAATATCCTCATAAAGAAAATGAACAACTGAATTTTCAGTAGAAGATACTAATGCTTTAGCTTCTACCCATTTAGTAACATAATCAGTGCAAACCAATATATACTTCTTTTGCTTAGATGGTGGATTAATAGGTCCAGTGAAATCTAAAGCCCATTTTTCAAAGGGTTCAATGAGTACCTGTGTTTGCAATGGCATTTCATTTGAAAGGGTAGGTTTCCCTACTCTTTGGCAGCTGTCACACCTTTTGACATATTGTTTTGCATCTTTGAAGAGGAAGGCCAATAATATCCTAAAGAGAGGATTTTATAGGCTGTCCTTTTGTCTGCAAAGTGTCCGCCGCATGGTTCATCATGACATGCCTTAAGAATATCAGGCATTTCATCTTCCTTGACACATCTTCTGATCACAAGATCTGGCCTTGTTTTAAACAATTCGTTAGAAATCCATGAATATTTTGAACTCTCCTGAATAATTTTTCATTTTTCACTTGGAAATAAATGTGAAGGTAGTTTCCCTGTAACCAAATAGTTAGCAATATCTGCATACCAAGGAGTCTTAATAGTTACTGCAAACAAGTATTCATCGGGAAACTTATCCTCTACAGGAGAATCTTCTTTAGTATTCTGAATCCTAGACAAGAAATCAGCTACTGTATTTTGTTTCCCTGGTCTATCCAACACAGTAATATTGAATTCTTGTAAAAGTAAGAGCCATCTTGTCACTCTGCCATTAGTAACAGGTTTTTTCATTAAATATCTAATTGCAGAATGGTCAGTATGAATAAAATTTTCATAGCCTGTTATATAATGTCTAAACTTATTGATTGCATGAACAACAACTAAAAACTCTTTTTCAGTCACAGTATAGTTTAACACTGTGGGAGTCAAATTTTTACTGGTATAATAAATGGCATAAGGAACTAAATATTTTTGACCCAACACATCTCCCAGAGCTGTATCTGAGGCATC
>CM076573.1:590325445-590465862 GCA_034641835.2 Pinus albicaulis | reverse complement strand
AACTACTCGAGGCTCAAAGGTTAAGAGCATGATGTGCAAGATATAGCAGTGATTACCTCGTTTTTGGTAGGGTGGTTCATTGCCCTCCGGGGGTTGGGAAATTCATGGGTTCTTGAATGATAAAGGAGGCTTATCTAGGGCCTATGGAACTAGGGTGATGGCCATGGTTATGGGATAGAGCTCATGTATTGGTTTTTCCCCACGTGCTAATTATGTTTGTCCCAACCATATTTTGCATTTTGTGGTACATTTTCCTATTGAATGTGGCCATTTATGCTTTTAATTTTCTTTTTAGCTGCTTCAACCTCTGAGGCATCCTTCCAAGCCTGAACCAAGGTGGGGGCAAGGGAATGGGGAGGCTAACCTTATGTGGACCCAGGTGGGAAAGATGATGAATGGGGATAGAGTGAATGGAAGGGCAGAGATATATGTGGATAAGAGAGCGCGACCACGCAACCGAAGTCGGGGTTTCCCAAGTAGTACCACCCTAAAACCAAATGGTCAATAAAGGAGATCCCACAAGACTAAAATACAAGGGTAGCATCCAAAAGAGGTCAAGGGGACAGAAGCACCAAATAAGCCCATTCTTTTTGTCGAATCCCCCCATCAATCCATGCCTAGAAGTGTCCATGATAAGTAAACCCAATACTCAATTATCAAATGACAGACATACCTTTAGGTTTGGGAGATCCACCTTCAAACATACGATCAATACAGAAGGGTGAGGGACCACATGGCTGGCTCAGGTGGCAGAGAAATGGCACAACGAGCTAGTTGACGGTTGCAAGGGGCTGTCGGATGAGGTCCATCATGGAGAAAAAAATTCTCCTATGGATATCACTCACAAAGTGGTGGGTAACAGCTGGCTGCAACTGGGACATGATCTCTCGAAGAGGTGAGCAAAACTACTCGAACGGGAGGTCACGAGAACTCCAACAATATCTTGGTCACCATAGACCTCTATATGCACATATTAATGACCAAAACCATGGAGAAATATGTTTTTCACAGTGTCTTAAGATCACCCATGGTTAATCTCAGGGCATAAAATCAACAAGTAATAAAAATATGCAATTTTAATCTAAATGAAGTTAATATATCATGAGAAATATCATATGAGATTAGTTTTAATGCATAAAATCAACATGCAATGAATCCTACTCTAACATGCATATGGTATAATGTCAAGTGCTAGGAATAGTCATAGGCCCAATGCAACCAACATGTCAATTGATCAATACAAGAATTCACACTTTCCTGATTATTTTTGCAATGGAATTGACAATACAAGTGGGAATAATAATGATATGAGGAGTTGCGAGGGTGGGAGGTGGGAAAACAAGAGACCCATATGCCATATAAGGGAACCCTGGAAGAAGGAAAAGACACTAGTCGAGAGGATTGAATTTGATCCTCCAACTAGGAGATGGAAATGTCAACGACCAAGTATATGAATCTTTGATGAAGAAATATCTCGGTCCTATTGTTGTGAAGCTAGCTCCAAAAATAGAAGAAAAGAGATGTCAATGCCTTAGAAATAAGCCAATTTGAGGGGGCAACCTCCAATACATTACATGAATGAACAATTATTCGATGATACAAATTACAAAACCTCCTTTCTATATATAGAATTCCAGGGGGCCATAATCTAATCCTAGTGTGGCCATAATGTAATCCTATCCGACCTAACAATAATAATATAAGGGCACAATAATAACAATATGGGGGTTACAAGGGTACAATAATAACAATAAGGGGGTTAAACTAACAACAATAAGGGACTATACTAGTAATATAGGGACCTAACATGCCCCTCTCCTTCAAAAAAGTGTTGTCCTCAATGCTTGAGTAGCTCTGGGTGCTTCTGTATAAAATTCTCATCCTCCCATGTAGAATCTTCAGTGGGTAAGTTCTTCCACTTGATGAGATACTCTGAAATTGTTCGATTCCGTAGTTGTCGAGTTCTTTTTTCCATGACTGCTTCAGGTTCCAATATGATTTTCCCTTCCCCATCAAGTTCTGGCAATACTGTTTGAACTGGAAGATTTTCACCCATAACCTTCTTTAAGCATGAAACATGGAAAACTGGATGTACTCGCGAAGAAGCAGGAAGCTCCAATTTGTATGCCATAGTACCAATCTTTTGCAACACCTTGTAAGGACCATAGTACTTTGGCGATAATTTATTATCTTTCTTAGCTTGCTTGAGGGACATTTGTTTGTATGGTTGTAGCCGTAAAAATACCCAATCTCCTACATCAAAACTTCTCTCGCTGCGATGTTGATCTGCCTGTTGTTTCATTCGATTTTGTGCCAGATTCAGGTTATCCTTTAAGAGTTGGAGAACTTCTTGCTGATGCTCGATGTGATCTTCCACTGCTTGAACCTTCGAATTTTCCCTTAAAGATGATGTGATGGATGGTGGATGATATCCATAAAGTGCCATAAATGGGGTCATTTATGCTGCAGTATGAAAGGAAGTCTTATACCACCATTCAGCGAGAGGTAACCACATGACCCATTGTGTTTGTTTATTTGATACAAAACAACGAAGATGTCCTTCCAAACATTTATTTACTATCTCAGTTTGACCATCAAATTGAGGTTGATAAGATGAGCTATGAGCTAATTGAGTACCCAAACAAGAAAATAACTCCGTCCAAAAATTTCCAGTAAAAATGGGATCTCTGTCACTCACAATAACCCTTGGGTTTCCATGTAGCTTTTGAATTGTGTCCATAAATGTAGTAACAACTGTACTTGCTTTAAATGGATGAGATAATGCACAAAAGTGTGCATACTTGGTAAGTCTATCAACTACCACCATGATGACACTCTTTCCTTCGGACTTAGGTAAACCTGTGATAAAATCCATTGAAATCTCCTCCCAACGTTGACTTGGAATGGATAAAGGATGTAGAAGTCCTGGGGTCTTAATTGTTTCCACTTTATTCTGCTGGCAAACCAAACATTCCGCCACAAACTTTTGAATATCAGATTTAAGGCCATCCCAAAAAAATTCTTTCTTCACCCTGTGGTAAGTTTTTAAAAATCCTGAGTGTCCTCCTAAAGGAGAAGTGTGAAATTCCAGAAGAATATTTTGTTTAGTTGGGAATTCTTACAAAGATATAAGCGATCTTTGTACCATAAGGAATCATTTTTCCAACTAAATGTATCAGATGTACTAGGATCTTGCTGCAACTTTTGAATGAGTGTCCATACATCTTTGTCCTTCTTCCATTCATCTCTTGCTTCGGTTATCCAATCTGGTTGGATAATAGAATGGCACAAAGCAATGCTTCCACCTCTTCATTCTTTCTTGAGAGTGCATCTGCAACAACATTAAGCTTTCCTTTTTTGTAGATTATTTCAAAGTCATAACCCAACATCTTTGTGACCCATTTTCGCTGCTCTTCTAAAGATAGTCTTTGTTCCAAAAAGTGTTTAAGACTATCATGATCATTTTTTACCTTGAAGTGTCTTCCCATTAGGTAAGTTCGCCATTTCTTTAGTGCATGAGGTATTGCTAACATTTCCTTCTCATAAATAGGTTTCTGTAAATACTTTCCTTTGATTGGACGACTTTCAAAAGCAATGGGTCTTCCTTCCTGCATTAAAACTGCACCAATTCCATTTCCTAAGGCATCACATTCCACAATAAAGGTTTTTGTGAAGTCTGGCGTAGCTAAGACCAGTGCTAGGCACATTTCCTCTTTAAGATGTTCAAAGGCCTTAGTTGCTTCAGGAGTCCATGAAAATGCATATTTCTTCAATAATGTTGTTAGAGGTGCTGCTATTCTCCCATAATTCTTAACAAAATTTCGATAATACCCTGTTAACCCGAGAAATCCTTGCAGCTGCTTTATAGTTGTGGGGACTTTCCATTCCTTAATGGCTTTACTTTTGTTAGGGTCTACCTTAACACCCTCGTGAGACACAATATGACCCAGATATTCCACCTCTTGTACTCCAAAGAAACATTTGGATGCTTTTGCATATAATTGTTTCTCCTCCAATAGTTTGAGCACTCTGTCCACATGTTGAACATGATCCTTCTAAGACGTGCTATAAATTAGTATACCATCAAAAAGTAATAGCACAAATTTTCTAAGGAAGGGTTTGAAAATGGAATTCATCAACCCTTGAAATGTATAAGGTGCATTGGTAAGGCCAAAAGGCATGACCAAAAATTCATAATGACCCTCATGAGTTCAAAATGTTGTTTTCGGAATATCTTCAGTCTTCATTCTAATTTGATGATATCCTGAACGAAGATCCAACTTGGTAAAATAAATTGCTCCATGTAATTCATCCAATAATTCATCAATCACAAGAATGGAAAATTTATCTTTAATGGTGAACTTATTGAGCTCCCTATAATCGAGACACATGCACCATGAACCATCCTTCTTGTGTACCAATACTACAGGAGAAAAGAAAGAACTTTGACTAGGTTGAATTATACCCGCCTCTAATATTTCTGCAATCATACGTTCAATTTCGCTCTTTTGGAAGTAAGGATATCTATAAGGCCGGATGTTTGGAGGAACACTTCCTGGAATCAAATGAATAGCATGATCATGATCACGAATAGGTGGGAGTCCTTTGGGAGTTTCAAACACCTTGGAATGATTGTCCAAGACTTGTTGGAGATCTACAGAAATATATGATTTTGATGTTGGAACTTATAGTGAGCATAATTGTGCAATTATGCCTCGTTGTCCTTTCTTTAGAAGCTTTGTATTTGGGGAAAAACCATGTTTCTTGTTTTTTCGTAAGGGAAACCAGCTCTTCATCAAAACTAGGGGAACAAACCTCGTCACAAACATCCATTTCCGAGGCAGGGACATAACAAGGGGAGGAATGCTCAAATATTAAGAAAAACCATGTATCGATGGCTCAAGGAAGCTTCTTCCTCAGTTTCTTTTACATTAGAATCATAAGAATTTCCCACAATTTGGGAAGGCTCTTCTTTGATTGAATCATCTTGGAACATAAATAAGAGACCCTTCCAATCACTAGGGAGGTCTCCATAAGGGCCAACACTGTTGTCGCGAAGGGGCATAGTATCTTCTTCTTTCTTGAGGTCATTCTTAGAGACTATGGGGTCTTCATTTTTATAGTCATACGCAATTCCCCAATCAACAACCCAAAATTTATTCACAGATTACGTTCTTTAGACATGGAATACTTTTCCTCCTTCATCCATTCTTGAAGAACGATATCCAAGGTATTTACTAAATTATTTTAATGGAATTCTTCAAGAAGGTCATCGGTAGGACTCCTTTTATATTCACACTTCATGTTACAAAGTCCTTCCGATTGCTCACAATTGTTAGTTTTTTTAGCATCAGATGTGTTCTAGCCACGAGATTTGGTGGAGAGGCTAGAATACATGTATCCTCCAATACCCATAAATCGTTTCTGGAAATTACACCTAGAGACGACTTAATTAGATTTATTAATTAATTTTTAATATTTCCTAAGTCTAAACTTAGAAAATATGATTAATTAATCATAATTAATTAAGTCATGGTGTGAATGTTCTAGAAACTCACACGAATCAACAGGGAAATAATTTGGGCCATCGATTATAAGAAGAAGTCAATGGGTAGATGGAGAACACACCAGTGCAGTTACTCAGTTGTGTAGGCAGATCGATTTTCTCAGTGGCTGAGATTCAATAGAGGAGATAGTTTCAGAGGGTGAGTAGCAGGTGAGAGAGAGAGAGAGGGTATCAACAGAGGTCTGGGAAGTGCATATCGAATTCAGGAGGAGGCAACGTGAGGAAAGACATAGTCCACTAGAGCTCTGTGCAGAGAGTGACACAGAGGCACCAACGTATGGGCAGAGGGTCCATCTTGGGTTCAAGGAGTCGCTATGGAGAGTGAGAAATTTATCACAAAATTTTACTTAGTATTTTTCCTTTGTTTTGGCTGTCCGAATTCTTGTACTCAGATTTTTGTTGAAGATTAATAAGAAAACCCTCATCTGTTGCACTGGATTTCCTACATTGGGTTTTTCTGGGGACAATTGTCCAAAAATAGGTTTGTTAATGTTTTTCTATGTGTGCTATAATTTATCTATTTCCAACATTTTATTTTCTGCAGAAGTTTATTGTGAGAATTGTAGTATTAAATTTATTCGATATTTTTTGTAACAAATAAACTACATAATCAATTTTCAGTTAGAAGAATATTTTTTAGTTATTTCAATAGATGAATTTTTCACATGGTATCGAAGCTTACATGATCAACCAAAGAGCTTAGTAGCAAAGAAGAGAAGGAGGGTCGTTGCTCTGCGTAAGCAACAATTCCTTGACCAGGAGGGTCAAAATTCTTGAGGAAAATTGATTTTTGTGAGAGAGCGACAGAGAAATCTGATTTCTCCAGATCGAGGATTAGCAGAGGCAAAGGGAGTAGCCTTATCTTTTGTAGAGAAAATCTCTAGCTGGATGCAACAATTTTGCAGTAGGAGAATCAAGGTCGGGAGGAAAGAGAAATAACACAGAGAATCATGGATAGAATCAACAGTTAGGATGCTTAAGATTTATCTTCCAGGTTGGAGGATGAGTTTGTTTTCTTGTTAGGTTCAACATCACCTGGTGTCTGGTATATAGATATTGGAGCTTCAACTCATATGACAGGAGTTATAGAATATTTCTCTAGCTATCAGGAGGGGAAAATGGACTTCCATATCACTATGGGAAACATAACTAAATGTACTCTAGTGGGGAGAGGCACCATAGAGTTTTATACATAAACAAGAACTAGCATCAGTGCTACTAATGTATTGCATGTGCCAAGATTTGCTATGAATCTAATTTAAGTGTCCCAGTTACAGGACTAGGGGTATGATGTACACTCCGTAGGGAAGAAAGTGTATGTCAAACACTCTAGCTGGAAGAAGGTGAGACAGACTGGAGCCCGAAGCAACAAGTTATATAGGTTGCAACTCTATTCTCCAATGGCACTGATAGGTAGTGATATTAGTAGTGGGAAGGAGTTGAATGAATTATGGCACAGGAGGATGGGACATTTACACCATGGTGCACTCAAGATGCTCAGAGAAACTATAACAGGAGTTCCATTTCTCAGCATAGAGCACAATGATGTATGCAGAGGATGCGTACTTGGGAAGTACGCAAAGGCAACATTTCCGAGAAGTGACAATAGAGAAAACGATGTGTTAGGACTAATACACTCAAATATTTGTGGCCCTATGTCCACTAGAGCTCTTAGTGGTGTTGAATACTTCATCACATTTATTGATGACCATTCTAGAAAGACCTGTATCTATTTCTTAAAGACCAAAGATGAGGTCTTCTTTGATCGGTTCAAAGAGTTCAAGGCACTCGTAGAGAACGTGACAGGGAAAAATATCAAGGTGTTGCGCTTAGATAACGGTGGAGAATACATTGATAAATATTTCACAGAATTCTGTGCGAAGGAAGGCATCAAAAGAGAATGGAAAATTACATATAACACTCAACAGAATGGAGTAGCGGAGCGGAATAATAGAAAAATAGTTGGGGATGCAAAGGCTATGTTATATGATCAGGATCTGCCCAGATGTTTATGGGCAGAGGCATGTAACACAACAATGTACATTCAAAATAGAACTCCTCATAGAGCATTGGGGAATAAAACGACAGAGGGAGTCTTCACACGAAATAAGACTGAAGTGAGTCACTCGAGGATTTTTGGGAGTGTGGCTTACTGCCACGTGCCAGATGAAAAGCACAAAAAATTAGATCAGACTGCAGAGAAGGGGTTCCTTTTCGGGAATAGCGAGACCTCAAAGGCATACAAGATCTACATTCCTAGTAGTAGGAAGATTGTAGTGAGACGAGATGTAAAGTTCATGGAAGACAGAGATTTTAGGAGATATCGAGAGATGTCTACAGGTGATCAGTCAATGGAAGATCCATTAGTCCAGCAGCATGGACAACAAGTGGAACCAACAAGAGTAGAGTCATAGGGGTCAAGTACAGTGACTAGTACCAGTATCTCTTCAGGGGTAGGAGATACAAGGAGTTCTCAGTAGACAGATCAACAGGGACAGGAGGAGGAATTGATTGAACCTCCCACCAACAGTGGTAGAGCCAGTAGGGATGTGCGTCAGCCCTTGAGAGACATAGAGGAGTTTTTCGGGGCTCCTAGGACGGACAAGAGACAAAACAAGAAGCCTGAGAAATATCAAGCTTTGGTAGCTCAGGTTGCAGAACCCTCCAGCTTTCAGGAAGTCGAACAACATCAGATGTGGGTGGATGCCATGGTAGGAAGTGCATCATACCTTGAGAGACACAAAGGAGTTTGTCGGAGCGCCTAGGATGGACAAGAGACAATGCAGGAAGCCTGAGAGATATCAAGCTTTGGTAGCTCAGGTTACATATTTCTCCAGCTTTCAGGAAGTCACACAACATCAAGTGTGGGTGGATTCCATGGTAGGAGAGTATTGTTTTATCATGACAAATTATGTTTGGGAGGTAGTGCCGAGGTCGGAAGATAGATTAGTTGTAGGTTCCAGATGGATCTACAAGATCAAGTACGTTGTAGATGGAAGTATAGAGAAGTAAAAGGCTAGATTCATGGCAAAGGGGTATGCATAGAAGGAAGGAATAGACAGCGAGGAGACCTTCGCCCCAGTTTCCATATATATCTCTATCAAATCTGTTATATCCCTAGCAGTGAAAATGGGATGGGAGATTCAACAGATGGGCGTCAAGACAAGATTCTTGAATGGGGTGATAGAAGAAGAGGTGTATATAAAGCATCCCGAAGGCTTCGAAACTCATGAGAAGCGTAGTCATATATGTAGATTGAAGAAATACCTATACGGGCTCAAGCAAGCACCCAAGGCGTGGTATGGTCGAATTGACAGTTACTTGCAGCAGTTGGTATTCGTCAAGAGTGATGCAGGTCCCAACCTATAATTTTTGATGGTGGAGAATGAGCCTCTCATTATGGTTTTGTATGTGGATGATCTCTTTTTGACAGGATCATCAAGGCTCACAAAAGACTGCAAAAGGAACCTTGAAGCAGAATTAGACATGATTGGAAGTATGGAAGATGCATTATTTTATAGGATTGGAAGTATGGCAGAAGAATCAAGAGATCTTCCTTGGGCAAGGGAGATATGTGACAGATATTTTGAAGAGGTTAAGAATGCAAGATTGCTGACCCATGATCACCAATTGGAAGAAGATATATGCATAAGGAAACAAGGAAGTCGACCCCACCTTATACAGGAAGCTCATTGGGTCTCTCATGTATCTAGTTAACACTAGGCCATGCATTTGTTTCGCTATCAATACCGGTATTCAGTTCATGGTGTAGCCGAATAGGGTACATTGGGCAGCAAAAAGGAACATTCTTAGATATGTGTGCTAAACAGTCAGGTATGGGTTGAAATATACTCAAGGGGATGTCGTTAGATTATGCTGATTCAAAAATGAAAATTGGGTAGGCAGTTTAGTGGGCAAGAAAAGTACCTTCGGGTATTGGTTCAGCGTTGGATAAGGGATGGTCTCTTGGTGCAGCAAGAAATAGAAGTCAGTAGCACTAAGCTCAGTAGAAGTAGAATATATGACGGACAACATAACCACGTGCAAAGCTATATGGCTTAGGAAGTTGCTCGTGATTTTATTTACGAAAAATATGGGAGCGACTAGTGTCTACTGTGATAATCAGCGTTGCATAAAATTGTCTGAGAATCCAGTGTTTCATGACAGGTCAATGCACATAGATATTAGATGTCATTTCATCAGAGATTGATTACAACGTGGGGCAGTCTAGCTGCAGTATGTTCCCACAAGAGATCAAGTAGCAGACATACTCACAAAAGTGCTAGGGAGAGCTAAGTTCATCAAGTTCAAGGAACAAATGGGTATGATGGAGAACTTGTTTCAGTAGCAGAAACAAATATTTCTTAGTTGCAACAACAAAAAATAATAAGGAGTTGCAGTGCAAATGCAGTGTTGGAAACAGTTTAGCAGGGTCAACAACAACACAAATGCAAATCATATCAGAGTTGTGCAGTGGTTGGTGGGCAGTATGGCCAGACATCAACAACGTGATAGGAGATGGTGCATAGATAGTGTGTTGTGGCATCAATTGTAGCACTAGAACACTTTCCTCACTAAGAGGGAGTGTTATTTTTTGTAGCATCAGATGTGTTCTAGCCATGAGATTTGGTGGAGAGGCTAGAATACATGTATTCTCCAATACCCAGAAATTGTTTCTGGAAATTCCACCTAGAGATGACTTTATTAGATTTATTAATTAATTTTTAATATATCCTAAGTCTGAACTTAGGAAATATGACTAGTTAATCAAAGTTAATTAATTCATGGCGTGAATGTTTTAGAAACTTGCACGAATCGAGAGGGAAATAATCTGGTCCATCGATTATGTTTTAATCTTTATCGTTGTTGCTCCAAAAAAATATTATAGGAAAAATTCGATGGGTAGATGGAGAACACACCAGTGTAGTTACTTAGTTTCTTAGGCAAATCGATTTTCTTAGTGGCTGAGATTTATTAGAGGAGATAGAGCCAGAGGGTGAGTAGTAGGTGAGAGAGAGAGGGTATCAGCAGAGGTCCGGGAAGTGCATATCTAATTCAGGAGGAGGCAACATGAGGAAAGCCGCAGTCCACTAGAGCTCTACGCAGTCACAACGTAGAGAGTGACGCAGAGGCACCAGCGTATGGGCAGAGCGTTCATCTCGGGGTCAGGGAGTCGCTTGGGAGAGGGAGAAATTTAACACAAAATTTCTCTCATTATTTTTCATCTATTTTGGTTGTCCGGATTTTTGTACTTAGATTGTTGCTGAAGATTAATAAGAAAACCCTCATCTACTACACCGGTTTTCCCACATTCGGTTTTTCCGGGGACAATTGTCCAAAAATAAATGTTACTGTTTTCTATGTGTGTGCTAGAATTTATCTATTTCCAACATTTTATTTTCCACAGTCATTTATTGTGAAAATTGCAGGAGTAAATTTATTCGATATTTGTCATAGCAAATAAACTACATAATCAATTTATCGGTTAGAAGAATATTTTTCAGTTATTGCAATAGATGAAATTTTCACAACAATAGTATGAGAAAATCCCTTGGGAGTTATAGGTGGCCATCAACTACCTACAAGATTTCTGATATTGCATCATCCATTCTTGCAACATTGGAGGGCTCTCGAGATCCAGAGCTTATTTATCAGCCTTGTAGGACATGCTGTTGATTTTTGTAGCATAGAAAAGTGATCTAAGTCTCAAAATTTGTGAGGAGGCTTAGACACTAGTATTCTAAAGAACCCATAAATCATTCATGGAAATTCCACTCAGTTTATGAATTATTAAAATAATTAATTATTTTAATGAGGACCCTAAGTCTAAACTTAGGGAAATTAAACAATTAAAGGGTATTAATAAAACAAAGTGTGAATCTTCTATAGAATGAAGATCAAGTCAAGTTTTAAGCTTAGCCATTGATTAGACTTCTAATCTAGCTCGTTGATGCGTTAATGAAGAGATTATAAAATAAGACTTGAGGGCCATTTGGAAAGTAAGTCGGGAAAACATTCAGGAACCCAAGGGAAGTCAATTCTAAAGGAACAGCATTCGATTTCAGAGGGAGTTTTACAAGGCGAAGGAAGTAGAGGGAATAAATAGTGTCAGGGCTCGAGGGGAGGACGCAGAAGGCCAGAGAGGCAACACTCAGGAGCAACACAGAGGTCTCACGCAATAGTGATGCAGTCTCATGCTGGATTTGTGCAGAGAGGCACGTGGGAGTGACACAGAGTGACGTAGGGAGGGCCAATGAGCCCCTCAGGTGTCGTAAATCCTCTGGAGGTCTAGAGAAGAATAATATCAGGTGTATCTCAAGAAGTTTTTCAGTTGTTTCTGTCAATATTTCCTTGTAAATAATTTACAGCTGATAATTAATATATAAAGCCTCATCTGCTGCACCAGTTTCCCACATTGGGTTTTTCTGGGGACATTTGTCCAAAAATAATTATGTCATTGAGGTTGATTCTTGTGCTTGCATTTTACTGTTATGTTCTCTATATGTACTTGAGTGATTACTGCAGTAGCATTTATTTCAAAATTTACTGAAAGGATTATGTAAATAAATTATCGTGAAATAATTAGGAGAAATAAATCTATCACTATAGTAGAATTTCAGAATTGAAATTTTCCCATGGTATCAGAGCTGAGATTGAGTAACAGGAGTAGAGACCCCACGATGGAAAAAAGACCAGAAGTTGCTGCAGTAGCAACTTTGAAGGGTTCACGAAGCTCTCCAGAGAAAATGGAAAGCATGAAAGAACATATGGATCATGAAATATCTGTATTGGCTTCCAAACAAGAAGAAGAGTTTGCTTGCGTATCAAGCTCTACTTCTCCAAAGGTCTGGTATATTGATAGTGGGACTTCTGCACATATGACGGGAGTACGAGAATGTTTCTCAAGCTACCGGGAAGAGAAGATGAACTTTCATATCACCAAGGGTAATAAGGCGAAGTGTACCCCTGTTGTAAGAGGTAATGTAGTGTTTCAAACTGGAGCTGGAAATAAGCTTTGAGCCACTAATGTGCTGCATGTGCTTGGTTTGGGCATGAACTTACTTTCAGTGTCTCAACTTCAAAACAAGGGCTATGACGTTTACTTCATTGGAAAAAGAGTATATGTCAAACACTCGATTTGGAAGAAGAAGGCACAAATGAGAGCTAGGAGCAATAAATTGTATAAGTTACAGATCGAATCTCCAATGGCACTGATAGGAAGCAATGATGAGAAGGATTTGAATGAACTATGGCATAGGAGAATGGGGCACTTACACCATGGGGCTTTGAGAATTCTCAAGAAGACAGTCACAGGAGTTCCAGAACTGGGCACCAAGTGAGATGACATTTGCAGAGGGTGCATACTAGGGAAGTACACCAAGGCAACCTACCCCAGGAGCAGCAATAGGGCTAAGAGTGTGTTGGGATTAATACACTCGGACATTTGCGAATCAATGTCCACTAGAGCTCTTAGTGGTGTCGAATATTTCATCACCTTTATTGATGACCATTCTAGGAAGACTTGGATCTACTTTCTGAAGACCAAGGATGAAGTCTTTGATCAATTCAAGGATTTTAAGGCTCTGGTTGAGAATCTGACAGGAAAGCGGATAAAGATACTGCGATCAGACAATGGTGGAGAATACATTGATAAATACTTCATGGAGTTTTACGCAAGGGAAGGCATAAGAAGAGAGTGGATTTCTCCATATAATCGGGAGGAGAATGGAATCACAGAAAGGAAGAATAGAACTATTATAGAGGCCGCAAGGGAAATTCCGTATGATCAAGACATGCCCAAGTTTATGTGGGCTGAAGCTTGTAATACAGTTGTATATGTTTAAAACATGATTCCTCACAATTCATTGGGTAAGATCACTCCAGAAAGTGTCTTCACTGGCAGGAAGCCAGGAATAAGCCACTTCCGGATCTTTGGCAGTGTGGAACACTTTAATTTACCCGGAGAGAAGAGGAAGAAATTAGATAAGACTGTGGAAAAAGGGATATCTGGTGGGATATATTGAAAATGCTAAGGCTTATAGAATCTACATTCATGGTAGCAGGAAGGTTGTGGTGCAGTGGGATGTAAAGTTCATGGAGGAAAGAGCTTTTAGAAAATCTCGAGAGATGCCTTCAGCAACGCAGTCTGAAGATGACCCACTAGTCCAACCACAACGACTAGTTGAGATTATCTTGAGTGCTTCTCCGAGGCAGAAAGATCCAAGTGATTCATCTCTAGAAGATTTGCAGGAGGGGGAGCAGGTAGAGCCACCCACTACCTGTGGTAGGACGAGCAGGGAATTACGACAAATTATGAAGGATGCAGAGCAGTTTGTTGAGCCCCCCAGAAATGAGAAGAGGCAGCTTAAGCAATCAGATAGGTACCAAGCCTTGGTAGCCTAGGTTGGGGAATCCTCTAGTTTTCAGGAGGTAGCTCAACATTAGGTATGGGTCGATGCAATGGTGGAAGAGTACAGTTCCATCATGACAAATGATGTCTGGGAGGTGGTTCCTAGGCTTCAAAACAACTCAGTTGTGGGTTCGAGATGGATCTACAAGATCAAATATACTGCAGATGGAAGCATAGAAAAATTCAAATCCAGGTTTGTGGCAAAGGGGTATGCTCAGAAGGAAGGGATAGACTATGAAGAGACCTTTGCCCCAGATGCCAGATATACTTCTATTAGATCTGTGATATCTCTTGCTGCACATATGGGATGGGAGATTCACCAGATGGACGTCAATATTGTGTTCTTGAATGGGGTGATAGAAGAAGAAGTATATATCGAACAACCAAAGGGCTTTGAGACGCATGAGCAGAAGACTCGTGTGTAGGCTTAAGAAAGCCTTGTATGGACTTAAGCAAGCCGCTAGAGCTTGGTATGGTCGAATTGATAGCTACTTGCAAAAGATGGGATACGTTAAGAGTGACGCAGATCCTAATCTCTACTATTTGAGAGGAAGGGATGAGCCTCTGATATTGGTGCTATATGTAGATGATCTATCCTAACAGGATCATCTAGGCTCTTCAAGGACTGCAAGGAGAATTTAGCTGCAGAATTCGACATGAAGGATCTGGGGCCCATGCATTATTTTCTGGGGTTGGAATTTTGGCAGCAGAAGGGTGAGATCTTCCTTGGTCATGGGAGATATGCTACAGAAACCTCGAAGAGGTTCAAGATGGAAGATTGTAGACCCATGGCTACACCAGTGATCACCAACTAGAAGAAGATTGATATTTCCGAAGATGATGAGGTTGATCCTACCTTGTATAGGCAGCTTATAGGGTCCTTGATGTATTTGGTCAACACTAGGCCAAACATCTGTTATGCTGTGAACACCCTCAGTCAGTTCATGGTGGAACATATTATCACACACAAAATTTCGTATTTTTATCAATAGCATTATTAGCCTAGGTCTCATTTTGTCTCGTAAAAATTGGTTCAAGAAATTGATGAAAACTCATGAAATGTTCATTATCCTATGTCTAGAATAATCCATTGGTCATGTCATCAGAGTCAAATCTATCAAAATTCACCGAAAATATCTATTCATTGGTTTAAAATTCGTTTTTAGCCACATGTTTGTTTTTTCCCGAGTCCACAACGAATTCTATGAAAAACAAGTGATTTTCACTACGAACTCACTTGACAAGTTCGTAGAAAATCTGCCAACTTTCTAACTAAATTCACTAAGAACTCATGCTTTTTGCAAAAGGTTCATAGATTGATGAGTTTTCACCTTATGAGAGGGTATAGGTTAAGTTTTCATCACATGTTTACTTGTTTTAAATCATTATTAAATGTATGTCATACATGGTCATCACACCACCTCATCATTTTGTCTCACTTCCACTTTTTCCTTTTTCATAATTAAAACCACATGCATTCGAGCTTAAAATTTACCTTTTTCATCCCTGTGAGCTACTTCTACCACCAGTCCCCTGTGTGTCTCTAATCTCATTTCTTTCAAAGGTAATTGATAATTTCTATCCATAGAAGTAGCTTGTTGTCTCAAAGCAAATTTTACAGGTGTCAAAACAGAAATTGACCAGCACTAGTATTTGAAGGCACGACTTCCTACAAAAAGCCTAAACAGGGTGGTAGCATGGTCAAGTATGAACCTATGGACCTAAAATTGGTCATGGAAGACCTTGGTGTTGCAGAGAACTTCATCAAAGCTGGTTACATGAGTTGTTACAAGAAGATACAAAGGGATTTTTCTGTTTTTCGAATGTTTGAGCAGTGAAATTCAGGAGTAGTGTTTGGGAAAACAGAGGATAATTATAAAAAACCGAGAGAGGTTATTGTCAAGAACAGATCAAATAACATTAACCTCATTCACTTTTCTCACAAGTGCTACAAATTGGGATATTAGAAGATGTCTTTGGGCTCTAGTTTTGGAATGCGTTTTTTTCCTGTTTTAGACACGTTTTTAAAATGCAGATTCAGGACACCCAGAGATGTTTTTGAAAAAAAAAAGAGAGTTTTTTCTTCAAAATTAATAGATTTAAAAAATATCCTCCCGTTTTGCAACAAATATCAAGTATTCTAAGATAATAGATTGTTTATGAGCCCTAATTTTCAGAAAAAACAGCTCAATTTTATTTGTAGATGAACTTGCTAAAGATGAAAATGCTACTTCTTAAGGAGGGTAAGAAGTATTTTGAACCAATTTTGTCTTATCATAATTCATATTACCATATTACACATCCATAGGAGAATTTTTGAAGAAAAACCTGCCAATAAGGCCATTTCGTCGCGAATCCGAGGCTTGAAGCCCAGATTTCGCTACGAAATCACTGTAGGCGACTTTTTGATTAAATTCATGGATAAAGTCAAAAGCAAGGTGGGAAAAAATTTGTATATAGTTCATTTGGTTCAAAAAAAATCTCCAAATCAGAAAAGAGGGCTAATAGATGGCATAGGTGGGTGAAGTGAATTTGCTACAAAATTACGCTACGAAATTGACTTGTTTTCCCCTGTTTCTGCAGTGAGCAACATTTAGTAGAAATTTGGTGTTTTGAAGGTTAATTGAAGGTCAGCCAGCCACGTGGACAGTTTAAAGAGTATCAGTGGAACACTCCAACAGAATTTTTCTCTTCGACAAAGTTTTTTTTTTCACTAGCCCAATATAAAGACAATCATCAAATATCATGACATCTTTTCCTTAAAAGTAGGGTGATTAGTTTCTAAATATAGTGGGGGTATTTATGCCTTGATTATGGTTAGTGCCACTCGAGCACTTGACTATTTTTGATGTAATTATGCATTCCTACAGTTAGTGAATGTAATAAATAAGAGGAAGAGTCCTAATAGGCTTCTAAGTCTAAAGTCATTAGGTGTTTGTTTCATTTCTAGGTATCTAGTTTCTTGTGAAGTTAGGTGTCAAAACAAATGGTTCGATGATCTAGCCATGTGGGCAGATCCAATGTAAGGTGACAAAAGCCTATTAATAGGCAGAATTTTGAAGGAGATGTGGTTGGAGAATGTTATTCTACACTACCACTTTTGTAAAGTTTATATGATCAGTAATATATAATGACAGTGTTTTTCTTCTTCACTTGATATTATTTTGGTGTTTCAATGAGTATTTGTCCTATGCATATTAACATTTTTCTTTCAGTATCTTGATGTTTAATTACTCAGAATTCATGTTCTTCATGATCTAACTTCTTTTAAACATTAAGCTATTGTATATTTCTTTGTGTGTGTTGTCCTTTCATTGAAACATCTACATGCCTCAGCTTCCACAAGGAGAGCCATTGTCATTGAATTTCCTAAGACTGACTCCATAAGCCCAATGGTAGTAAACCCTATATAGTTTTCACCTACAAACAAACACATTCAAGGCAATATCACAGAGTTAGCCATTTGATTGAATCATAATTGAACAAATCATAGTTACTTTGAGAGAGCCCTCTCAGGCTGAAAAGGATAATTTTCAGTCAAAAGTTAGTTTGAAAGAGTTACTCTAGGTTTTCTGGTGGAGCAGCCCATCTGTAACAAATTAGTGATAAAAGAACCTCGAAGGGAACATTGGGCAGCAACCAAGCATGTTCTTCGATATCTGTAGGGAAAAATTGAGCTTGGTTTGAGATACACCTGAGGCAATGACATCAAATTGAGTGGATTCACTGACTTAGATTGGGTTGGAAGCCCAGTAGATCGAAAAAGTACCAGTGGGCACTGTTTCAATATTGGATCAGGAATGAATTCTTGGTGTAGCAAGAAACATAAATTCGTGGCTCCGAGCTTAGTTGAGGCAAAATATATGGTAGAAAGCACTGCTTCATATGAGGCCATATGGATTATAAAGTTTCTTGTGAATATACTTGAGGAAAATATGTAAGCAATCAACAGTCTATGTGATAATCAGAGTTTCATCAAGCTCTTTGAAAATCTTGTGTTTCATGATCGGTCGAAACACATTGGCATCAGGTGTCATTTAATCAGAGAGTGTGTCCAATGGGGAGCAGTAAAATTGTAGTACATTCCAACAGGAGAACAAGTGGCAGACATTCTCACTAAGGCTCTGGGAAAGACAAAGTTTGTTTACTTCAGAGATAAGATGGGGATGATCAAGAATCCATTTCAGTAGCAGAAGTGGATAGGTGCAGAGGGAGTTTAGTATAGATGAGGTAGTGATTGTGGCAGAGTCATGGGCAGCAGTACAGAGGGCAACAATGCAATAGATGAGGGGCAGCAGTAGCCAAGGCATCAACAACGAAGAGAGTGCTTCAAAGACAAAGTAGAATGAAACATGAAAATTTCTAGAACACTTTCCTTGGTAAGAGGGAGTGTTGATTTTTGTAGCATCAGAAAGTGATCTAAGTCTCAAAATTTGTGAGGAGGCTTAGACACCAGTATTCTAAAGAACCCATAAATCATTCGCGGAAATTCCACTCAGTTTATGTTCTATTAAAATAATTGATTATTTTAATGATGAACCTAAGTCTAAAATTAAGGAAAATAAATAATTAAAGGGTTTTAATAAAACAAAGTGTGAATCTTCTAGAGAATGAAGATCAAGTCAAGTTTTAATCTTATCCATTGATTAGACTTCTAATCTGGGCCATTGATTCATTAATGAAGAGATTATAAAGGAAGACTTGAGGGCCATTTGGAAATTAAGTCGGGAAAACATTTAGGAACCCAAGGGAAGCCGATTCTGAAGGAATAAACAACGAATATATCCTTCAAAAAATTTATTCACTATCTCAGTTTGACCATTGGATTGAGGATGATAAGATGAGCTATGAGCTAGTTGAGTACCCAAACAAGAAAATAATTCTGTCAAATTTTTTTTAGTAAAAATGGGATACCTGTCACTTACAATAATCTTTGGGTTTCCATGTAGCTTTTGAATTGTTTCCATAAATGTAGTAGCAACTGTAATTACTTTAAATGGATGAGATAATGCACAAAAGTGTGCATACTTGGTAAGTCTATCAACTACCACCATGATGACACTCGTTCCTTCGGACTTAGGTAAACCTGTGATAAAATCCATTGAAATCTCCTCCCAACATTGAATTGGAATGGAAAAAGGTTGTAGAAGACCTGGGGTCTAAATTGAATCAAGTTTATTTTTCTGGAAAACCAAACATTCCGCTACAAAATTTTGAATATAAGATTAAAGGCCATCCCAAAAAAAATATTTCTTCACCTTGTGGTAAGTTTTTAAAAATCCTGAGTGTCCTCCTAAAGGAGAAGTGTGCAATTCCAAAAGAATCTTTTGCTTTAGTTGGGAATTCTTGAAAATATATAAGCGATCTTTGTACCGTAAGGAATCATTTTTCCAACTAAATGTATCAGATGTACTAGGATCTTGCTGCAAATTTTGAATGAGTGTCCACACTTCTTCGTCCTTCTTCCATTCATCCCTTGCTTTGGTTATCCAATCTCGTTGGATAATAGAAATGGCACAAAGCAATGCTTCCACCTCTTCATTCTTTCTTGAGAGTGCATCTGCAACAAAATTTAGCTTCCATTTTTCGTAGATGATTTCAAAGTCATAACCCAACATCTTTGTGACCCATTTTTGTTGCTCTTCTGAAGATAGTCTTTGTTCCGAAAAGTGTTTAAGAATATCTTGATTAGTTTTTACCTTGAAATGTCTTCCCATTATGTAAGGTCGCCATTTATTTAATGCATGTAGTATTTCCAACATTTCCTTCTCATAAATAGCTTTCTGGAAATACTTTCCTTTGATTGGACGACTTTCAAAAGCAATGGGTATTCCTTCTTGCATTAAAACAACACCAATTCCATTTCCTGAGGCATCACATTCCACAATAAATGTTTTTGTGAATTATGGCGTAGCTAAGATTGGTGCTAGGCATATTTCCTCTTTAAGATGTTCAAAGGCCTTAGTTGCTTCAGGATTCCATGAAAATGCATCTTTCTTCAATAATGGTTTTAGAGGTGCTGCCATTCTCCCATAATTCTTAAAAAACTTGCGACAATACCCTGTTAACCCGAGGAATCCTCGCAACTGCTTTATGGTTGTGGGGACTTTCCATTCATTAATGGATTTAATTTTTTTAGGGTCTACCTTAACACCCTCGTGAGATACAATATGACCCAGATGTTCCAGCTCTTGTGCTCCAAAGAAACATTTGAATGTTTTTTCATATAATTGTTTCTCCTCCAATAGTTTGAGCACCCTATCAGCGTGTTGAACATGATCCTTCCAAGACCTGCTGTAGATTAGTATGTCATCAAAAAATACTAACACAATTTTTCTAAGGAAGGGTTTGAAAATGGAATTAATCAACCTTTGAAATGTAGAAGGTGCATTGGTAAGGCCAAAAGGCATGACCAAAAATTCATAATGACCCTCATGAGTTCGAAATGCTGTTTTCGGAATATCTTCGGTCTTCATTCTAATTTGATGATATCCTAAAAGAAGATCCAACTTGGTAACATAAATTGCTCCATGTAATTCATCCAATAATTCATCAATCACAGGAATGGGAAATTTATCTTTAATAATGAGCTTATTGAGCTCCCTATAATCCAGACACATGCATTATGATCTATCCTTCTTGTGCACCAATACTACTGGAGCAGAGAAAGAACTTTGAATAGGTTGAATTATACCATCCTCTAACATTTCTGAAATCATACGTTCAATTTCCCTCTTTTGAACATAAGGATATATGTAAGGCCTGATGTTTGGAGGAACACTTCCTGGAATCAAATTAATAGCATGATCATGATCACGAATAGGTGGGAGTCCTTTAGGAGTTTCAAACACCTTGGAATGATTGTCCAAGACTTTTTGGAGATATGGAGAAATAGATGATTTTGATGTTGGAACTTCAAGTGAGAATAATTGTGCAATTACGCCTCGTTTTTCTTTCTTCAGAAGCTTTGTCATGACTTTAGAGCTTGTTATCTTTCCTGGCTTCCCTGCGATACCCCATAATTCATTTTCCTTTCTTTCCAAAAAAAATTTCAAGAAAAGTTCTTGAAAATTAAAAGCTGCCATCCCCAAATATTGTAACCATTGTACTCCTAGTACAACATCAACACCTCCCATTGGAATGGAAAGCATTGGACTATTCAGTACATATTCCCCCATGGTTAGCTTGATATTATGGCATTTTCCAGAGCAATTTATAGTTCCTCCATTTGCAACCATCACTTGACATTCTGGTGTTGGGTATAGGAAAAAATTCAATTCCTTGGCTACCTTACAATGAATAAAATTATGGGTACTACCTGAATCAATCAACACTATTACCTTTTTCTTCTTGATATGTCCTTCTATCTTGAGAGTTTGAGGAGTGGTAATTCCTGCCAATGCATTACACGATATGGTTGGACTCATTTCTTCTTCTTCTAGGGTTGGTTCTTGGTGTATATCCTCTTCTTTTGAAGTTTCTTGTTCATTTTCTTCCTCCTCTTCACAATCTATGTAAAATAATTTCTTCTCAGCACACTTATGACCTTTAGTGTATTTGCTATCACAACTGTAGCAAAGCCCTTTTGCTCTTTTTTCTTCCAATTGTTGTGGTGTCAACATTGTAGGCTGTGGAAGTCTAGGAGTAGCAACACTTCCATCTTTATAGATGTGAGTGGTAGGCTTCCTCGTCGCCATAATTTTACATCCAATTTTTCTTGCCAACCTGAATGCTTTCTCCAATGAATCAAGTTCCCAAACACGAACTTCATGTTGGATGTTATCCTTTAAAGTCCCTATGAAGACAAAAATCCTATGTTCCTCTCGAATATCAGTTACCCTTATATTCAATTTTTGGAAGTCGTCAATGTGCTCCACCACTGAACCCTTTTGTTTGAGATTTATCAATTGGCTAAAGAAGGTGTTGCTCTTTGTTTCATCATAATTTGCTATCATTTCCTTCGTAAAAATTGACCAAGTGACAATTTTTTTTACGGGAGAAAAGCCATCAATACAATACAACTGTATTTTGTTCTAAATGTAAAGTTGCAATGCGTACCTTTTGTGTGTTTTGCACATTATTGAGATAAAAATATTGCTCAATCTGTAGTATCCATGTTACGGGATCCTTGCCATCAAACTTCCTCATATCCATCTTTGGAATATGGTGGTTCTTCAATCAAACATTAGAGTTTATAAAATCACGATTAACATTTATTTTGTTCTCATCATGAGTTTCCTCTACTATCTTTCCGCCATTAGGAATCATTTCTTGTATTAATATTGTCATCAAACCTTCCGTGTCTGATTTTAGATCATTCTTCATGTCTTCCATGTTGTCTTTCATTTTTTCATCGATCTTAGATTCCATGTCATCCATCTTAGCTTCCACGCCATCCATCTTAGCTTCCATGCCATTCTTCAAACCATCCATGCCTTTCTTCAAACCATCCATCTTAGCTTTCACGCCTTTCTTCAAACCATCCATCTTAGCTTTCACGCCTTTCTTCAAAACTTCCATTTCATTTTTTGTTGTGCTTTGCGAGAGCGAAATTTGGTGCACTTTCTCTTGCTCTTATAATTTTGATATGTCATGTTGCGCTTCTTCCTCTTCATGAGTCATAGTAGAGCCTTTTGAAGGCTTAATTTGTGTTGAATTCTTTTTAGGTGGCATTTTAGAACCCAATACTGATATCTATGCTTCAATATGCCCTTGGAATCACTTCAAATTATTTTTTCACACAAGACTTATGCAATTCGGAAAAAAATACACACCTTTTTCTTGCTTTTGAAAAGCTCAAACTGAATTATATCTGTGATTTCGGATCTTCAATAGATGAAATTTGGTCCTATAGTAGCCCTCTAAATCTTCTTTAGAATGCCACAGGTCTGACTGGATTTGGATTCTTCAAGCCAAAGTTATGCCCAATCTCCCACAATGACCTAATTATGGAATGGTTTAGTAGAGAAAACTTGTACGACGTGTCACGTGTCACTGTTTCATCCTTTGGCTTTGAAATTGATACGCAGGAAACTAAAATCTGTGTACTTGCAGCCAATTTTTACAGAATTCTAATCCGACGCTTAGAGAGAGAGTTATGACAAGTTTCCCACGGTCACCTCTTTGAGATGAAATTTGGGAGCCTGAAAAATCCCTAACTTCCACAGATCATATCTCCAAAAATATTGCGAACCAAGATCGGAAGTTTTTACAAGAAGTTCCTTAGGATTTCAGCTTCACTCTATAAACATTTCAGCTTTTGAACCTTCATAGAAAAATAAATTATAACAAATATTCCACGATCACCTATTTTAGGTGAAATTCGGGAGCCTAAAAAAACCCTAACTTCCACAGATCATATCTCCAAAAATATTGCGAACCAAGATCTAAAATTTCTACATGACGTTCCTAAGGATTTTGGCTTCGGTCTGTAAAAATTTAAGCTTCTGAATCTTCGTAGAAAAAACATTATAGCGAAAATTCCACGATGACCTATTTGGAGCAGTGAAACCATAGAATCCAAAGCTCTGATACCAAATGTTATGAAACTATCTCCAAAAATAGAAGAAATGAGAGATCAACCTCCTTTACATTACATAATTGAACAATTCTTGGATGATACAAATGAAAAATCTTCCTTATATATATAGGAGTCTATTGGGTCACAATATAATCTTAGCTGACCTAACAATAATAATGTAAGGGCACAATAATAACAATATTGGGGTTACAGGGGTACAACAATAACAATAAGGGGGTTCCATTAACAACAATAAGTGACTATACTATTAATATAGGGACCTAACAATTTTACACATGCCTCTTAATTCATGAGTTTCCTTTTCAGCATAATCCTCAAGGTCCAAATGGGTTTGGATTTCCTTGCTCTTTTGATTAGGGTTTCTTTGGTTAGCCCATTTCCTTATAAAGACATCCTTGAATTGATCAAAGTTTTCAATACTTTTGGAGGAAAACTGACAAACCAGTCCCTAGCCTTACCCTCAAGTGCCACTGCGAAGATCATCATGAATATGTCATCATCATCTTCATTAGGCATCCATAGGGCACATTCCCATATAAAATCAATCATATATTTCTTGGCATCAACGCTATTTCCTTCAAATTTGGGCAACCATTCATAATTCTTGGCAATTAATAGGTGCAGAGGAATGGCTCGCCCTTAATTTTAGTACCTTAAATGGATTTAGGCATTGAATGATATTTTCAACCAGCTTTAGTTTGAGCTTCTCGTGTGCTAAGAAGTGGTCAACCAAGGTGGACAGAGAAGAGATACTTTTAGGTTTGCATGATTTTTCAAGCTAGCCCACAAGTACGGTCCCAATAGAGTGGAGGAAATGATGAATCCAAACATATTCATGAACAATGTTGGCCTTTGAAATATATGCCATGAAACTAGCCACATGATCAACTGTTGAAGATGGGTCATCATAAAACCTAGGCAATATTTCCCCATGATTAGGATTAATTTCATTTGGGTATCCCAAGATCCCTTTAGTATCCAATGCTAGGTGTATTGCTGCCCAATCCCACATGGTTTTGAATATTCTATGGGGATCATATGTGGAGTCACCAGGGTGATTGAAATTGCCTTCACAAATGTTTGCTTCACCCTACAAGCATTGACGTTGAAGTTTAATGAGGAACTAGGATTGCGTTCATCCAATGGAGTCGACAATAATGATATGTCAATATGTCGTATTGGGAAAAAAACAAATGTCTCATGTCCCCGACAACGACACCAGAAATGTTACCACTCAAACCAGTAGGGGACCTAAAAGGGGTTTCTTGGAGGGAAATTTCTAGGTTAAGGGAAAAGATGGAGAATTAGGCCACTGTCACCACAGTTATGGCTCCCTTATCTTTACAAAATTTCACCGATGGGAGGAGAATTGATGTTTTAGGAAGCCACTTATAGAGGATATATCAACGAATATATGAGAAGTGACCCCTTAAACCCTTTCCCTAGGAGAGGATGAAGAATGGAACTTGCTTGCTTTTTAAGCAAGGGACTTGATTTTCTAGGGAGAGGAGATGAGGATTTGGGGGTTGAGGGAGAAGAATATGGCTTGAAAAGGAATTTCCCAATCCATAAAATCCTTATAGAACTTGGATTCCTGAATTATCCTTGATGAATTATCTTTAGTAAGAAATGGGACCACACAGGGGGCAAGTGGACCCAACCTAGGTTAAAGGAATGGAATCTAGCAACCGATGATATTCTTAACATGACCAAGGTGAGGGGAAAGGATCAAACAAGAATTTTCACTTGAAGGTGTCAAATTGATCCTATTAGGTACTAGCCTTGGGAACACCAGTGAAGAACTTTATCCTAGACCTAGGGCTTGGGATATCTCGAGATTCCACTGTCAGATTCCCTTCAAATTTGGAGGATACCTAGGGGACTCATTAGTGCAGTAGAGCCTAGGAAATCAAAGTTTTTCTATGGTCAGTTTTTTTCGGGAAATTGATGCCCTAGGTGACCTAATGAGACTAGACGTAGGAAAGGGAGAAAAGAGGTGAAAATGGGGTTAAAAAAATCACCCTTTGATGGACCAGTGCCTAATTCCTCTTAGGGATATGGAGTCAAGGAGAATTATGAAGATGGATTTTGTTTCTTGTTCAAGGGGGCTCCAAAAGTCGACTTCGTCCAATGTAAGGCAAGAGAAAAATAGTCACTTCAAAGCATTTGGACTTCGTTACAAATGGTGAAGGATTATCAAGGTAACATGATTTATAGGACAATTCATTCTTCCAAAATGGCCCATACATAGAGATGAGCTAAATAGACCATGGTTACTTGGGAGCGGGACCGAAAGCGGGGAGCGGGAGCGGGAGCGCCATTTTCAAAAGCTCCTGGTCCAGGAGCGTTTCAAGGAGCATTTTTTAGAATACATATATTTTTTATATTTTGATGCATATATGTCAAAAAAAGAATGTAGAATGATGAGCTGTACATAAAAAAGATAAAAACATAGATTGAACCATATAACATCAATCATCTAGAAGTTATAATCTTCATCAACCACGTCCACAAGTTAGAAACATACAACATATTGACTCTTGAGTCTCATGATTCATCAATCTTAAAGTTTCAAGCTTTCAAAATTCAATATATAACATTTATCATCATTGATTCATTGATTTCAAATTTCAATATATAACATTTATCATCATTGATTCATTGATTTCAAAATTCAATATATAACATTTATCATCATTGATTCATTGATCACCATAGTTGTACTTGTAAGCTAAGTGTAACCAATAACCATTACAACAAAGAATATTTAACATGAAATGAAATGTTATAAAATGAAACGAAATGAAACAACTTTCAACTTTCATGAAGCATCATATTCATAATTCATAATGAATTATAAACTTATAAATGCCAACTTCAAAGTTTCACCTTTCAAATTCAAACTTCAAACTTAAATTGTCATATATTGTTTACAAAAATTATCATAATAAATATGAAAGAGTCAAGTTTCAATTGTTCAGCAGTTATAAAATTGAAAAACTACTAGAAAATAGAAAAGACTAGTAAACTGTAAATCTATTTTATATATTGGCTGGCCCCTTGCGACGCCCACGAGAAATGTCTAATTTGTGAGAACCACGAGGCAATGGTGGTCTTCTAGTAGTCTCCTGAGTACCATGACCATAACTAGAAGGCGGAGGGCCACGTGAGGATGTAGGTGGAGGATGAATCTGCAAAAGAACAATAGCTGGAAATCGAACACTGGCACTGGCACCCGCACTGCTACTGGATGGTGGGACTGGCCCTGGGTGTGGCAGTTGCATGGCTGCTGTTGCTTCATCATCATCCCTCAAAATTTCTACTTCCAATTCTTCCATATGTACAGTGTCATCATCCAAATTATCGTCCTCTGGGTTGTTGTCCCAAACTTTATATGATTGATCCTCATAAGCCCGATCACAATAATGACACAACAACCTCAAGTTGTAGTGCACATAAACCAAGATTTCTGCTCAGTTTTCATTTAGCCTATTTCTTTTGACATTATGTATGAAGCTGTAGGTGCTCTAACACCTCTCTACAGAAGTAGTATTTACAAATTGTGAGAGAAATTTTTTTGCTAACTTTGGCAAAAGTCCCATGCCACCATATGCTTCCCACCATGTGAGAGCATCAAATCTGTCTCTATCTTCCATTGCTTGGAAAGAACCAAAGTTACCAGTGCAAATAAAGCATCTGCTTAATTCAAGGTGAAATCTAGCACACTCCTTCCTGTCGGAGACCAAATTTTCTAATGCTTTCATGTGTCCCTCTTGTACCTCTGGATCTGTGTGAGGTTTGATCCTAACCCCAACTCCAGGTGCAGGTTGGCCCAACCAAGATGGAGAGTAGTATTTTTACATAAGGATATATGCCAAGGCATGTAGTGGAACATTAAGTTTGTTCCACTGTGCACACCATAGTTTTAAAAATCGGCCGAACTGACTCATAATTGGCTGAGTCAACCGAGCTAGACCCTCGGCCGGACCGACTCAGTGGAAAAACCTATCCGAAGGCTGGTTTGTGACTGATTCATCTGAGTCATACACTGAGTCGGCCGAGCCAACCGAGCTGACCGAGCCAACTGAGCTGACCGAGCCAATCGAACTGACTGAGCCATACACCAAGCTGACCGAGCCGTACACCGAGCTGACCAAGCCATTGTCCTGAATTGCAAAGATTTGTTGCAATCCGCATTTTGAGTCAAACTTGCAGTGCTTCTGGGTGTGAGTGAAATTGGTCTGTCTTTGAAAGGATTCACACAAAGAAGAGAAACTGTTTGGAGCCAATGCAGATCCACTAGTAGCAGGCCTAGTCCCAACTCCAAGTCCTCCAGTTGCAGCTACAAACACTTCCTCTAGTCAGCCACGACGGAGGTGCATAGCTCATCTATCTCAGGCTCAATGTGCTACAGTTCTAGTTGAGGATGTTGATTCAGAGGAGGAGGAGAGAGCGGTTTCCCCCTCTAGTCCAGAGTTTGAGGCAAATGATATTGTCTTGTCAGATGTCTAGCAGTAGTGACTATTCATGTTTTGTTGTAGAGGCCATTTAGGGCCTCTTTGGTTATATTTTTTGTTTTGATCTCTATATCATCATCATGTATTGGATAGTGCACTGGGTGAAATTTTGATATATTGGATATATTCATGCTTTGTGTTTGGAAACATTAATGAAAATATTTAAAATTATGTTTTTTATAAAAAAATTAATATTTAACATATCTTTTACAAAGACAGAGTCATTGAAACCGAACCGGCCGAGTCGATACCAAGTCGGAGTTGGAGTCGGAGCCAACCCTCAACCGTTTTGGAACCCGAGTCTGATTTTTAAAACAATGATGCACACACACAATCATGAATCATTGGATACAAGTTGGGATCATTTTCCTTAACAACATCTTTTATTTGCCCCAACATGCTATCCATCTGCTCATACACCTCCCTAATCATTGGTTTATCTATATCTGAAAAGCGAATCATGTGATAAATGGGCTTGGTGAAATTCAAAATTTCGCTCACACATGCCCAAAACAAGGATCAAGAGCGGTCTCCTCCACATGTTCAAGACCTTGCCTGTAAAATATTGTTGTTGCCCTGTCCTTTAATACCTGCCAGTGTGGACTTGATACCATGGTTGCCAATGACTCTCTTACCTTCAAAAGGCGCCTAAAGGTGAGGTAATAGCTAGCAAATCTAGTGTTTTCTATCTTCAACAACTCCAATTTTGAGTGAGTACGGAAAAGCCCATGGGTATTGCTATGATTTGTAATAAATTTGATCATTTTCTTACCTCTCTTGTACAAATCACCAAGCCATCTGTATTGAGGTTATTTTTTTTTTAATTATATCATGCATCAAAAGGTTCATTGTGTCACCGCACGATGACTTGGACGACATTGTATGGCCCAATACTTTCAATTGTTTCAAGTAATGGTTCTGCAATGTTAATGCCGGTCTTGAATTTGTCTGAATAATCATATGCTGGAAGGAATATTGCACCACTGAAAGACACAACAAGAACACTTATCAATGGATTTCCTTTTACATTTGTCCATCCATTAGATTCAACGGACACCCATGCTCATTCAAAGAACTTGTCATTATATTCAAAGAATGAGTTATTTTACTTTTTTCATGATCAAGTCCCACAGTTCTGGCCTTGTCATACCCAGGGCTCTTTTATCCTTTGGGGGCATCATTAATGGAAAAAGCCATTTCATGCCAATAAGGTGAGCGAAGAACATTGAATGGTACCCCAAATGCATAGAGAAACCATAAATTTTTTGAATCCACATCACTCCTAGACCCTTCGTCAAGGAAATTGGATATGGTTCTATGCCTTAAGGAGATGTTTGGTCCAGTTGTGCCTCCATATCCACTGCCATGGGTGGAAGTTGATGGAATTCTTTGTCCATGATGTGATTGACCTGATGGTGCATAAGAATCAATGAAACCCCTAGATCTTTTAGATTTCTATTGGGAAACATCCTATTCCTTTATGTATTTCTCTCTATCTTTTTCTAGCACACTTACGCAAATTTTGATTCCTATATTTTTATCTCCATCCCATGGAATTTTCCCACAAAGGTGCCTTCTGGCACGGGTGTATGAACCTGTGTATTCTTTATTGTAATGGGGGAAAATAAATTTAGTGGTTCCACCCATTTCTGTCCTTCCTTCCTTTGAACATATTTCCACAATGGTGTTTGAATTTGGTCATGTTTAGTTGGTGTCTCTGTGGCCTTATGTTCTCCACTCTCCCCTTCCTCCTCAGCATACTCCTCTTCAGTATTTTCATCAAATCCACTATAACCCACTTCTTCATCCTCCTCTTCTCGAATGGGCCTCTTTCTTCTACTCTCCAACACCATTATTACAATGAAAGGAACCAACATGAATAAAGCCCCAAGCCATATAGCCATGATTTTAAAAGTTTTTCTCCTACAAAAAAATGGAGAAATGCCCCATGGGAATAGGAAAAAATGCAACATAGAAAAAAAAAATTCAATTTTTCACTTTTCAACACATTAAAACACAACATAGAGAAAAAAATTCAAGTTTTCATTTTTGAACAACTTAAAAATGCAACATAGAGAAAAA
Organism: Pinus albicaulis; assembly: GCA_034641835.2. Classification (NCBI taxonomy): domain Eukaryota; kingdom Viridiplantae; phylum Streptophyta; class Pinopsida; order Pinales; family Pinaceae; genus Pinus; species Pinus albicaulis. The sequence goes on along the minus strand of CM076573.1, from coordinate 590,435,746 downwards.
AAAACTATATTAGAGAGTCCTGACTCCTACCTCTTTGTCCTGACTCCTTCAATCCTCGTTTCTCTCTCCAAGATCTCTGCTCTCTCCTCTTGCTCTCTTGCAGCTTGCTCTCTCCTCTCTTCTCTCCTTGCTTTCTCCTTGCTCTCTCCTTGCTCTCTCCTTGGAACTTGCTCTATCTCTCTTGACAAACAAACAATAACACAAATGAGGAGGGGAGGGCTTTTTATTACCCACCCCGCCCTCCCTCCCAAAAATTCGCTGCCGATTTTTTTTCCGCACGCCGGCTCCCGAACGCTCCCTCCATTTAAAAAATGTTCCCGAATCATTTTTTAAATGGAGGGAGCATTCGATCCCGAACACTCCCTGAAACGCTCCCTAGAAAATAGGAAGAGTTTTTTTAGGCTCGAGAGCGCGCTCCTGAGCACTCCCAAAACGCTCCCGAACGGAGCACATTTTGGGAGCAAGGTCGAGGGGGAGGGGGATGCTTCCCATCAACCTTGAAATAGACACATAATTCCATGTTAAACACATGTAGCAATTAGCCCTAATAATAATGAGGTTCCAATGTCTGAAACAAAATGAAAAATAGTGTGAAACTTGAACTTACATGTTGGAGAATATATCCAACCAACATCACATTTGAAATATAAAAAGGTCCAAGATAGAAAATAACCCAATCCATACATCAAAATTCATCCATCTTCCAAAAATATCCACCAAGGAAAAAATGTTAAGTTCTCTAATGAGAGAGAGATCCAAATCCAAGTGATGATACAATTGAATCCATCCAACTCCTATTTATACACCAATTAGAAGTTCTAATTAACTAATGGGCCTACATTAGCCCCTAAAAATAAAATAACGTGAAAATTAAGTAACTTTTGGTGACAAGCCCACCAAACTAGCTCACAAATGAAATAATAAGCCTCTCAAGAGGTCAAATAATGATCTTTGCATGTCGTAGGACCCTCCACGAGGCCTGATGAAGTCCATAAGTGCCATAATGATAAATAAAATCCTCAAAAGTGATGGACAAAGGGGGTGGCCCCTTGTTCTCCAAACAATAAAGCTGTGGTTCTTCGAGTGGGTGTGGCGACACAACAATGACCTCATTGGTCTCCATATGAGTTGAAGATGCCTATAGACCATGTGTAAGGGCTCAAATGATGGAATGAATGCTGCCATGTCATCACACAAGTTTTGGGATAGTTTCCAAGCATGTGTTGCACCTGTGGGGACAGTTGGGCACAATGTACCAAATGCATCTTCCTTGTCCAATAGGTGGATCACTAGAAATATTTCAACATCTCTAGAGATCCATGGAATGTTGTATACTGCTCTGGAGGCCCATGGCTCTTTACACTCACCCTATGTGTGCCAATGTAGCCCTCTGGAGGGTTAGGACCCCGTATAGGGAAACCCAAAGGGACACCATATGCAGTCTTGCATAATATCCAATGCGTCCCCTAGCCTTCCAATACAACAGGTCATTACAGTAATAGGGTAAAAGTGCTTACAAACCATGGAAAACAAGTGTACACTTCACAATGGCATGCCCTTCCATAATGGGCTTTGGCATGTGCTAATGTCTCCAACCTCCAAAGGGGATTATCCAGGTACCTTATTAGGTGGTTTATACCTTTAGAGGGGATATTATGTCCAAGGTACATCCCTCAAATGGTGGTGGCATCTGATAAAGAGGTGAAATTGAATAGGGAATGAGAGGGGCAGTCTTAGGCCACATATCAGGGCACAAGGGTAGCTAGAGAAAGGGAAGCCCACACCTGGATGTATAATTTGTAGGAGGGATCAATCATGATACATGAGGTTCCCTGACCTTGATTTTTCCACCCTTCTTTATATACCTTTTTCCTTTTATGATTTTTCTTTGATTAACTACTCGGGGCTCAAAGGATAAGAGCATGATGTGTAAGATATATTAATGATTACCCCCTTTTTGGTACGATGGCTCATTTACCTCCAAGGGTTGGGGCAATCATGGGTTCCTAAATGATAAAAGAGGCTCATCTAGGGCCTATGGAACTAGGGTGATGGCCATGGGTATGGGGTAGAGCTCATGTATTGTTTTTTTCCCATGTGCTAATTATGTTTGTCTCGACCATCTTTTGCATATTATGGTACATTTTCCTATTTAATGTGGCCATTTATGATTTTAATTTTCTTTTTAGCTGCTTCAATCTTCGAGGCATCATTCCAAGCCTGACCCAAGGTGGGGGCAGGGGATGCGGAGGCTAACCCTATGTGGACCCAGAGAGGAAATGTGGACCCAGGTGGGAATGACGATGAAATAGTGAATGGAAGGGGAGAGAAATATGTGGATAAGGGAGTGAGACCACGCAACCGAAGTCGGGGTTTCCCAAGTAGTACCACCCTAAAACTAAAAGGTTAGTAAAGGAGATCCCACAGGATTAAAATCCAAGGGTAATGTCTGTTATCGCCCAAATTTTTTCAAAACATCATTGTGTCAAGTTTTTTTTTGATCATGGGTCAAAATAGGGTCTGAAAGTCATTTTTAGTTTGGTTAAGGGTAGGTCATAGTTTTTATAAGTTTAAAGGACATCATTTAAGTTCAAATAAAGTCCTTCTCGGTCCATTCCAAGATCAAAGATTCCTATTTTTCATTTAAGCGTCATTCAATTAAGTTTCAGGCTAAATTTCTTCAATTAGCCAGGAATCCACCATTTTGTAGCGCCGCTAGTTCAAAAAAGAGGAAATGCACTATGAAAGTGCTGCTACTTTCGTAGAGCAATAGGAAGCAAAAACTATGTTTTTTGGTTTTGAGTAGTAAACTTTCAAGGAGGTTTCGGAGAAACGAAAAACAAATTTAGGAAACTTGGAAGAGGTTTTTCTTCCTAATAGACCTAAATTAAAAAACCTCTCTCATTTTCCTCAAATTAATTAGGAGGTGGGAGAAATTTATAAATTACAATGCGCTACGAAACTGCTGTTACAAAATGTCCTGTACATGACTGTTTAGAAGTCAACTTAAATTTCATGTTCTGGCCAAATTCAAATGTATTTTGGAAACCTGAAAGTGGTTTTTGTTCATCACAACCATAGCTACAATAATTTCTCTCATGTTTCTCATATGTGTTATCAGTTGGGAGATACAAGGCTTTATTTGAAGCCCTATTTTCAGAAATAGAGTTTTCCTGTTTTACACATTTTTTTCAAACGCAGTTTATGGACAGCAGGAGATGTGTTTCAAAAAAAAAAGAGAAATTTTTATTCAAGACATCATGAAATACAAAAACCTCCTTCATTTTCTCAAAATACATCATGGTGTAGGAGATATAGGCTCTGTCCCAAGACCTATTTTTCAGGAAAAAACAAAAAAAACCAATAGGCCAACCTATTGCAAATGAAGAAGGGACCTTGAGAAGGCTGGAATAACTATGTTTTTCAAGTGATATGATGAAATAAGGTTTATTTTCAGTTTTTGGCAAATTCACACTTTACATTTTGGAAATAATTGGACAAAACTGCTCACTCAACAGTTTCGTAGCACATACAGTGCAAAATTAGTGAAAAGCGCTACGACACTGCTGTAGCATGCTTTTTCACTCTCTTTTAAATTTTGGAAGGGAAAATATGTGTATGAAGACTTGAAATTGCTAGGGAAGCTGTGCTAAGTGAAAATGAAGATAAATCTGAAAATAAGAAGCCAAAATTTTGAATATAAATGGTTAAAAATTATGTGCTATGAAACTATGTTGTTTTCATAGCGCAAGTTTGTTTTTGCTATTTTGGGAGTTCGAAGTTGATTTTGAACAGATGTCACTCATGGATGATTTTGGGTATATGTTATTTCAGTTCCTGACAGCAAATAGCTTCGAATTCATGGGTTCATGGTGGTTAAAGTGTCTCAAGAACACAAAAAATCCTAAACCTAGAAAACATGAGACAATTTCCTAGTTTGTAGGAGATCAGCATTGAGGACATTAAGTGCTGGAGCTTATCATTTGGATTCGACCTTATGGAGATATAGGTGGAAAATGATTTAATCTAGCTTAGATAAGGTTTTTATAAGTAGAGTTAATGAGTTTGAGTCCTATTTGTAATAGGACTGTTCACTAGGTTTGCAACTGTCATTTTGTAATAAATACCATGTCTCATGGTTAGGAAAGGTGTCAAGAAGTAGGAATTCAATGTATCTAGATGAGGCTAAGGTTATCCTATGATTGTAAATGATCTATAAAGAGGAAGAAGTCGAAATGTTAAGGGTTGGACATTTTTTAGCAAAAAGACTCTGTTTTATGTAAGTGACTGTTTTCAGCCTAATATAGAATTTATACTTAGAAAAATCAAGATTCATATGGAGTTCTTGCATGTTATTGTTATGATGGTATCTTTTCAATATTCTATTTCAGTGGTGTTTTCTTAAGTTACTCAGAATTCATCAATGATGCTCTGAATTCCTTCATAGACAAACTGACTGTGTGTTTCACTGTTCTACATATTTATTACTTGACTTTAACTCTGAGATGCCTTGACTTCCATGCTAGGTAGATTATCTTGGTTTTGATGAAGCTATCATGACTCCATAAGCCCAATGTACACTTGCTAATGTGATTTAAAACTAGTTTACATCATTCATCTATCTTTATCTCATATAGAGTTAGCCATCTACATATTTATCAAAAATCATAAACCCTTGAGAGAGCCCTCTCAGATTGAGGAGGCTAAGCCTCATCCAAAAGATTGGTTTGAAATAGTTGCACAAGATTGGTTTGATGAGCAGCCTATCAGGTTTGATTTTGTGATAACATTTTGGTGCGTTTGCCAAGAGTTTGAAGATATACATCTCCCGAAAATTATGACACTGAACTCTTGAAGGTAGTAGGAGCTCAGAATTTGTTCAAGGCTGCAACTACCTTGGTGACTCCATTGTTGAAGAATTCAAAATTTTCATAGATTCAAGGTGACTCCACTGCTTGAATATCGATAGCTAGATGAAGTTTCAAAATGAGTTCCATGGCAAGAATAAATGCCAGGTATGCGCCTATGAATCGGTCTCATATCCCTGGTTTTCCAAATCCTATGCGAAAGGTTGAATGGTTAGATGATCTTCCAATATTTAAAGATGTAAAAAAATACAATGCTGCTCTTCATTTGGTTAGATTCCATATGCATGTACATAGTCTTAAGGTTGAGTTCCCTGAGGATTGTATCATGAAGATGTTTATGGCCACTTTAGAAGGAAAAGCATTGGTTTGGTATGAAAGCTTGCCAAATGGTTCATTATATTCTCTTGCTAATTTCCATGTTGCATTTTATGAGATGTATAAATAGTTCCATCCCTCCTTATTGTTGGTCAAAGACTGCTATAAACACTTTGTGAGTTTTATTGAATATTTGGAGAATTTTTATGAAGATGATGAGTTCATGAATGAAGAAATTTTAGAGGCCCTTCATGACAATACCTTTCATCACCAAGAAGAACACCAGGAAGAAAGGATAGCATCTCTTTTGGATGAAAATGAAACCTAGTGGGATCTTATTTATGAAAATCATGTTACATCCTCTGAGTTTGAGGAAACATTGCAGCAGATTTGTCAATCCTTTGATCATTAGGAGTATGAGAATCATTGCAAACAACAAGAGGAAATATTGGAAAATGCTTGCTACAATCCTCAGGTACAAGAAAAAGTTGATTCTTCATATCATTTCTTGCATCAGCCTACATCAAATAATGATCACACTAATGAAAAAATGGGTGAAAATTTCTCTTTATCCTTGTCTTCTAATCTGAAATAATTTGAGAGAAAATCAGTAGATAAGGTTCAGTTTGTGGATGAAGTTGCAGAGAACATTGAAAAGGACATTCAAGTTTCAAAAGATAAAATTCAATCTCATAGTATTCATAATCAAGATCAATCTTTTCAAATGATTTTTATGCCAGAAAACAAAGAGAGGGTGCTGCCACCTTTCTCCTTTGAGTTTGAGGAATAATACATTGTTTTTGAAAATAAGTTTGAAAAGCATTTTGAAAGAACACAACTGAAGTCTTATGTGGTTGATCAAAGCATGGATGAGTTTTCCAAAGTTGCAGAGTGTCATGAGGAGTATCAAGCATATCATGTCTTCTTTGATCCTATAGTTGAATACATGGAAGAGTTATATGGTCCATATTTCCAATTATACTTTCATTTTGAAGACCAGTTACATCTCATGTTGCCTTGGTCATTTCAGTATCATGTTTACTTTTGGTTCAAGCACAGTCAAGAGATTCAAGTGTCAGATCAGATCAATAACTGGCTTCATTGGAAGTTTCATGTTTCTTGAGTTACAAATGGAGATTGCTGTTGATAGGGTAGGTAGGAGTGTGTGAATAAGCTCAAGGTTGATTGAGCATATTTTTAGTAGGTACAGATTTGGTTCTTCTGCAGTGATCATCAAGCTTGAGCCCGAGGTGAAGGTCATTAGAGCTTGGAAATTTCAAAGTTTTTCTGTTTTGGTCAAGAAAAATGGATAGCAGCACTGGAACTACTGGTTCTTAGTGTACCACAGGGGCACACTATCCCAAGTGGAGCCACTGTTATCACCCAAAAATTTTCAAAACATCATTGTGTCAAGTTTAATTTTGATCATGGGTCAAAATAGGGTCTGAAAGTCATTTTTAGTTTGGTTAAGGGTAGGTCATAGTTTTTATAAGTTTAAAAGTCATCATTTAAGTTCAAATAAAGTCCTTCTAGGTCCATTCCAAGATCAAAGATTCATATTTTTCATTTAAGGGTCATTCAATTAATTTTCGGGCTAAATTTCTGCAAATAGCCAGGAATCCAACGTTTCGTAGCGCCGCTAGTTCAAAAAAGATGAAATGCGCTACGAAAGCGCTGCTACTTTCGTAGCACAATAGGAAGCAAAAACTCCGTTTTCTGGTTTTGAGTAGTCAACTTCCAAGGAGGTTTCTGAGCAACTAAAAACAAATTTAGGAAAACTGAAAGAGGTTTTTCTTTATACCAGAACTAAATATAAAAACCTCTCTTATTTTTCTCAAATTAATTAGGAGGTGAGATAAATTTATAAATTAAAATGCGCTACGAAACTGATGTTACAAAATGTCCAGTACATGACTGTTTAGTAGTCAACTTCTAGTTCATTGTCTGGCCAAATGAAAAAGTATTTTGGAAAACTGAAGCAAGGTTTTTTTCATAACAGCCTCAGATACAATAAAATCTCTCACTTTTCTCATATGTGTTATCAATTGGGAGATACAAGGCTTTCTTTGAAGCCCTATTTTCAGAAATAGAGTTTTCCTATTTTACACATTTTTGTCAAACGCAGTTTCTGGACGGAAGGAGATGTGTTTCAAAAACCCAAGAGAGATTTTTATTAAATAAATCATGGAATAAAAAAACCTCCTTAAATTTCTCAAAATAAATAATTGTGTAGGATATATAGGTCCTGTCCCAAGACCTATTTTTTAGGAAAAACAAAAAAAACAGAAAAAACCAATAGGCCAACCTATTGCAAATGAAGAAGGGATCTCGAGAAGGCTGGAATAACTTTGTTTTTCAAGTGATATGATGAAATAAGGTTTATTTTAAGTTTTTTGCACATTCAAACTTTACATTTTGGAAAAAATTGAACAAAACTACTCACTCAGCAGTTTCGTAGCGCATACAGTGCAAAATCAGTGAAAAGCGCTACGAAACTGCTGTAACATGATTTTTCACTCTCTCTTTTAAATTTTGGAAGGGAAAATATGTGTATGAAGACCTGAAATTTCTAGGGAGACTGTGCTAAGTGATAATGAAGATAAATATGAAAAAAAGAAGCCAAAATTTTGAAGATAAATGGTTAAAAAGTCTGCGCTACGAAACTGTGTTGTTTTCGTAGCGCAAGTTTGTTTTTGCTATTATGGGAGTTCGAAGTTAATTTTTCACAGTTGGAACTCATGGATGATTTTGGGTATATTTTATTTCAGTTCCTGACAGCAAATAGCTTCGAATTCATGGGTTCATGGTGGTTAAAGTGTCTCAATAACACAAAAAATTGTAAACCTAGAAAACAGGAGACAGTTTCCTAGTTTGCAGGGGATCAGCATTGAGGACATTAAGTGACGGAGCTTATCATTTGGATTTGAAATTATGGAGATATAGGTGGAAAATGATGTAATATAGCTTAGATAAGGTTGTTATAAGTAGATTTAATGAGTTTGAGTCCTATTTGTAATAGGACTGTTCACTAGGTTTGCACCTATCATTTTGTAATAAATACCATGTCTCATGGTTAGGCAAGGTGTCAAGAAGTAGGAATTCGATGTATTTAGATGAGGATAAGGTTATCCTATGATTGTAAATGATATATAAAGAGGAAGAAGTTGAAATGATAAGGGTTGGACATTTGTTAGAAAAAAGAATCCGTTTTATGTAAGTGACTATTTTCAGCCTAATACAAAATTTCTACTTAGACAACTCAAGATTCATAAGGAGTTCTTGCATGTTATTGTTCTGATGGCATATTTTCAATATTCTATTGAAATGGTGTTTTCTTCAGTTACTCATAATTCATAAATGATGCTCTGACTTCCTTCATAGACAAACTAACTGTGTGTTTCACTATTCTACATATTTATTCCTTGACTTGAACTCTCATATGCCTTGACTTCCATGCTAGGTAGATTATCTTGGTTTTTTTGAAGTTATCATGAATACATAAGCCCAATGTACACTTGCTAATGTGTTTTACAACCAGTTTACATCATTTATCTGTCTTTATCTCATATAGAGTTAACCATCTACATATTTATCAAAAATCATAAACCCTTGAGAGAGTCCTCTCAGGTTGAGGAGGCTAAGCCTCAACCAAAAGATTGGTTTGAAATAGTTGCACAAGATTGGTTTGATGAGCAACCTATCAGGTCTAATTTTGTGATAACAACATCCAATATAGGTCAAGGGGACAAAAGCACCAAATAATCCCACTCTTTCCGCCAAATCCCCCCATTAATCCATCCCCAGAAGTGTCCATGATAAGTAAACCCAATACTCAATTACCAAATGACAAGACATACATTTAGGTTTGGGAGGCCCACTTTCAAACATACGATCAATACATATGGGTGAGGGACCACATGGCTGGCTCAGGTGGCAGAGAAATGGCATAACGAGCTAGTTGAGGGCTATAAGGGGTTGTTGGTTGTCGGCTGAGGTCCATTATGCAGAAACAATTTCTCCTAGAGATATCAGTCATGAAGTGGTGGGTAACAGGGTGCTAAGTCAAAATTGTATTGCTTCAGGTTGCGAGCATGATTGGAGTATACTAAAAAAAATACACACAAAGAAACAAAATATTTTTGAACTTAGCAATTACGATTATATATTTTTTGAGCTTCTCAATGTATTTATGACCCTCAAGATTTGTTACATTTATTATGGTCCACTTACTGGTTATATTTCAGTGCTCGAATGACGTGTTTTATGTCCACCACTGTCTATCATTGTGGGTGAGGGAGTGAGAAATCCCTGATGTGGATACCATAACCTTGGACAACATTAACATATTGTCTTAATTAAGTGTGGAGTACGAGACTGACTATTAGGGAGGAGGCACCAAAGTGGTCAAAGGAGAAACAACAACAACAAGCACAGGTGGCATGGGAGGAGCAACAGTTGCAGCAAGCACAGGTGGCAGGGGAGGAGCAACAGTTGCAGCAAGCATACGTGGCATGGGAGGAGCAAAAACAACAAGCATGGGGGTAGAAGAATGCTTTGAGAGCATGGAGGATAATGTGGTAGCCTCACCACCACCTTCTATACAAATTAATACACCTACATTCACCAATGGATATCAGAGGGACAATGCTGTTGGAAATACTGAGAGGGGGGTGAATCAATATTTCTTTCCAATTGTTAATTAATGCCAGTTAGATTCTTCACAATTAAAGACAGAGAGGTGTATAATGATAATATTAAGGATTAATATTAATTTAAATTTCCTTTCTAATAATAGTATACAATAGATGAGTGAGGGCACCAACCCTTTTAATGAAATAGGCACCAATCTGTTGCCAAGCACCAACTTGGACTTTGACAAGGCTCCGACCTCTAGGGATTTGACCCTATCTTCTCAAGGCACCAACCTTGTGTTTAGGAGCTCCTACTCCAAGGACACCAATCCCTTAGTCATTTTTAATAGAAGATGTGTGATATACTTACTTGACTGTCATCTACAAAATATTCTTCATTGTTCAATACTTCTTGATTTTGACTTCACTATATCTTCACTGTACTTGTCCACCATTTAACCCCGCTACTAATGCAAAACTGCTCACTGATTTTCATTCACTATTCTCAAATCTTCATGCTTAGGATGTTTGTCTGAGTTCCCTTATAATCCAAGCTTCATGAAACTATTATATGTCCTAGCTCCATAATTAGATGTTTACTTTACGAGTGATTGTCACTACAGGACTGTCCTCAAGTTAGCACAAGGGTCTTTCTATTATATTCCAACACTGCTTTTATCGAACACTGTTCAAGAAATTTTACTGCTTCTTTACCAGACACCTTTAATGTTCTGGTTTATCAACATTCACCATTCATCATAGGACTGTGAAAATATGAGATTACAATTATGAGTCCCTCACAAGTCCGAGTTGTAGTAATTCTGTCCAACACCCTTACCTCTTATTACTGGTCAAGGCAATAGACCTCAGAACCAAGAGTTATAACCTTCAGTTACAGATCTTAAGAAAAATATCATAGGTCCGAAACAGTAGATGACTGGTCTGAAGCAATAGATCACAGGTCCTGAAAAAATGACTTACGGATTGTATATATATACAACCTTCTTTACAACACCAAATGAAAAGAAACGTCCCTGTTTGGAGGCCGACTAGTGTTCATGAGCATAGGTTGGCTCAATATCAGAAATATAATTTTTATTTTATTTTTATTTTTTATTTTTAATTTGAAAATTCAATATCTCAAAAACTACTAGGAGTTTTGGGACAAATAAGGGCTCATTGGAAAGGAAAAATTATTCTCTAAAAGATGGTATAGGAGTCAATTTGGAAGGATACCTCTAAGGAGGTAAAAACAATTTTTCTTTGTGAATGTCCTTAATTTTTTGTGTGCAGAAAATGCATAGGACAGAATGCCTTCTCCATTACTTGGCTTCTCCTTCATTTGTCTTCTCCATTGTTTGGCTTATCAATCATGGGGTCATAGTGTCATCATGTAGGACATCTATGTCATCATGATAGTATCTAGCAAGTTCAGTAATATGTCACAGTGCAACATCATTAGGATAACTTCAAATGATATCTTCCATGTTATCATTAAGTCTTTCAACCTTCATCAACCTGTTGCCATCAATGAAAAATTGGATTAACAATATCCCCATTTGTCATTGTATGGAAATATTTTTCTTCTCTCCCCCTTTGACATCAATGGAAATGGGGTGCTAAAGTGCTCCCCTTGTCATGCTGCTCCCCCTAACATACTGTACCCTTGACATGTTGCTTGATTTAATGTGATGCAAGAGAAATGACACCCATATTTTGGCGAAGATACTCAAATGATTCTCGTGGAAGGGGTTTTGTAAAGATATCAACAATTTTATCTTTTGTATTGACGTATTCTAACCTGATATTGTGTTCAACAACTTGTTCACGGAGAAAGTGGTATTTGATTGGAATATGTTTGGTGCTTGAGTGCCTCACCAGATCCTTTGAAAGACTGATGGCACTAGTATAGTCACAAAAAATAGCAATTGGTTGCTTAGTTTCTATGTTAACATCCTTCAAGGCTTCTTTCATCCATAGAATTTGTGTACAACAATTAGCAGCAACGATATATTTGACTTTAGCTGTAGAAAGGGATATAGATGATTGCTTTTTTCCGAGCCAAGATACAAGACAATCTACCATAAAGAATGCATTTACACTGGTACTTTTTCGATCATCCACGCTTCCGGCCCAATAAACATCGGAGTAAGTTGTCACAATAAGAGTTGAACTCTTAGGATACCAAAGACCGAAATCAATCGTTCCTTTCAAATATCTGAGAATTCTCTTCACAGCTGCTAGATGGGATTGTTTAGGACTTGACTAAAATCTTGCTACCATTCCTACTGCTTGCATAATATCTGGTCTTGTAGCAGTTAAGTATAGGAGAGCTCCAATTATTGACCTGTAAAGAGTTGCATCTATGAGAGGGGTATCATCATCTTTGCTTAATTTACAATCTGTGGTCATCGGTGTGCTCATAGGTGCACAATCTTCCATCCCATATCTTTTGAGCATGTCTTTAAGATATTTCGCTTGAGATATAAACATGCCTGCAGAGGTTTGAGATATTTGTAGCCCAAGAAAGTAAGACAACTCACCAATCATTGACATTTCGAATCTTTTGGACATATTTAGAGCAAATTCATGGCTCATCTCATCATCATTGCTAGCAAAGATTAGATCATCAACGTATACAAGAGTGATCAAAAGTTTTTCCTTGTCCATCTTCATGTAGAGATTGCTACCAGCTACTCCCTTTTTGAAACCTTCTTGTAGCAGATAGTGATCCAACTTTGCATACCATGTTCTAGGGGCTTGTTTTAATCCATACAAGGCCTTTTTTAGCTTGCATACAAAGTCCTTCCCTTCGACAAGATCAAATCCTTCTGGTTGCTCCATGTAAACTTCTTCCTTGAGATCTCCATTCAGGAATGTTGATTTTACATCCATTTGATAAACCTTGAATCCTTTTGAGCAAGTAAATGCTAAAAACATTCTTATGGCTTCCATTCGAGCTACTGGTGCAAAGGTTTCTTCGAAGTCAATTCCTTCGATTTGCGAGTATCCTTTGTAGACAAGTCTGGCTTTATTTCTGATGATTTTTCCATCTTCATTCATATTTTTTTTGAATACCCATTTTGTTCCAATTATATTTTTATATTTTGGGCGAGGTACCAGTTCCCAAGTCTCATTTTTTTTTCGATTTGAGACATTTCTTCTTCCATGGCCTTTTTCCAATAAGGATCTTTTCTTGCTTGAGAATTTTTTTTAGGTTCTATTAAAGATAATAGAGCCACATCATCTTTTCTTGGGGTGATTATCATCCTTCTTCAAGTTTGGATTCCTTCATTTATATTTTCGATGACCTGTTCTTCCAGATGATATCTCTGAACAAACTTGATCTTGGAGGGAGTTTGTGAAGATCCACTTTGAGGTTCTCCATTCTCCTCTTCTTTTTCAGGTTCTTCTTCTTCACTTTGTTCAAAGAAAGGCTCAACTTCATGATCCTCAATTCTTTTTTCTGGAAGGCCTTCATCAATCTTCACATCAATGCTTTCCACTATTCTTTGTAGACGATTGTTGTAACATTTGTAGGCTTTGCTCCTAGTGGAGTATCCAAGAAATATTCCTTCGTCAACTCTAGAATCAAGTTTACCTGGTGAGTCATCATTTATTTTTATGAAATATTTGCTTCCAAAAACCCTGGAATATTTCACTGAAGCAGGTCTTCCTTTCCATAATTCATAAGGAGTCTTTTAATTATTATGTCTTAGTTGAGTTCGATTTAAGGCATAAAATACGGTGCCAACTGCTTCTCTCCAAAATTTTGGTTGCAAATCAGCTGCTAGTAGCATTGTCCTTGCCATTTCTTGAATGGTTCGGTTCCTTCTTTCAACTACTCCATTTTGCTGGGGTGTCCTAGCAGTAGAGAGTTCTATTTCGATTCCATGCTCTTTACAGAATTCATCAAATTATTTTGAGGTGAATTCTCCTCCTATTTCCGTTCTAAGACATTTAATCTTAGAATCTTTCTCATTCTCAATGAGAGCCTTAAGATTATTAAAACATTCAAATGCTTCGAATTTATATTTTATGAAATATATCCACATCATTCTAGTATAGCCATAAACAAATAGAGAAAAGTACCTTTCACCTTGAAGAGCGGGAGTTCTAGTTGGTCCACATAAGTCTGCATAAATGATTTCCAGAGGTTTTGTTGTTGATAACTCCTTAGTTTTGTGGCTAGTTCTGGTTTGCTTTCCATGTTGGCATGGGCCACATACAACTTGATTTGGATTGCACATTTTTGGAATATCCCTTACTGCATTAATTTTGTTGATGTTGACTAGGTTATCAAAAATTGTATGCCCCAATCGCTTGCGCCATAACCAAATTTTATCTGTTTGACTTAAGTAACATTTATCTTCTTGGATTCTACTGAGAATATAAACATTATCTGGTGTTCTTACTCCTTTTGCCACAAGTTATCTTGAGGATGAGTCTCTTATTTCACAATTTTTGTACTAAAGACAACATTATGTCCTTGGTCACAAATCTGGCTAACACTTAAGAGATTGTGTTTGAGCCCTTCTACCAACAAGGTATTTTGAGCCTTTCCTAGTCCATTGACAAGGGTAGCAGTTCCTTTTCCAGTGATTTTAGTGGATCCACTTCCAAAGTATACATTTCCATTTTTATTGTTTAATGAGATGAAATTATTTTGGTCACCTATCATATGTCTTGAGCATCCACTATCCACGAACCAATGATTTTATTCACTATGAGCACATAGAGCTAGGCCACATTTATCAGTTTTGAGATTTACGTTTTTAGCTTTCTCCCTTTTGAGAGGGAAATTTTGTTCATTATGATCATAATTATCACATAATGAGAAAGACAGATCAAACTTAGCCAAATGATCAAAGGAATTGTAATTTTTGATTTTTCCTTGCTCTTTAGGACCACGTAGTTGTTTTGTTTGATCATTCAATCTTGGCACTTCATTCTTATGAGCCTCACAATGCTTAGCTTGATGCCCAAAGTTTTTACAATTGTAACAATGCCCAAGAAAAATAGTTTGATACTTGTTGTAGTAACCATAGCTTGAACCAACATTCTCCCTTGGAGTTGCTCTTTCTTCAATTCTTGGTTTTGAGATGGGACTTTGCTCCTGACGAGATGAATTTTCTTCTTTTGGATGGCAAGAGAGTACATCAACATAACTTCTGGAATTATTCTTTGTACTTGATGATTCTCCTTTGAAACCAATTCTAGACTTGTCATGTTGAGGTTTTTGAGTATTAAGAATGTTGTCAAGAGTTAGAGAGCTTTGCAACTCCTTTTAACTTGCTCTAATTCCTTTCTTAGATATATTATTTCAGCTTCACGTTTTTCACAGATATCATCCTTCTCTTTTAGCTTAATGTTCAAGAAGTCTTCCCTTATTTTTGCTTCCTCTCTTTCTATTTTGAGAGAAATTATCTTCTTTTGTAGATTCTAATTTTCTTCAATGGCACTCATTAGCAAATTATCCATGTTTCTATCATCTTCTAATTCTGAGTCATCATCATTTGTAAATGCCATGATAACGTTTTCCAACATAATCACTTTCCTCATCTGATTCATCATCACTTTCTTTGTAATGAAACACATTTCTGGTTGATTTCCTTTTTATGACTAAAAATTCATCTTCATAGGACTCATCTTGTTTGGAGAAGAAGTTCTTCTTATTAAACCCTTTCTTTTTTTACATCATTATTTTAGAGTCCTTTTCATCATCACTATCATGTTTATGAGAACATTTTGCAGCATAATGACCTATTCTTCCACAATTGAAACAAATAATAGGGTACTTACCTTTTAGCTTAGATCCCCTTTTTAGTCTTTGTACAAATTGAGGTAACTCGTTTTCAGTGTCAGATTCATCTTTGTTGCAATTCCATCCTTTTCCTTCTTTTGTAGATCTTGAGGCTTTGAAAGCTGCTTCTTTGAAATTTGGGCTCCCTTTCCTCATATCATAAGAAATAAGAATTCCATGAAGTTCATCCATCTTGAGAGTAACTAGGTCCTTCATTTCTTCTATGACACTTACTTTGGAGTCAAATCTGTAAGGAGGCGATCTCAAGATTTTTTGAACAATGGTGCTTTCTTCAATATTTTCTTCTAGTCCTTTAAGAGAGTTAACTACTTAGCTACTCGGAGGAAGTATGATGCAATATCTTCTTCATCATCCATTTTCAGACTCTCGAATTGTCTTCTATAGGTTTGAAACTTTTCCTTCTTAACTTTGGAGTCCCCATCATATAGAGAAACCAACTTATCCCATACTTCTTTGGATGAGTCACAATCCATGACTTTCGTAAATTCAGAATCAGTAATTCCACTACTGATGGAATTTAAATCTTTGGAATTAGCAATGTAGGCTCTTATTTCATCTTGATTAGTTGGAAGACTAGCGGGAGATTTGTACCCATCCAAAATAGAGTGCCATACTTCAGGACCAAGAGACATTAGATAGTAGGAAATCCTCTTTTTCCAAAAACTCAAGTTTATTCCATCAGAGATAGGAAATTTCCCTATTGCTTCCATGTTCTTCATTGTGCCTAAGAATCCTTCTTCCAGCTATTAGGCTGATAATGAAGAAGATGGCTTTGATACCAATAGTTGGAAATACTGAGAGGGGGGTGAATCAATGTTTCTTTCCAATTGTTAATTAATTCCAGTTAGATTCTTCACAATTAAAGACAGGGAGGTGTATAATAATAATATTAAGGATTAATATTAATTTCAATTTCCTTTCTAATAATAGTATACAATAGATGGGTGAGGGCACCAACCCTTTTAATGAAACAGGCACCAACCTATTTCCAAGAACCAACTTGGTATTTGATGAGGCTCCGAAATCTGGGGCTTCGACCCTATCTTCTCAAGGCACCAACCTTGTGTTTAGGAGCTCCTACTCCAAGGACACCAATCCCTTAGTCACTTTTAATAGAAGATGTGTGATATACTTACTTGACTGTCATATACAAAATATTATTCAATGTTCAATACTTCTTGATTTTGACTTCACTATATCTTCACTGTACTTGTCCACCATTTAACTCCGCTACAAATGCTACTTTGCTCACTGATTTTCAATCATTGTTCTCAAATATTCATGCTTAGGATGTTTGTCTGAGTTCCCTTAGAATCTGAGCTTCATAAAACTGTTATATTTCCTAGCTCCATAATCAGATGTTTACTTTATGAGTGATTGTCACTATAGGACTGTCCTCAAGTTAACGTAAGGGTCCTTCTATTATACTCCAACACTGCTTTTATCCAACAATGTTCAAGAAATTTTACTGCTTCTTTACCAAACACCTTTAATGTTCTTGTTTATCAACGTTCACCATTCATCATAGGACTATGAAAATATGAGATTACAATTTTGAGTCCCTCACAAGTCTGAGTTGTAGTAATTTTTTCCAACACCCTTACCTCTTATCACTGGTCAAGGCAATAGACCTCAGAACCGAGAGTTATAACCTTAAGTTACAAATCTTAAGCAAAAGATCATAGGTCCGAAACAGTAGATGACTGGTCCGAAGCAATAGATCACAGGTCCGAAACTGGTAATAGATCACAGGTCCGAGTCTCTTTTATATATAGAGTTCACGAGATGTGAATTGCATCTCTTGATGACCGAAATGTTGTGTGTGTTAGATGACCAAAAATCTGTGCTTGATGACCGAAAATATGGGCTGAAGAAATGAGTTACGGATTATATATATATATATATATATATATATATATATATATATATATATATATATATATATACAACCTTCTTTGCAACACCAAATGAAAAGACACGTCCCTATTTGGAGGCCGACTAGTGTCCCTGAGCATAGGTCGCCTCAATATCAAATATATATATATATATATATATATATATATATGTATATTTTAACTTTAAAATTCAATATCTCAAAAACTACTAGGAGTTTTGGGACAAATAAGGGCTCATTGGAAAGGAAAAATTATGCTCTAAAAGATGGTATAGGAGTCAATTTGGAAGGATACCTATAAGGAGGTAAAAACAATTTTTCTTTGTGACTGTCCTTAATTTTTTGTGTGCAGAAAATGCATAGGACAAAATGCCTTCTCCATTGCTTGGCTTTTCCTTCATTTGTCTTCTCCATTGTTTGGCTTATCAATCACGGGGTCATAGCTTCATCGTGTAGGACGTCTATGTCATCATGATAGTACCCAACAAGTGCAGTAATATGTCAAAGTGCAACATCATTAGGAGAACTTCAAATGACATCTTCCATGTTATCATAAAGTCTTTCAACCTTCATCAACATGTTTCCATCAATGACAACTTGGATTAACAAATGCAGGATCTTCTAGTGGAAAACAACCCATGAAGTTTTCTTGTAAAGGGGGAAGACGAAATTGACAGATAGCTTTGCTAGATTTGTCATTGTAAACGACTCATGATGATGAGATACATTTATATATATTTGATGTGATTTTTTATTGGTTGTCTAATTTCAAGCCTTTGATTCAACAACTATCAGGGTTTATTGACTTTGATGTATCATTTTGCATTCATTGCATCATATATATTGGTGTTTTTTCCATATCCATGTCCCAATGTGGTCATTTGATGTTGTTGTTGGTTTATATTTTTAAAAAGTTGGAAAAATAAATTTATTGTGTTTTTTTAATGCTCTCCCTTGTTTGCCAATTTTTACTGTCTTTTCCCTGTTATTTTTGATGTTCCAATCCTTGGTCAGTTTTCGCTGATGCCAATGTTTTCAACAATGCTAGGTCATTCATGTGAAAATTTTCTGAATCTTAATTACAGAAACCCTAATTTTAGATCTGGTTATACTTTTCCTACTTAATCAAGTTATTAATGCTGAAAATTTAGATTAACATTGAAGTAAACACATAACAGACTTTCACAGATTCAGATCTAAAACATAATACATGCATACAGAGAAAGTGACACAATATTTTCTGAACAACTATCCCCGGAAAAACCCAATGCGGGAAAACTGGTCTTCTGGCTGCTGGAGGGTTTATATTATTAAGCAGTTTCTAAATACAACAAATCTGGGCACCTTACTGGTTAACCCAATAACAAAAAGTAGATTTGCAGCAATACTTGTTGTTCTGGAGACTGAAAAATTAACTGATCCACACCCTCAAATGGGATTTACAGGAATCAACCATTTTCTGCCTCTGGAAACCCCAGCGCTATCCTTGAAGCTGCCTGCGTCAGCCTTGCTAGCCTCTGCATTCACCTGGAGAGGGTTGCGTAACCCCAGACTAGGTGACGCAGTCCCTATGCTGCCCTGGATGGCCTCTGCGTAACCTTGGGGGCCTCCTGCTGGCTCAACGCTGCCCTTTTTGGGCCTGCGTAGCAGCTGAAGCTCTCTCTGCTGTGCAGCTGCTGTTACCCCTGCTTCTCTGCGTTGCTCCTAGTTTCTATCTCTCTGCCTTTTGCTGATTCTTGGCACTAGGATTAGATCATCCCCTTAGCCAATACTACCCCTCAATGCAGCTGAAACACTTTTGGAAAATCTTAGCAAACCCACCCTAGAATTCCAGCTTAGTCTCAGTGCTCTGCCTTCGTGTGTGTGTTCTCCAACCGACCCCAAGCCTTTCCTTTAGAATTTCTCATTGGGAAACCAACAACCATGATCTAATCTTGAATCGATGGCTCAGATTAAAAGAAAGCTTGATCCGTGTGACTTAAGTCATTTTCATCACATGTTTAATTTAATTACCTTTAATATTTTAATTTTCCTAAGTTAGACTTAGGGTCCTTAATTAAAAATATTAATTAATTAATTATCTCCCAAACTGGATGGAATTTCTCAAATCCCTTTCTGGGTCTTGGAGATCTCATGTACTCTAGTCCCTCCACAAAGTTTGGGAGCTAGAGCACATTTGATGCTACCCCAACACTCAAAAACTCAACACTCCATCTTAGCGAGGAATGTGCTCTAGTACAACTTTGCTTCACCCCGAAGCTCTGCACTGATCTCTGGTGTGGGTCTCTATGCTGATGCCCTTCGCCACTACGCTGTTGCTGCCATTTTGTACTGCTGCCTATGACGCTGCCACCGACACTACCACATCTGTACTGCAGCTCCTTCTCAATATGCTGCATCACGGTGACAACTGTTGCACTGCATCTTTAGTTGCTGAGAGAAACAACTGAAACTCCTGCCCAATCTTTGATAGACAAATCAATTGAGCTACATCCTCATCATTGAAGCTCCATAAGCTGTTGCTCTCTGCACTGTCCTCCTAAAGCCATTGCATTACTGCAGCTCTGCTCTACATAAGCCAACCTGCAATGCACTATTGAAGTCACATCAGCCTCCTCTTCGCTATGCTGTCACGTTGCTGTTGCATCTGCACTGCGTTTCTCCCTTCAGTTTTCAGCTCCGCCTCTGCTCCATTCATGATTCTCTGCACCTCTGCTCCACTTGTCCTGCTATTATCTTAAGGCTCCCGTAGCATGGATGTGATCCAAGGGATGAGCTACTCAAGGATGTTGCCACCACTCTGTAGGTACTCTACAGATCCATGTCACCCCACTTTCGTGGTTCATGAGTGCTCATTGCTACATCATCTTTAGAACCATCGTCTGCCACAATAACCTTGGAAGTAGAAGCTTCATTTTCCTTCTTCTTTTAAGGACAATCGCTAGCGAAATGTCCGAGTTTTCCGCACTGGAAACACTTGATATTGGATAGATCACGCTTCTTCTTCCCTTGCTGCCTCTTTGATGCCAAGGCTGCATATTCTTCCTCTTACTTCTTCACCTTACTTGATCCCATGCTGTACTGTCTCTTGGTGAACCGACAAAGTTCTTCTTGATGGAGGATCACCCACATACTATCCCAATTGGGAATGTCCGCTTTGCCCAAATTACTTTGGACAAAAGTTTCCCAGTCCTTTGTGACTGCATTGAGTGCAGTCCTCACCATCACATCATCCTCCACCTTAGCTCCCATGGCATACAATTGATCTCTGATCGCTTGAAATATGTAAAGGAAGGGCTCGATTTATTTTCCCTTGGCCATTATGAATAACCACATCTGGTCCTTCAGAAGCATTCTCATTTGGACAGATCTTCCCTCATATAGGGCAGTTAAGGTTTTCCATATCTCATGAGCTGTTTTCTTATCGGCTATGTGTGGAACTATATGATCCTTAATCCCATCCATTATGAAGCATTTGGCATGTGCCGCAACTTCCTCATGCTTCGCTAGGAGAACAACATCGGTTGGCGTGGCCAGGACTTTTTCTGCATGGTCCCTCAGACCGTATGCCTCCATGACTACTAGGATTCTGGCCTTCCAGATTGCAAACTTGGACATACCGTCCAACCTATCTTGATTACATCGTTCGCGAGGTGCCATTTGCTTAGAAAATCTATCAGAACTCTTCCTCTCTATGCAAGAGACTTGGATCTAGGGTCCTTGACGAAACAAGCACCCTCTACTCCCTCTGACAACTGACTTCTTCTCTTGGAAATCCGCCAAAACAAAAACGAATCAGCTCTCTTCGATCCTCTGATTGATCTGCAGATTTCTTTGGCTGGAAACCCTCTGAGAAGCTATCTCTTCCTGCTCTTTGTCACCTAGTGCTGAGGCTAAATTTCGAATCTTCAGAAATTGAACCCCACCAGCAACTTCTGAAGCTTTGCAGCACTGCTGCCGGCACTCTGAATGAGCAACAATGTCAGATCTACGTCACCCTTGCTGGCCTTTGCGTGAGCAGACAGTCCTAGCACTGTCTCTGTGCTACCTCTGCGTAGTAAGTACGTGGGCTTGCGTGGATACTGCGTCACTCTGGCCTCTGTGTGGCTCTGCTCCCTCTGTTGTTGCGCTGTCCCTTCTGGTCCAACTTTCTGCGGCTGCTGCTGCTTTCCGCAACAAGGATTCTTCAATCTTTTGCTGGTGACCCTACTAGATCTACAATTGCTCTGATACCATGTGAAAATTTCTGAATCTTAATTACAAAAACCCTACTATTAGATCTAGTTATACTTCTCAACTTAATCAAGTTATTAATGCAGAAAATTCAGATTAACATTGAAGTAATCACATAACAAACTTTCACCGAGTCATATCTAAAACAGAATACATGCACATAGAGACAGTGACACATAAGATTTTTTAGACAAATTTCCCCAGAAATACCCAATGCGGGAAAACGGGTCTTCTGGCTGCTGGAGGGTTTATATTATTAAGTAGTTTTTGAAGACAAAAAATATGGGCACCTTATTGGTTAAATCGATAGAGAAAAGTAGATCTGCAGCAATACCTACTATTCTGGAGACTGAAAACTTGACTGATCCACACCCTCAAACGAGATTTACAAGACTCAGCCACTTTCTGCCTCTAGAAACCCCAGCGCTACCTCTAAAGCTACCTGTGTCAGCCTTGCTAGCCTCTGCGTGCCTCTGCACTAGCCTGGAGAGGGTTGTGTAACCCCAGACTGGGTGACACAGTCCCTACGCTGCCCTAGATGGCCTCTGCGTAACCTTGGGGGCCTCCTGATGGCTCAGTGCTGCCCTTTTTGGGTCTGCATAGCACATGCCTAGCGGCTGAAGCCCTCTGCGTTGCGCAGTTACTGCTGCTGCCTCTGCTTCTCTCACAGTATTAAAAAATGGAGGGGTCAAATCGGAAATCGGTCAAGCCGGCCAATCAGACCCCTGACCGGTCAAAACCGGTCCAAAAACCTGGTTTAAACCCTTATCTCACTCAATTTCCCGGTCAAACCGGTGTTGACCGACCGGTTAATGACGAACCGACCAGTTCCCTAAATTGGCCGGTTCCATCCTTAACCGACCGGCCAGTTGCTAAGGCCGCAAAGGGACCCACGCATGGAGTTTTGGCTGGTTTAGGGTTGTTTTGGAGAGAAGAGGAGGGTTGTTTCCCTCGAAAAACACCCTCCCCAATCCTTTATAAGTAGGGGAAACCTCTCGTTTGTCTCACACCATCTCATTTGGAGATTTTGTGAGTTTGATTGAGATCTTGGAGAGTGTTGAGTTTTTAATGGAATAGTGGAACAACATAGAGTTTGAGCTAAGTAGTAGCTATCATGCCTCCAAAAGCCAAGGATATTGCATGGGCTCATTGTGATATGATTTATGGAAAAATGATCTGCAAATATTGCCAAAAATCTATTGTAGGAGGGGGTATTTACAGGTTCAAGAAACACTTGGTTGGGATAGGAGCCCATGTAAAGCCATGTGGAGCACCAAATAAAGTAATAGGGCATATTAGGGCAGAATACCTTCAGAAGTTTGAGACTCAAGTCACTGAACCAATAGAGAAGTTTGTGACTAGAGCAGTTGAAAAGTTTGGCAGTCGAGACTCAACCAACTGAGTTTGATCATGATGAGAAGTTTCAAGTGATAATGTTGATCACTAAATAGTAATATCATATATGTGGATTTGTAGTAGACTATAGGCCAATGGCCTCAATGCTCATAGCTTATATCATTGTTTTTGGACTATATGGGTCTTTTGGAGCCTCATTGCTTATGTATTTTTTCGATGATATGTATTGCACTTAGTGCCATTTTGATATATTCACCTTTACTGTAGGTTTTAACCCTGAACAGAAATTATCTACTCACGAATCTTATAACAGAAGATAAACAATAGTGAGAGCATAAAACATAAAACATATGAACACAGAGATTTTCCCCTGGATCCCAAATCGGGACGACCAGCTTGATTTTTCATTATATTCCTTTTAGTGTTACAACACATATATATACATGCCGGAGCATACATAAACCACAATCCATTAACCCTGGATTAGAACATAACCGTAGTTCCCTTGACCGGATCTACAAAAATACTAGGGGCCGAAAACCATCGAACCCCAAAACCATGTGCAAAACCATGCACAAAACCATGGGCGGATCCGCCTATGCGTGGGTCCGCACAAAAACAAATTTTGGCCGGGGCGCTACCCCGGACCCCAACGGTGGGGACTGCTTCGCCCCTCGTGACCCCCCAGCTACGCCCGACGCAACATATAGCGCGTGGGGCTAATCGTGGAAAGAATATAACACATACCCAACATTCTCCCACTTGTTGTTTTCTTTCCACAGGGGGCCACATGAGAGCTTAGTCATTGGCCCAATTCTTCAACACCCATTGTTTCTCTACACCAAGAGAACTTCTGAGTGCTCACAGACTTCGTCAATGCATCTGCAACATTCTTCAAAGTGTCCACCTTTACCAGCAACACCCTTTTAGCCTCAACCATATCTCTAACAAAGTGATATCGAACATCAATGTGCTTTGTCTTTGAATGATAAGCAGGGTTCTTAGCCAAGAAAATTGCACTTTGGCTATCACAGTCTATCCTTATAACTTGCTGTACCAACCCCATACTTGAACACAATCTCTGCAACCAAATTTCTTCCTTGCTTGCATGAGTGGCTGCTATGTATTCTGCCTCTGTAGTTGAAAGAGCCACTACAGACTGTCTTTTACTCATCCAACTGACTGCGCCTCCAAATAGGCTAAACACATACCCACTTGTAGATCTTCTTGGGTCCAGATCTCCAGCCCAGTCTGCATCAACAAAACCACGAATGTCCAACATTCTTTCCAATCCTGGTCTTCCCTGGTAGCACAAGCCATAATCACTAGTGCCACGTAAATATATGAAAACCCGCTTCACTACTGTCCAATGCTCCTTCCCTGGGTTTGACATAAACCTGCTCAATACTCCCACTGCATGTGCAATGTCTGGTCTAGTACAGACCATTGCATACATCAGGCTACCCACTGCAATTGCATATGGAACACGGGACATATACTCCTCTTCTTCTTGTGTCTTGGGACACTATTCAACAGACAACTTTACACCTACAGGAATAGGAACATTCACCGGTTTACTATCCTGCATATTGAACCTCTGCAATATATTCTCGACATACTTCCTCTGGTTTAACCAGAGCTTCCTCTTTGCCTGATCTCTCTTAATTTCCATGCCCAAAATATAGTTTGCAGCACCAAGATCCTTCATGTCGAATTTGGAGAACAGTTGGGTCTTCAAATCTTGGATATTTTCTTTGTCATTTCCAATCAACAACATATCATCCACATACAAGACCAAATAAATAACACAGTCACCAATTAATTTAAAATAAACACAGTGATCCTCCTTGATTCTTGTGAAGCCAAGTCCCCGTATATAGGTATCAAATTTCTGATACCACATCCTTGGTGACTGTTTTAACCCATACAGAGACTTCTTCAACCTGCATACTAGTTCTTTCTTACCCTTCACCATAAAGCCTTCAGGTTGCTTCATGTAGATCTCCTCTTCTAGGTCCCCGTGAAGAAATGTTGTCTTCACATCCATCTGTTCTATCTCAAAATCAAATGCAGCAGCAACAGATAAAAGTAATCTAATAGAAGTAACTTTGGCAACAGGAGAGAAAATATCACCAAAATCAATTCCTGGCACTTGGGAATAACCTTTTGCTACCAACTGAGCTTTGTATTTCTCCACCTTGCCTTCTACATTCATCTTCTTTTTAAACACCCATTTTCTCCCTATGGGTTTCCTTCCAGCCGACAACTCCACCAGATCCCATGCATTGTTTTTGTGCAAGGATGCCATTTCATCAACCATGGCCTCCTTCCAGAGTTTTCCATCCTCTGAATCTACTTCCTCCCTGATAGTTCTGGTTTCATCATTAGTTATAGTTAAGGCAAAACATGAATAGAAAGAAGATGGACTATACCTTTCTCATTTCCTTCTTTCCCGAACTGATCTTCTCAAAGCTGGAGTTTGTGGCTCTTCATCTTCTGAGTCTTCTTCTGTTGTAGAGTCTAATTCATCCTCCTTTAGCTCAAACTCTATCTTCTCAGGTTCCTTTGGTAGGACTTCATGTTTAACAACATATTTCACTTCTCTAAACACCACATCTCGGCTGTACACAACCTTCCTTGTTTCTGGGTTCCAAAGCTTGTAACCCTTTAAACCATCCTTATACCTAATAAAGATGCACCTTTCAGATTTATTATCCAACTTGGTCCTTTTCTCCTTTGGAACATGTACATATGCATCACATCCAAATACCCTTAGATGTGAAAGAGAGGGTTTCTTACCATTCCATACCTCATGTGGGGTCTTATCCTCCAACGCTGATGAAGGTGATCTGTTAACTAAGTAACATGCAGTCTCCACTGCCTCTGCCCAGAATTCTTGTCCTAACTCGGTACCACTGAGCATGCTTCTTGCCTTTTCCATCAGTGTTCTATTCATTCTTTCTGCAACTCCATTTTGCTGAGGTGTGTATGGAGTAGTATTCTGCCATGCTATACCACACTTCTTACAGAACTCTTCAAATTCCTTCTTGCAGAACTCCCCGCCATTATCTGTCCTCAACGCCTTTATCTTCTTCTCTGTCTGGTTTTCCACCAGAGCCTTAAATTCTTTAAATTTGTCAAAGACTTCAGATTTATTCCTCAAGAAATATATCCATGTATTTCTTGAGAAGTCATCTATGAATGAAACATAGTACACAGACTTTCCCAGTGATGGAACTGACACAGGCCCAAACACATCACTGTGCACAAGTTCTAATATCTTGTTTGCCCTCTTAGCACCAAAAGGAAAACTCACCCGATTCTGCTTCCCATATACACAATGTTCACAGAAATTGAAATCCAGAGAACAATTAGACATACCTTCTACCATACCATCTCTATGCAGTATCCAAAGGCCCTTCTCTCCAATATGTCCAAGCCTTTGATGCCATAGCATGGTCTTTTCTCCAGAGACAGCTAGGCTTTCCATCCCACTTTCAGGAACCATAGAACTATTACACCCATCAATAACAGTGCTACCTTGTAGCTTGTACAGAGTTCTAGTCTGAACTCCACGCATTAATACCAGTGCTCCTCGAACCATCTTGCAGGCATCTTTCTCGAACACTATTTTTACACCTGCATCATCCATCTTGCTTACAGAAATTAGATTTTTGGCCAATTCAGCAATATGCAGAACACCAGGAAGTGTTCTAATCCTTCCACCTTGTATCTTCAGCTTTACCTTTCCACGTCCGACGATTTTGGCCTTCCTATCATCCCCTAGGAAGACATCACCATCATATTTCTCATACTCGCAGAACCACTCCCTATGGGGAGTGAAGTGAAAGGATGCACCTGAGTCAATGAACCATGACTCATGATCTACATGTGTATTTGAAGAAGAAGCCAAATACACATCCCCACCTTCATCCGAGGTGGTTTTTGCCTCTGCAGAAGGAGCATCATCAGATCCCTTTCCTTTCTCAGGAGCTTTAGATCTGCACTCCTTTTTGTAGTGCCCTTCCTTTCTGCATTTCCAGCACACCTTTATAAACTTTCCAAGAGATTTATATCTCCCTCTAGATTTAGATCTCCCACTCGAAACCTTATTCTTGTTTCTGTTTTGGGACCTTCCTCGTACAGATAAGGCATCTCCATTTTGACCCTCCATATTTCTCCGTCTCATTTCCTCCAACAGCAAGGCTGAGACAATGTCATCAAAATTCAAGGTAGTTGTATTGCTACCTATTGCAATAACCAGACTGTCCCATGAGTCTGGTAGAGAACACAACAAACTGATGCACTTATCTTCATCTGAGATTTTAATATCAACAGATGACAGCTGACTTACCACAGTATTGAAGGCGTTCAGATGCTCTGTCACCGAGTCTCCATCCTTCATCCTCAGGTTATACAGCTTTTTCCATAGGAACAACTTATTCACCAGAGACTTAGATTGGTACAAAGTCCCAAGTTTTTCCCACAAATTATTCACTGTAGCTTCCCCAGATACATTCAACAATACTGAATCTGAGACACACAACCGTATTGTGCTCTTAGCCTTCCGATCCAGTTTCTTCCAGTCTTCATCTAACATTGCCGTTGGTTTAGTACCTGGATCTACCGCGATCCACTGATCTTTATCCACCAGCAGATCCTCCATCTTGAGCTTCCACAACTCAAAACTCTGACCATTAAATTTCTCGATCTCTATCTTTCCGCCGCTCGCCATATTCTTTCACCGCAAGAATCGATCCCGTAGATCTCCCACTGCACAGGGTCTACCACAAGCCCGAGCAAAAAACCCTCAACAACAAAGGCGTCCCCTTGAAGCCGAAACAACTCTGATACCAAATGTAGGTTTTAACCCTGAACAGAAATTATCTACACACGAATCTTATAACAGAAAATAAACAATAGCGAGATCATAAAACATAAAACAGATAAACACAGAGATTTTCCCCTGGATCCCAAATCGGGACGACCAGCTTGATTTTTCATTATATTCCTTTTAGTGTTACAACACACATATATATACATGCCGAAGCATACATAAACCCCAATCCATAAACCCTGGATTAGAACATAACCGTAGTTCCCTTAACCGGATCTACAAAAAATACCAGGGGCCGGAAAACCATCGTACCCCAAAACCATGTGCAAAACCATGGACGCGGACTACTCACCGGAAATTAAGGACCAAAAAATTTTCGCCGGGGCGCTGCCCCGGACCCCTACCGCCCCCCCATTGCGCCCAACGCAAAGGGGGGGCTATCGCCCCCCCCTCTTACCCCGCCGCACGTGCTTAGTCGGGAAAAGAATATAACACATACCCAACATTCTCCCACTTGTTGTTTTCTTTCCATGGGGGGCCACAAGAGGGCTTAGTCATTGGCCCAATTCTTCAACACACATTGTTTCTCTACACCAAGAGAACTTCTGAGTGCTCACAGACTTTGTCAATGCATCTGCAATATTCTTCAAAGTGTCCACTTTTACCAGCAACACCCTTTTAGCCTCAACCATATCTCTAACAAAGTGATATTGAACATCAATGTGCTTTGTCTTTGAATGATAAGCAGGGTTCTTAGCCAAGAAAATTGCACTTTGGCTATCACATTCTATCCTTATAGCTTGCTGTACCAACCCCATACTTGAACACAATCTTTGCAACCAAATTGCTTCCTTGCTTGCATGAGTGGCTGCTATGTATTCTGCCTCTGTAGTTGAAAGAGCCACTACAGATTGTCTTTTACTCATCCAACTGACTGCGCCTCCAAATAATCTAAACACATACCCACTTGTAGATCTTCTTTGGTCCAGATCTCCAGCCCAGTCTGCATCAACAAAACCACGAATGTCCAACATTCTTTCCAATCCTGGTCTTCCCTGGTAGCACAAGCCATAATCACTAGTGCCACGTAAATATCTGAAAACCCGCTTCACTGCCGTCCAATGCTCCTTCCCTGGGTTTGACATAAACCTGCTCAATACTCCCACTGCATGTGCAATGTCTGGTCTAGTACAGACCATTGCATACATCAGGCTACCCACTGCACTTGCATATGGAACATGGGACATATACTCCTCTTCTTATTGTGTCTTGGGACACTGTTCAGCAGACAGATTTACACCTACAGGAATAGGAACATTCACCGGTTTACTATCCTGCATATTGAACCTCTGCAATATAGTCTCGACATACTTCCTCTGGTTTAACCAGAGCTTCCTCTTTGCCCGATCTCTCTTAATTTCCATGTCCAAAATATAGTTTGCAGCACCAAGATCCTTCATGTCGAATTTGGAGAACAGTTGGGTCTTCAAATCTTGGATAATTTCTTTGTCATTTCCAATTAACAACATATCATCCACATACAAGACCAAATAAATAACATGGTCACCAATTAATTTAAAATAAACACAGTGATCCTCCTTGCTTCTGGTGAAGCCAAGTCCCCGTAAATAGGTATCAAATTTCTGATACCACATCCTTGGTGATTGTTTTAACCCATACAGAGACTTCTTCAACCTGCATACCAGTTATTTCTTACCCTTCACCATAAAGCCTTCAGGTTGCTTCATGTAGATCTCCTCTTCTAGATCCCCGTGAAGAAATGCTATCTTCACATCCATCTGTTCTATCTCAAAATCAAATGCAGTAGCAACAGATAAAAGTAATCTAATAGAAGTAACTTTGGCAACAGGAGAAAAAATATCACCAAAATCAATTCCCGGCACCCGGGAATAACCTTTCGCTACCAACCGAGCTTTGTATTTCTCCACCTTGCCTTCTACATTCATCTTCTTCTTAAACACCCATTTGCTCCCAATGGGCTTCCTTCCAGCCGGCAACTCCACCAGATCCCATGCATCGTTTTTGTGCAAGGATGCCATTTCATCAACCATAGCCTCCTTCCAGAGTTTTCCATCCTCTGAATCTACTGCCTCCCTGACAGTTCTGGGTTCATCATCAGTTATAGTTAAGGCAAAACCTGAACAAAAAGCAGATGGACTATACCTTTCTGGTTGCCTTCTTTCCCGAACTGATCTTCTCAAAGCTGGAGTTTGTGGCTCTTCATCTTCTGAGTCTTCTTCTGTTGTAGAGTCCGATTCATCCTCCTTTAGCTCAAACTCTATCTTCGCAGGTTCCTTTGGTAGGACTTCATGTTTAACAACATCTTTCACCTCTCTAAACACCACATCTCAGTTGTACACAACCTTCCTTGTTTATGGATTCCAAAGCTTGTAACCCTTTAAACCATCCTTATACCCAATAAAGATGCACCTTTCAGATTTATTATCCAACTTGGTCCTTTTTTCCTTTGGAACATGTACATATGCATCACATCCAAATACCCTTAGATGTGAAAGAGAGGGTTTCTTACCAGTCCATACCTCATGTGGGGTCTTATCCTCCAACGCTGATGAAGGTGATCTGTTAACTAAGTAACATGCAGTCTCCACTGCCTCTGCCCAGAATTCTTGTCCTAACTCGGTACCACTGAGCATGATTCTTGCCTTTTCCATCAGTGTTCTATTCATTCTTTCTGCAACTCCATTTTGCTGAGGTGTGTATGGAGTAGTCTTCTGCCGTGCTATACCACACTTCTTACAGAACTCTTCAAATTCCTTCTTGCATAACTCCCCACCATTATCTGTCCTCAGCGCCTTTATCTTCTTCTCTGTCTGGTTTTCCACCAGAGCCTTAAATTCTTTAAATCTGTCAAAGAATTCAGATTTCTTCCTCAAGAAATATATCCATGTATTCCTTGAGAAGTCATATATGAATGAAACATAGTACACAGACTTTCCCAGTGATGGAACTGACACAGGCCCAAACACATCACTGTGCACAAGCTCTAATATCTTGTTTGCCCTCTTAGAACCAGAAGGAAAACTCACCCGATTCTGCTTCCCATATACACAATGTTCACAGAAATCGAAATCCAGAGAAAAATTAGACATACCTTCTACCATACCATTTCTATGCAGTATCTGAAGGCCCTTCTCTCCAATATGTCCAAGCCTTTGATGCCATAGCATGGTATTTTCTCTAGAGACAGCTAGGCTTTCCGTCCCACTTTCAGGAACCACAGAACTGTTACACCCATCAATAACAGTGCTACCTTGTAGCTTGTACAGAGTTCCAGTCCGAATTCCCCGCATTAATACCAGTGCTGCCCGAACCATCTTGCAGGCATCTTTCTCGAACACTGTTTTTACACCTGCATCATCCATCTTGCTTACAGAAATTAGATTTCTGGCCAATGCAGGAATATGCAGAACACCAGGAAGTGTTCTAATCCTTCCACCTTGTAGCTTCAGCTTTACCTTTCCACGTCCGACGATTTTGGCCTTCCTATCATCCCCTAGGAAGACATCACCATCATATTTCTCATACTCGCAAAACCACTCCCTATGGGGAGTGAAGTGAAAGGATGCACCTGAGTCAATCAACCATGACTCATGATCTACATGTGTATTTGAAGAAGAAGCAAAATACACATCCCCACCTTCATCTGAGGTGGTTTTTGCCTCTGCAGAAGGAGCATCATCAGATCCCTTTCCTTTCTCAGGAGCTTTAGATCTGCAGTCCTTTTTGTAGTGCCCTTCCTTTCCACATTTCCAGCACACCTTTACAAACTTTCCAGGAGATTTAGATCTCCCACTCGAAACCTTATTCTTGTTTCTTTTCTGGGACCTTCCTCGTACAGATAAGGCATCTCCATTCTGACCCTCCATATTTCTCCGTCTCATTTCCTCCGACAGCAAGGCTGAGACAATGTCATCAAAATTCAAGGTAGTTGTATTGCTACCTATTGCAATAACCAGACTATCCCACGAGTCTGGTAGAGAACACAAAAAACTGATGCACTTATCTTCATCCGATATTTTAATATCAACAGATGACAGCTGACTTACCACAGTATTGAAGGCGTTCAGATGCTCTGTCACCGAGTCTCCATCCTTCATCCTCAGGTTATACAACTTTTTCCACAGGAACAACTTATTCACCAGAGACTTAGATTGGTACAAAGTCCCTAGCTTGTCCCATAAGGTCTTCGTCGTAGCTTCCCCAGATACATTCAACAATACTGAATTTGAGACACACAACCGTATTGTGCTCTTAGCCTTCCGATCCAGTTTCTTCTAGTCTTTATCTAACATTGCCGTTGGTTTAGTACCTGGATCTACCACAATCCACTGATCTTTATCCACCAGCAGATCCTCCATCTTGAGCTTCCATAACTCAAAACTTTGACCATTAAATTTCTCGATCTCTATCTTCCCACTACTCACCATCTTCTTTCACCGCAAGAATCGATCCCGTAGATCTCCCACTGAACAGGGTCTACCACAGGCTCGAGTAAAAAACCCTCAACAACAAAGGCGTCCCCTTGAAGTCGAAACTGCTCTGATACCAAATGTAGGTTTTAACCCTGAACATAAATTATCTACTCACGAATATTATAACAAAAGATAAACAATAGCGAGATCATAAAACATAAAATAGATAAACATAGAGATTTTCCCCTGGATCCCAAATTGGGATGACCAGCTTGATTTTTCATTATATTCCTTTTAGTGTTACAACACACATATATATACATGCCGAAGCATACATAAACCCCAATCCATAAACCCTAGATTAGAACATAACTGTAGTTCCCTTAACCGGATCTACAAAAATACCAAGGGTCGAAAACCATCGTGTCCCAATACCATGTGCAAAACCATGCACAAAACCATGGACATGGACTACCCACCAAAAATTAAGGACCAAAAAATTTTCGCCGGGGCGCTGCCCTGGACCCCGACAGGGGGGGCTACCACCCCCCCAGTGATCCCCCCGTTGTGCCCAGCGCAAAGGGGGGGCTATCGCCCCCTCTCTTACCCCCTCACGTGTGCTTAGTCGTGGAAAGAATATAAAACATACCCAACATTCTCCCACTTGTTGTTTTCTTTCCACAGGGGGCCACAGGAGAGCTTAGTCATTGGCCCAATTCTTCAACACCCATTGTTTCTCTACACCAAGAGAACTTCTGAGTGCTCACAGACTTCATCAATGCATCTGAAACATTCTTCAAAGTGTCCACCTTTACCAGCAACACCCTTTTAGCCTCAACCATATCTCTAACAAAGTGATATTGAACATTAATGTGCTTTGTCTTTGAATGATAAGCAAGGTTCTTAGCCAAGAAAATTGCACTTTGGCTATCACAGTCTATCCTTATAGCTTGTTGTACCAACCCCATACTTGAACCACAATCTCACAACCAAATTGCCTTCGTCGCATGAGTGGTCGCCATGTATTTCGCCTCTATAGTTGAAACTCTATAGTCGAAAGAGCCACTACAAACTCGTTTTACTCATCCAACCGATCGCACCTCCAAATAAGCTAACACATACCCACTTGTAGATCTTTTAGTCCAAATTCTGTACTCTGGGCCTCCTCACAACAAAACCACAAATGTCCAACATTCTTTCCAATCCTGGTCTTCCTTGGTAGCACAAGCCGTAATCACTAGTGCCATGTAAATATCTGAAAACCCGCTTCACTGCTGTCCAATTCTCCTTCCCTGGGATTGACATAAACCTGCTCAATACTCCCACTGCATGTGCAATGTCTGGTCTAGTATAGACCATTACATACATTAGGCTACCCACTACACTTGCATATGGAACATGAGACATATACTCCTCTTCTTCTTGTGTCTTGGGACACTGTTCAGTAGACAACTTTACACCTACAGGAATAGGAACATTCACCAGTTTACTATCCTGCATATTGAACCTCTGCAATATAGTCTCGACATACTTCCTCTGGTTTCCTCTTTGCCCAATCTCTCTTAATTTCCATGCCCAAAATATAGTTTGTAGCACCCAGATCCTTCATGTCAAATTTGGAGAACAGTTGGGTCTTCAAATCTTGGATAATTTCTTTGTCATTTCCAATCAACAACATATCATCCACATACAAGACCAAATAAATAACACGGTCACCAATTAATTTAAAATAAACATAGTGATCCTCCTTGCTTCTGGTGAAGCCAAGTCCTCGTATATAGGTATCAAATTTCCGATACCACATCCTTGGTGACTGTTTTAACCCATACAGAGACTTCTTCAACCTGCATACCAGTTCTTTCTTACCCTTCACCATAAAGCCTTCAGGTTGCTTCATGTAGATCTCTTCTTCTAGATCCCCATGAAGAAATGCTGTCTTCACATCCATCTGTTCTATCTCAAAATCAAATGCAGCAGCAACAGATAAAAGTAATCTAATAGAAGTAACTTTGGCAACAAGAGAAAAAATATCACCAAAATCAATTCCCGGCACCTGGGAATAACCTTTCGCTACCAACCGAGCTTTGTATTTCTCCACCTTGCCTTCTACATTCATCTTGTTCTTAAACACCCATTTTCTCCCAATGGGCTTCCTTCCAGCCGGCAACTCCACCAGATCCCATGCATCGTTTTTGTGCAAGGATGCCATTTCATCAACCATGGCCTCCTTCCATAGTTTTCCATCCTCTGAATCTACTGCCTCCCTAACAGTTCTGGGTTCATCATCAGTTATAGTTAAGGCAAAACCTGAACAGAAAGCAGATGGACTATACCTTTCTGGTTGCCTTCTTTCCCGAACTGATCTTCTCAAAGCTGGAGTTTGTGGCTCTTCATCTTCTGAGTCTTCTTCTATTGTAGAGTCTGATTCATCCTCCTTTAGCTCAAACTCTATCTTCTCAGGTTCCTTTGGTAGGACTTCATGTTTAAAAACATATTTCACTTCTCTAAACACCACATCTCGACTGTACACAACCTTCCTTGTTTCTGGGTTCCAAAGCTTGTAACCCTTTAAACCATCCTTATACCCAATAAAGATGCACCTTTCAGATTTATTATCCAACTTGGTCCTTTTCTCCTTTGGAACATGTACATATGCATCACATCCAAATAACCTTAGATGTGAAAGAGAGGGTTTCTTACCAGTCCATACCTCATGTGGAGTCTTATCCTCCAACACTGATGAAGGTGATCTGTTAACTAAGTAACATGCAGTCTCCACTGCCTCTGCCCAGAATTCTTGTCCTAACCCGGTACCACTGAGCATGCTTCTTTCCTTTTCCATTAGTGTTCTATTCATTCTTTCCGCAACTCCATTTTGCTGAGGTGTGTATGGATTAGTATTCTACTGTGCTATACCACACTTCTTACAAAACTCTTCGAATTCCTTATTACAGAACTCCCCGCCATTATATGTCCTCAGTGCCTTTATCTTCTTCTTTCTCTGCTTTTCCACCAGACCCTTAAATTCTTTAAAGCTGTCAAAGACTTCAGATTTCTTCCTCAAGAAATGTATCCATGTATTCCTTGAGAAGTCATCTATGAATGAAACATAGTACACATACTTTCCCAGTGATGGAACTGACACAGGTCCAAACACATCACTGTGCACAAGTTCTAATATCTTGTTTGCCCTCTTAGCACCAGAAGGAAAACTCACCCGATTCTGCTTCCCATATACACAAAGTTCACAGAAATCGAAATCCAGAGAACAATTAGACATACCTTCTACCATACCATCTCTATGCAGTATCCGAAGGCCCTTCTCTCCAATATGTCCAAGCCTTTGATGCCATAGCATGGTCTTTTCTCCAGAGACAGCTAGGCTTTCCGTCCCACTTTCAAGAACCACAGAACTGTTACACCCATCAATAACAGTACTACCTTGTAGCTTGTACAGAGTTCCAGTCCGAACTCCCCGCATTAATACCAGTGCTCCCCGAACCATCTTGTAGGCATCTTTCTCGAACACTATTTTTACACCTGCATCATCCATCTTGCTTACAGAAATCAGATTTCTGGCCAATGCAGGAATATGCAGAACACCAGGAAGTGTTCTAATCCTTCCACCTTGTAGCTTCAGCTTGACCTTTCCACGTCCGACGATTTTGGCCTTCCTATCATTGTTTCGGGGAATTAAATTGACTCCTAGAGGTTGGTTGGGATACAACCTCCACAGAGCAGGGGAATACTACTTAACAGAGACT
The DNA here is from genome assembly GCA_034641835.2 of Pinus albicaulis. NCBI lineage: Eukaryota > Viridiplantae > Streptophyta > Pinopsida > Pinales > Pinaceae > Pinus > Pinus albicaulis. Next base: position 590,399,570 of record CM076573.1, on the reverse strand, counting down.
CACACAACCATGCACGTTCAGAAAAACTAAATAGAGCAGAATGAGAGATTTACCCGTTGGTCCTACGTTTGAAGTAGATCCAGGTGGGGTCCAAACCCCCTGCAACCGTCCTTCCTCCTTAACCTGAAATACAAGAAGAAACCATCACAAAGGACAAGTTGTACAACATATATCTACTCTAAATGTTAGTGAGATTCATATAAAACATTAAATAAATCATAATGAATGCTTGTATAACAAATATTCTCATACATATAAGCATACACTAACACGTTTATTTCGGGAACATCATGATACTTCTGTATTATAAATAGCATGTACAAAAGTAACGAGTGGAGAGATCACCTGATCCTTCCACGGCCTTCGAGCAGACCGTCGTCTGGATCCGTCCAGCCCCTTGCCTCGCTAAGACTCCTTCCAAACTGGTGCATACGAGATGACATATAAAGGGATGTGCATCTCAAGGAAACAAGGGTTTCCTACAATGAACTGGGAAAGTGCAGGAGGCACGGGGAATCAGACTTGGATAGGGAATACCAACAAAGTATAATATCAATAATTCTCTCTCTCCCTTAGGCCATACACATGAGGGCTTTTATAGTCCCTCCAAGTAGTTTCAGCAGTTGGAAACAGTTGGCCACGGGCTGGGGTGGTTGAACTACCTGAGTAACCATCAACCCAGCGTGAAATTAGGGATTTTTTTATATATTTTTTAATCATTTTAATGGCATACGCGGAAAAGTCTAGCTGAACTCGCGTATACACGCGGAAAAGTATGGGCATAGTCGCGTATGAGGGATTTTACACTGTTTTTAAGTGAATTTGTCCAAGTCTGTAGGAATGGGTGCCCAAAAAGCCATAAAGCAATCATGAATCATGTCAAAGTGAGAAATGATGCTATAACAGATGCCCCCTAATATATGAGGTCAGAAGGGGTACATGATGGCCGAAATGTATTATGCACATAGAAAGAACTTCGCAAGGACAAGAGAGAACTTCACCAGATTTCAGCCTGCCAAAAACCAATGAAAGAAACCAGAGAGTCAACTCATGCTGAGGCGGGCATACCCATGCTCAGTCAAAAATACATCATATGGAAAGTACTGAATGGATCCAATATGTATACAAGTATAGCTGAACTGAAAGTACACAATGAATCATCTGAGCATGGCCTGGAAGTGTAAGTCTGAGTCAATGTCCAAGTATCACATATAGAAAGCCGATCAAAGATGGTGCAACTGGATGTCTGATCATATAAGTAACTGAATCTCCAAGTACCGGATCATAAGAGGTGGATCAAACGGTACAATCACGCAACTCGGGGACCAACATATAAGATGCTGCTGTGCTGAACTGCAACATATAAGGGTGGACGGCATCACTGACAGATACTGAAAGGACTGTCAAAAGTGAACCGAAACATGCTGATACAACCCGAGGTCTTCACCGATCACTATGGCACAATTCTACACAATGGGAATAAATGAGCTGAAGTCGACCATGTGAGAAATCGTTGGATTACCGGGCAATGATGTATCTCGTTAACCAATGCGAGACAACCCACCGATAATGATAATGAGTGTCAAGGTGCCCCAGTACAATCTGACAAGTGCGAATGAATGAGTTGAAGTCGAACACTTGAAATAATCTACCAATCAGGAGGCAATGATGAATCCCCACTGTCGATAGCGAAGAGTCTACCACTGATGACTGCAAACCCTAAGGTACTAACAAAAAGACTCTAGACCTTATTCCCAGAGCAATGAGTCGGAGTCGATGGGAAAAGATCTGCTGGAAGGAAGGCATTAAGGCATCCCACATCAGTCCAGCGTGAGTGTAACCCGCAGGCCAAGATTTGGAAGGAATCGGACGAAGTAGAGTGATGGAACCAAAAACCGAAGTACGTTTCTGACGTGCACAAGATGAAGCTAGCGCACGGAAGAAACCCTCTGAACCAACCAATAATGAAAGCTGGCACAGAGGCGAGAAATCCACCGATAGGGTCAAATGGAAATCCAGGTACTGCACGAATCCCAAGTGTGATAATGTGTGCTGACGTCGAACACAGGGGAAACCACTCAGTCAAAGACCCATGATGATGATCAAATGCTGAGCACGAGGTCACCTATCAATGATGGAAATAGGCCCAAGGTGCGGCTCTAGGTTTGCTCTCAGAGCAATGTGTCGTAGTCGATAAGAGACAAACCTGCCGGCAAGAAGTCAATGGGGACCCTCTCAAACCAGCACGAGCAGAAGATCAAAAACATCTGATGTGATAGAACATGATACTGACAAGACCGGGAAGGCCGACTGAATAATGAGTCAAGAGACACCGCAGAATGGCCGACTCAGGCTAAAACTTCCCTTGAACAAAAGCACGACTCTGTGATGACCATGGCAGTAAAAAGTGACACTGTATAAGTCTGTCTTGCAGGAGGCAAAACAAACTCTCCATATGATTGGAAGAGGTAACCAACCGGGGGAGAACTGACAAGTGAAACATGGTAAAGGCCGAACCTAGGTCAAACTATAACCATCCCAAATGAAGGAAATATATATAAGTATATGTGCTTTGTTCAAGGGCGACAAACTGACTCTGTACTGCCATCAAAATAACGAAGATACATCCCGTTCCCGCTCTTTTTGTTATATTTTATTTTTTTTTCTTTTTCATATAATAAGCCTCAAAAAGAATAAAAGAATGCTATGGTACAATGGATAGAACGAGTATCAAGAAAGCAGATGCACTAGTTCCTGGGATTGGAACAATCCTATGCTCAATGCAAGGTGGCGAAAACTGGTCAGTGATACTCAGAGGAACGTTCCATCCATGGGTACAAAGGTGTCAAGTCGTGATAGTTAAGTGCATGCAATGGTTAACTTGTACAGAAAGTCAAGGTCAAAAGTTGGCTTAAACATCGAGTCCAAATGAAGCCGGCTAAAGGCCAGGATAAACAAGCGGCCAATATGCAATGCAGTAATACAACTTAACGACACTAGGGAGCCTCTAGGGTATAAGCCAGAAAAATGATAAGTGATGAAGGAGAAGAATGAAGCTTCAACACGAAAGACATGGCGGGACTAAAGAGGACTCCCGAGCCTACATAACAAGCAGCATGGGCAACAAGTGATAGCGAGGAACTAACTAGGAAGCCCATGTAAAGGAAGGCTCTACCATCAAGTCATGATTTAAAAATCGGCGAGTGAAATGGGTGTAATACTCATGATCTGATGGGATCGATTCTAAGGCAAGTGATCAGTATGGAGGCTAGTATGCAAGATGCAACGGAAAGTGATTCCCTAACCTATATGCCAGTGAAGATCATATACCTGCCGTGAAGAGTCAAAAATCATGGATCAAAAACCCGGAAAAATCCCAAAATCGTCAAAATGTACCTGAAAATATACCAAACTGGGCACTTCCAAGCAATCGAGTTATACAGCATAGGATAGATCGAAAAAATAAACATAAGGAAATTTTTTCGAAAATTTTCAATTTTTAGCCATAAATACACAAATTACCTCTCATTTGGTTCATTATTGCATAGCTGATTTGGAAAAAGAGCTCTGGAGCTAAAAACTTGTTTCGTCAAATCAGGAAGAACCGACCGTCGGAATTCAGCGAAACTTCAGGTAGGCTCCTTAATCATCCTGTTGATTCATTTTGTCCGTTTAAAAACTAAAATTAAGTGATTTTTTACCTTGAAACCCTTATTAAAAAATGCGTATCTGCGCATACGCGGGTTCAATGAAGGCAAGCCGCGTATACACGCGACTGTGCACAGGGAAAGTCGTGTATGCGCAGGTCCATTTTCAAAAAAGTGTTTCTAATGCAAATTTTAATGAAATTTTTCAGGATGACTATCTCTTGGAGGGAACGTGAGCATAGTGCAGTAGACCAAGAGGTCATGCAGGACCGCGCAGCTCAAAACATCCTCCGAAACTGCGGATTATTGAAATTATTCAAAATGCCCAATATGAAAAGTAATGTGCGATTGCTTGAAATGCTCGTAAATTACTGGGAACCAGATCGGGATTGCTTCATAATTGATCAGATGCCACTACGCATAGAAGTGGAGGATATATATTTCATCACTGGACTCTCCAGGAGGGGAGACCCAGTAGACCTTCACGGAAAACCCCTGGGAGGGTTAACTGTGGAAGATTATGTCCAAATATATTGCGTAGATAATTCCAAGAAGGTTGGAACACAGATTGCTATTAGAGATATCAGGGATTTGCACATGAAGATCCTCCTGTTCACCATCGGCAGAGTGGCAGGATCTGCCTCACTGCATCAGGCGTCCAGGACGCACATGAGCATAGCTGTAGAGTGCTTAGTTCATGTATATGATTGGTGCACAGCCCTGCTACTGAATATGAAACAACAGCTGACTTCTATTCGCCAGACCAAAACTAAAAACTTTGGCTATGGTACCATTTTGACCACATTCTTCTTCGAGAGAGTTCCAGCTTTGAGACCCAGAGTCATCTCGACTATCAGCAGCCCGCGGGACCCAAGAATTGCCCGTTGGGCAGACATGATGAAGAGACTGGGGGGCAGCGAAGTACCCCGAACCACGTGGGACGATGAGTTCTTCCTATGGTGGGGAGAACAGATCATCGCAGTGGACGACTATCCCTACGCTGGGATGGATTTCCGAGGAGATCCAGATCTAGTACTTCCACCCGGCGCAGCATGGGGAGCAGTCGGTAAGTTTTTGCAAAAAGTTTTGACTTATATGATTTTTTTGGATTTTTTCAATTTATGTATGAAAAAATGAAAAACAAACATGTTTTTGGATTGGATTCATAATGACTGACAATTAAAAATGATCATGTTTCAGATGTTGGACCAGTTCGTCCTGAGGGCCTACCGCGCCACAAGCGCCGCAGAGGTGAGGCGGAGACAGTGGATTCCGACAGAACACTCCAGGCCGTGCATAGAAACTTGGAGGGATTGACCCGCCAAATCCCTATGGCTGCCGTGGAGGATTTTCCGGAAGCCGTCCAGAGACGGGTTGTAGGAGTACCCCGTGACTGGGTTAGATTATTCCGCCGTGTGGCCACTGCAGTTATGTTCTATAGGAACACGACTTCTGGGCAGGGTGCTCAGGAGTAGACCATTTTTATATGTTGGATGATTGTATATTCTTTTTTGATACTGAACATGATGGGGCATAAGCCCAAGTTTTGTACGGCATTTATGGATCCAAATTTTGTAAAGATTTTTGACACTCCGATGATATATACAACGATATTTGATGTGATGTGATAAATGTATCAAATGTATGATGTTTTTGATGATTAAAATTTATTGTATTGAATGATTAATATGCCAATCTAAAGCTTGATTAGCCAATGAGTCAGCAAACCAATTGTCAGCTCGAGGAATATGAATGAATGTTAAAAATTGGAATGACCTTTGTAACAAACGTACCCTCAAGAACAATCGTAATAAAATTGGATCTCGTACCCGATAAGTGTTGTTCAACTGCGACACCACCAGCTGGGAGTCCAAGAAAACTACCAACGAATCAACACCCAAGGATATTGCCTCCGAGAGTAAATGAATGACTGTAGTGTATTCTGCTACGTTATTGGAAGCAGGACCAATGCAGACCCCTCTTGCTACCAACAGCTGACCGGAAGGATAATGAAGCACCCAAGCCGCGGAAGCTAAGTTCCGGGTGTGTCTACTAGCACCATCGGCGAAACCAAAATGACTCATGACATCAACACAACCTGCCAAAGCAGATCAAAAACATCACCATCTCATCAAAATCGAAAATCAAACAGATATGTACAAAGCAAAAAACTACTATATACAAAGAAAAATGCCAGGCCAAAGCCTAGGCATAATACTTCTTCAAATAGAGCCCATTTCGGGGCTCCGGCAACTCATTCCCTTCGAAGTCAACCAAGGTATACGCTCCTTTCTTAAGGACCTTCTTAACGATATAGGGGCCATACCACATTGACTTAAAATTTCCTGCCCCCAAGGCATCTTTTTCTTGGGCATAGACCAAAACAAGGTCACCTTCGGAAAAGACCCTAGGCTTAACTGCCTTATCGTACTGAGCTTTAACTCGGTTTTTATGGGCTTCATTCAACGTGGCGGCATCTCGACGCTGCTCATCAAGATGTTCCAGATGAAGAAGCCGCTCTGCCAGACTAGAAGTGTCAGGAAGAAGCTCAACAACTAATTTAAGGGAAGGAATCTCGCATTCAATGGGAAATACAGATTCCACCCCGTGGACTAACTGAAACGGAGTAAAGCCAGTTGCAGTTTTAACTGACGTCCTGTATGCCCAGAGTGCAGGATATAGCATAATGTGCCAGTTGGATCTATGTTTATCAATCGTCCGTTGAAGAATTGTCTTCAAGGACTTATTCACGGCTTCCACTTGCCCATTGGCCTGAGGATAATATGGAGATGAATGCTCCTGCCGTAAACCCAATTTAAGAGCCAACTCAGCCATCATACTATTCTGAAAGTGACTGCCATGGTCAGTGACAATCTCTCTAGGTATACCGAAACGAGCGATAACTTGGTTGAAGAAGAAAAGAGCTGCAGTCTCACCATCGATCCCAAAAGTAGGCATAGCCTCGACCCACTTCGTAAAGTAGTCTACTGCTACGATAATGTACTTGTGACCTTTTGCCGAAGGCGGGTTACAAGTAGTATAATCCACACCCCACTTTGTAAAGGGTCCGACAGTAACGACTGGAAAAAGCGGAGCTGGATGAGCGCGCATTTTTCGAGTATACACCTGACAAGGATGACACTTCTTGACCGATTCAATACAATCTTTGAAAATTGAGGGCCAGAAGTAGCCAGCACGCAAAATCTTTTGGGCTGTAGCAAGCCCTGATAAATGACCCCCACAAGCTCCACCGTGAGAATCATTGAGCACAGCCTCAGCTTCTTCGAAAGTTAAGCAGCGTCTTAGGATTGAATCAACCCCTCGACGGTACAAAGCATCACCAATAATCAGATAATTTTTAGCTAAGTGACGCAGCTTACGACGCTCATCTTTCGAAAAAGAAGAGGGAAACTTCGCAGTCTGGAGATACACAATGATATCCCCATACCAAGGATCTTGTGGAGAGATTAAAAACAAGTGTTCGTCCGGAAAGGACTCATCATAGATCATCTCCTCTCCACAAGGCAACTCGGAGATCAATTCCGCAAAGACTAATGACTTCTTGGATTTGGCAGACATGAACTCTAGATAAAATTCCTGTAATATCACAATCCATCTATTATATTTGCCCCCAATCACTCGCCTGCTGAGGACAAACTGAAATGGATTGGCAGCTGCCAAGACATAAGTTTTGCGAAGAATAATATAATGCCGGAGTCGCTGCACAACATGGACTGCTGCTAAGGCTAATTTTTCTATCAGGGTGTATCGCAGTTCAGGTCCTACCAGTCCTCGACTAAGGTAGTAAATAACATGCTCAATAAGAGCATCATCCTCCTGAACCAGAACCATACCAATGGTAGATTCTGCTGTAGCCAGATACAAAAGAAAATCTCTGCTATAATCGGGTGGACTCAACAAAGGAGCAGAGGTCAATGCCTTTTTCAAGGCATCAAATGAGCGTTGAGCGTAGTCGTCCCAAAGAAAAGGAACTCCTTTCTTCAACAGTCTCATATATCCCTTTGTAATCTCAACATAGTTGACGATAAACCTCCGAAGAAAATTAGACTTCCCTTGGAGACTTTGAAGCTGACGGATTGAAGACGGGGGAGGCAACCGAAGTATTGCCTCAACCTTGAAGGGATATACCCTTATCCCTTCCCTAGACACGATAAATCCCAACAGCCGACCGGATGTAACCGCGAAAACGCACTTGTTCGGATTCAATCGAATTTTATAAAAACGACATCTTTCAAATATTTGCCGGAGGTGACCAGGATGATCCATCCTCTTTCGAGAATGAGCAACTAGATCATCTAAGTATGCCTCGATAATCTTCTTGATTTCGTGGAAGGCGTAAGACATGGCCCGCTGAAAGGTAGCTCCAACATTTTTAAGACCAAAAGGCATTTTCTTATATGCAAACGTACCCCAGGGACAAATAAATGCGGTCTTATGTTGATCTTCTGGACGGATAGTAATTTGATTATAACCAGAAAAACCGTCCATGAAGGAGAAAATCTCGTTACCGGCACACTCGTCAATAATTTGATCAATGAAGGGTGTGGGGTAATTATCTTTAGGACACGCCTTATTCAGGTCTCTGAAATCGATGCATACTCGAATTGTTCCTTGCTTTTTATCAACAGGAACGGGGTTTGAAACCCATTCAGTCAGAGGAACCGGGAAAATGAATCCCGCCTTAAGCAGCTTTTCAACTTCAGCTTTGATAGCTGCTGCCTTCCTAGGATTAACCGGACGAAGTTTTTGCCTGACCGGCTTAGCGTTTTTATACGTCTTGATCTCATGCTGGACGATAGATGGGTCTATGCCAGGCATTTCCTCATAAGACCAAGCAAAAACATCCCTATACTCTTTGAAGAGCTCGGTATAGATTTGAACCTCTTCATGGGAACATTCAGCTCCAATGAAGACATTCTCGACAATATTGGGATCCCTGGAAATGTTCACCGGGATAGTAGGAGAGATCACAGCCATGTTCCCTTCAGCATAAACCTGTGTTGGTGCCAAAGGGTTCAAGACTGGGTGAACAGGACCAGGAGACGGAGGACTCGGAAAACTTGTTTCAACTTCGCTCAAATCAGGTGGGAAGTAAGACCGATGATGCAAATCATCCCATGGTCTATCTATACCTGTCATGGCTTCCAGGATGGCCTCTTCAGATGGAAGAGTGGTATCAAGGCAATCCTGGGCTGAAGAAGAACTAAGCGTCCAAGCCGGAGCCACATCACCATCCAACTCTTCCGGTGAAAGAGGAGCTGGAACAGATTCTGCAGTGTCAACAATAGACTGATATGCAATCTCAGCTGCAGAAATCGGGAATGCCATTCCACCCACTTGCCCTTCCTCCAATGTGGTTGTTGGAGAAGGTAAGGTCCAAGGGTCCGAAAAATAATGAGTTCGAAAGAACTCTCTTCGAAGGGGAGCCTTGGAGGATGAAATAGCATTAATAGACACCTTAGGAGGAGGAATATCAAAAGAACCCATCAGGGAAGAATACATTCCAACTCCTAGATTCTCGACAGGCGCCTTAGTATTATCCAACTTAGGCACAGATGAGTCAGAAGGCGCATCCAGGTCTACAGGAGGACAGTCCAGTTGATCCACCGTGACTATCCTCCCTTCGTGGGGGAAACATACAATTCGAAACAATGAGGATGCAATGGCATCCATTTCATATATCCAGTTCCTCCCCAGCAGAAGGTTGTAGTCCAAGGTTGCATCCACTACCTCAACCTCTATGTTAACGGTTTTTCCCCCAACACAGATGGGCAAAGCCGGGACAATACCATGGGGTCTGTGAGAATGACCATCGAATGCAGTAAGAACAGTGCTAGATGGAGCAGCTTTTGGAGATCCAAGTGTCTTCCAGCATGCGAGAGACATCACGCAAGTAGAAGCACCCTCATCAACAACCGTGCGAAAGATATTAGTCTTCCGATACGATGATTTAATATGGAAGGCCATATGATGAGGAAGTCTCTTCTTAAAATTATTCATATCAAAAGTAATCAGAAGAGAATTTTTCGGATCAATAGCCCCAATGGCAGTGAGCAAAGCACTGCGCTGAGCCGGACAAGACCGGAGTACCTCTAAAGCTGACATAGCACAAGGACTCTGCGCCAGATCTTCTACAATCGAGTAGTTCTGGGCAGCCCTCACGTTCGGATTAATCGTTGACCGCTTAGAAGATGCTTTCGGCATCCGAGGCATAGACTCAACAGTTGGCTTCGTGATGTGAAGCGGCTCAGTAGCATCAGGAACTTCCTTAGCTTTTGAAGATTCCTCTCCGCCATAATCACGGGATCTCGTAGCGACATCCACATGAGCACTCATCATAAAGATATTCGATGGAATTTCCCCTTCCTGAGCACCTCCAGAGGAAGCCCAGGATTTTGATTCGCGCCAGCAATTAATTGCTGCCCTTGGGGAAAAGGGTTTGTTAGCACAGCCTGGGAACTAGAAGAACCCTGCTGAGATAACAGGCGCTGAGCATCCTGAATTTTCGGGCAAAGGTGTGTGAGATGGTCTCCAGCACAAAGCTTGCATGGAAAATTCACTTTCTTTTTCTCCTTTTGGCCCTCACCAACACGCTCGTTGGTTTTATTTGCATTGCCCTTCCCATTCTTGCCCTTCTTCTTGTTATTACGTCCCTTCTTCTTCCCATCGGATTGTTGATTTCCTTTGGGTTCGGAAGATTGGACAACATTTATGGACAAGGACTGGGAAGGGGATGAATCAGCAGGCACAGCCTGACCAGAAGGAGCAGATTGTAAAGACAACTGCTGCAATTGAGAAAGCAGGCTGGCTGCACTACTATTGACCGATCCGACAAGCCCGTCACCATGCGGACCAGGTTTGGGTTTCGATAAATCCAATTTGGAGCGAGGAGCATTGGGAAAATACTTATAAAGTACCCCAGACTGAGAATAGATCAGTTCTAACTGCTGGGCCCTAAAAATGGCCTGCTCCTCGGAAAATACCCCAGATAGGGATACATCCTTTGAAATGTCTGACTGAAGCGATTTCAAAACCACTCGAGAAGGAACTCACCTGGAATATGGGCTTTGATAAGCCTCTTCCTTCTCCTCCATTCCTGAATATGATCAGAAATGTGAGTTGCCTCATCCTGCATAAAATTAGCCAGGAGTTCGGTCCCAGCCTCATATCTGACAGGCAACTGAAAATGGTTAAGAAAAGTGACAGCCAGTTCTCCAAATGTGGCGAAACTGCCCCCAGTGAGCTCTATATACCATTTGGCTGCATTCCCAGTTAGGGTGCGTTGAAATAATCTCAATCTAATCGAGTCGTCGATCAGAGAGTTTGACGAGCACCATAAGTGGAAAGTGGTGATGTGGTCTGCTGGATCTTCACCATTCTTACCTTCAAACTTAGGAATGTCCGAAGAAAGTTTGGTTGGAACCGGAGGCCACCCCGGACTATACCGAATCGGGTCATTAGTTAACTTCGACAAGTCTGGCAAGTTTAACGTTGCCAGAAATGGTAATCGAGGCGGAGCCTGAGAATTCCATCCTTGATGGGATGGATTTCCAACATTCTGAAAAGAATAGCCTGGATTTGATGAGGCACCAGGCTTCCAGAAAGGACCCGTAGAAAACGGAGAAGAACCTCCTCCCCACGCCGAGTTACCAAAACCCATACTAGTTCCCCCCGCTGAAGTATTGACTGAAGAGGAAAGCCCCTGGTAGGGGTTCCACGCATTAGATAGAGGAGAAAAAGACTGATAAGCACTCGATGAAGGGAAAGAAGCATTCCCTTGATGACCCGTGAAGAACTGATTCCCTGCCCCAGCCGTTGTAAAGACAGGATTCCATCCTGTAAAAGTGGTCGAACTTTGCCCCCCAGACCAAGGGTTGAAACTCTGGGTCTGGGACGTAAAAGGACACGACCCTAAAGAAGGATTGGAACTGGGAATATGCCCAGTCCCAAAGGGGAAACCCTGAAACGAAGCTGATCCACTAGCCATGTTAGACATGGGCGTAGATCCAGCTACACCGGCGGAAAAGGAAAAAGAGGGATTTCCACTAATGGACATCCCCGAACAGAAGGGACCAGAATGAGAAGCATATGCTTGGGTGAACCCAGAGCCAAACATAGCAGCACTAGAAGCAATTGAAGATGAAGTAATAGTGCCCCCTGCCTCGACAGAAGCAGGGGTCTGAATGCCTGCAGCACTCACGGTAGAAGCCGTGTTCCCAGTCGTGGCCATCTAAAGATAAGAATGATACGGAAGATCTGGCGGTCTCTCAGACTCCGGTCCGATGTACTGAACAACAAATGGATAATCAGGAGGAAGAGGAGGTGGACTTGTAGCGGGAGGCTCAGGTATATCTTCTATTTGAAAATCTTCTTCCTGAGGAAACAACACTCGCGAGGTGAGCGGAACGCTCCTCTCGGAACCGACACCGGAATCAGCTACGAAACCTTCAGACCTTGGTGGAGGATCTCTCTCCACAACGTCAGACTCCATAGGGTGGTAACCACCTGCTAAATCGCTCCTATGCCTTCTCGAAGAAGGCTCTGCACTCTCGGGAGATAACCCCCGGATTCTCCTCGAACGTCGAGGCGCTTGATCAGCCACTTTTATAGATTTATTATATTAGACTCAAAAAAGTGAAAAGATAGGCAAGCTAGGAGCAAAGAGCACTCACTAAAATAAAAATCCCTGAGAAACAGCAAGCAAACAGCCTCCAAGTATTTCCGCTCCGGGTGATGAGGACCGGACACCAAAATACAGGAAAGCGAAGTATAGGGCCTTCCGAAAGTAGTCTGGGATGATTAGGGCCCAGAACAACTAGCGAAGGTATCAAAAACAGTTACGCCGACCTCCTAACGACAGCCTTTGCCGGCTCAAGCACCCAAGCTTCGCAAGGGCACCCCCCAGAAGTACTGCTGAAAGTGATGCGACGTCTCCCTCAGGTACCACGGGTATTCCCCCCCGCAGTCACCTGTGTGGAACCTAGGAACAACAACTATGGACACCAATCCGTATCAGAAGCTGGGCGGAACGGTCTTGAGGTCAGATTCAGCTAATCGGAGGGGGGGTATCCCTCTTCTCAACCTTCACTTCCCCTCGCGCTTGACTCTCGGATGAGAGTTTTCCCAGTCCACCTCACGGAGTTGGATTTCGCTCAATTAATCAACTTCTATGTTTGTTTGAGCGGCCTTGGAGAGTTAACTCTCCACTCACCTATTCCAAGGCCCTACAACCTAGCTAGTTGGTGATTGACACTTAGTAAAACTTGCTAGTTGATTTTAGATTAAATCGCTTATTTTAAGGGCTGTTGTATTAAATCACAAGGATATGGAGTTGAAACCAATGGTGTTTTGATGCAAAAGAAATTAATAAAAACCCGACTACATGCACATGCAGTTCTTTGTCTTTCGATGAAGAGCAATTTCTATACAGGTTCTACGAGACTAAAAAATGTATTTTTCTTTTCGAATTACAAACTCACACTCACAAAAACTAAGAAGCTAACTAAATGATTCAATGCACCTAATGCAAATGACTACTAGCATGTAAATTCTAAGATGCAAAAAGTCCCTTGAAACAAGGTGAAATTTCCCAAAAAGCTCCTTCAGTTTTAACTCATCTTTTGTTGTCCAGAAAGCCAATTCTTGAAACAAGAACTCTTAATATAAGACAACAAAAATACTTGACAACAAGAAAAAGGAATCAAATGACAACTTCTCCTCAAAATCAAACCAAAAACTAGAAGCAAGAAACTTCACAAAAGCTCCAAAAGATAAGGCCAAACGAAAATGAAAAACGCAACAACAAAAACAAAAACAAGACCAAATGTTTTTTGAGTTTTTGAAATGCAAAAAACAAAAAGCAAAACGAATGTTTTTTGGGCTTTTTAGTTTTATAAAACAAGAGCTCAAAAAGACCAAGCACAACTATCACAATTCAAGCCAAAACGAGACCGAATTTCAAGCACAAACTTCAACTATGCTCCCAAACCTTATAAAGCTAATGATAGCAAGATCAATAAGAGCAACGGAAGACCAAAAACCCAGCCAAGCAGCCTAGACGAATAGTGCAAACTTGCCGCAACAAAAGACTCCAAAGAAGCAAGAAAAGTTCTTTGAAAATTGCAACAAAACCCTAGCCTATGAAACTCAAGAAAACCAATCGAAAACAAAGCAAAAAAAATGCAATGCAAAGCACAACACAAAGACAGGGGCGAGTCAGTGAGCAGAAGCTCTCTGTTTTGATAACGCAGAACAGCCAAGAATGCTCAGAAAGCAATCTTGGAACTCAATCCAGGAGTGCCAGCACCAACAAGAACACTCTGCCAAAAAGATTAGTTTTCGAACAAACGAAAGAGAAACAAGACTTGAAACCACTTCTGCCACACTCCAGTAAGTACAGAGACTCTGCAGACACAGGCCTCCATAGCCAGAAAGGACCAAAAACACCAGAATCCTAAAATTTCAAAATCTGCCTAGGTATACGCGACCTAGCAGTTATGCAACCAGCGTGTATACGCGTCTGTGTTCAGGGAAACTCGCGTATACGCGGGTCCCTTTATACAAACTCGCGTGTATACGCGACTGTGTGCAGACAAAAGAGCGTATACAAAGAAAGATAATGAAAAACAAAAAAGACAAGCCTGGGAAAGACACCAAGACTTCAGACTGACTGCAAGAAAACAAACTGGACTGCAAAAGACAGAAAAAACTGTTGGCAACCTACCAAACAGCTGAAACAACCCAACAGGAGAATCACAAGAATGTGATCCCCAATGGAGTCGCCAGTTCTGTTTCGGGGAATTAACACCCTAGAGGTTGGTTGGGATACAACCTCCACAGAGCAGGGGCGTACTACTTAACAGAGACTCACACAATCATGCACGTTCAGAAAAACTAAATAGAGCAGAATGAGAGATTTACCCGTTGGTCCTACGTTTGAAGTAGATCCACGTGGAGTCCAAACTCCCTACAACCGTCCTTCCTCCTTAACCTGAAATACAAGAAGAAACCAGCACAAAGGACAAGTTGTACAACATATATCTACTCTATATGTTAGTGAGATTCATATAAAACATTAAATAAATCATAATGAATGCTTGTATAACAAATATTCTCATACATTAAAGCATACACTAACACGTTTATTTTGGGAACAGCATGATACTTCTGTATTATAAATAGTACGTACAAAAGTAATCAAGAGGAGAGATCACCTGATCCTTCCAAGGCCTTCGCAGACCGTCGTCCGGATCCGTCCAGCCCTTGCCTCGCTAAGACTCCTTCCAAACCGGTGCATACGAGATAACATATAAAGGGATGTGTATCTCAAGGAAACAAGGGTTTCCTACAATGAACTGGGAAAGTGCAGGAGGCACGGGGAATCAGACTTGGATAGGGAATACCAACAGAGTATAATATCAATAATTCTCTCTCTCCCTTAGGCCATACACATGAGGGCTTTTATAGTCCCTCCAAGTAGTTTCAGCAGTTGGAAACAGTTGGCCACGGGCTGGGGTGGTTGAACTACCTGAGTAACCATCAACCCAGCGCGAAATTAGGGATTTTTTATATATATTTTAATCATTTTAATGGCATACGCGGAAAAGTCTAGCTGAACTCGCGTATACACGCGGAAAAGTATGGGCATAGTCGCGTATGAGGGATTTTACACTGTTTTTAAGTGAATTTGTCCAAGTCTGTAGGAATGGGTGCCCAAAAAGCCATAAAAATCATGAATCATGTCAAAGTGAGAAATGATGCTAAAAGCCAATCATCCCCAGGAAGACATCACCACCATCATATTTCTGATACTCGCAGAACCACTCCCTATGGGGAGTGAAGTGAAAGGATGCACCTGAGTCAATCAACCATGACTCATGATCTACATGTGTATTTGAAGAAGAAGCCAAATACACATCCCCACCTTCATCCGAGGTGGTTTTTGCCTCTGCAGAAGGAGCTTCATCAGATCCCTTTCCTTTCTCAGGAGCTTTAGATCTGAATTCCTTTTTGTAGTGTCCTTCCTTTCCGCATTTCCAGCACACCTTTACAAACTTTCCAGGAGATTTAGATCTCCCTCTAGATTTAGATCTCCCACTCGAAACCTTATTCTTGTTTCTGTTCTGGGACCTTCCTCGTACAAATAAGGCATCTCCATTCCGACCCTCCATATTTCTCCGTCTCATTTCCTCCGACAGCAAGGCTGAGGCAATGTCATCAAAATTCAAGGTAGTTGTACTGCTACCTATTGCAATAACCAGACTGTCCCACAAATCTGGTAAAGAGCACAAAAAACTGATGCACTTGTCTTCATCTGAGATTTTAATATCAACAGATGACAGCTGACTTACCACAGTATTGAAGGCATTCAGATGCTCTGTCACCGAGTCTCCATCCTTCATCCTCAGGTTATACAGCTTTTTCCGCAGGAACAACTTATTCACCAAAGACTTAGATTGGTACAAAGTCCCAAGTTTTTCCCACAAGGTCTTTGCCGTAGCTTCCCCAGATACATTCAACAATACTGAATCTGAGACACACAACCGTATTGTGCTCTTAGCCTTCCGATCCAGTTTCTTCCAGTATTCATCTAACATTGCCATTGGTTTAGTACCTAGATCTACCGCAATCCACTGATCTATATCCACCAGCAGATCCTCCATCTTGAGCTTCCATAACTCAAAACTCTGACCATTAAATTTCTCGATATCTATCTTCCCACTACTCGCCATCTTCTTTCACTGCAAGAATCGATCCCGCAGATCTCCCACTGAACAGGTTCTACCAAAGGCCCGAGCAAAAAACCCTCAGCAGCAATGGCGTCCCCTTGAAGCCGAAACTGCTCTGATACCAAATGTAGGTTTTAACCCTGAACATAAATTATCTACTCACGAATATTATAATAGAAGATAAACAATAGCGAGAGCATAAAACATAAAATAGATAAACACAGAGATTTTCCCCTGGATCCCAAATCGAGACGACTAGCTTGATTTTTCATTATATTCCTTTTAGTGTTACAACACATATATATACATGCCGAAGCATACATAAACCCCAATCCATAAACCCTGGATTAGAACATAACCGTAGTTCCCTTAACCGGATCTACAAAAATACGAGGGGCCGAAAACCATCGTGCCCCAATACCATGTGCAAAACCATGCACAAAACCATGGACATGGACTACCCACCAGAAATTAAGGACCAAAAAATTTTCGCTGGGGCGCTGCCCTGGACCCTGACAGGGGGGGCTATTGCCCCCCCTGTGACCCCCCCGTTGCGCCTAGCGCAAAGGGGGGGCTATCGCCCCCCCTCTTACCCCCCCATGCGTGCTTAGTCGTGGAAAGAATATAACACATACCCAACATTTACATGGTATATAAATGAACAAAATTTGCATATTTTGTCTCTATTGGCTTGGAATCATGGTTGCAAATCTTAAAAATAGTTTTTTTTTTAATTAAAAAATAATTATTTATTGTATTTTTTTAAAAACCGGTTCATTTAGACTTGAACAGTACTGGTTAGATCGGTTCTGGTCCAATTATCGGTTCATTGGGTCCAATGATCCGGTCACCGATTCCGGTTTTTAATACTATGGTTTCTCTGCGCTGCTCCTCGTTGCTGCCTCTCTACCTCTTGTTGATTCTTGGCACTGGGATCAGATCATCCCCTTAGCCAATACTACCCCTCGCTGCAGCTGAAACCCTTATGGAAATTCTTAGCAAACCCGTCCTAGAATTCCAGCTTAGTCTCAGTGCTCTGCCTCTGTGTGTGTGTTCTCCAACTGGACCCAAGCCTTTCCTTTATACTTTCTTGTTGGAAAACCGATGGCCATGATTTAATATTGAATCAATGGCTCAGATGAAAAGAAAGCTTGATCCGTGTGACTTAAGTCATTTCCATCACATGTTTAAATTAATTACCTTTAATATTTTAATTTTCCTAAGTTAGACTTAGGGTCCTTAATTAAAAATATTAATTAATTAATTATCTCCTAAATTGGATGGAATTTTCAAATCCCTTTGTGGGTCTTGGAGATCTCATGTACTCTAGTCCCTCCACAAATTTTTGGAGCTAGAGCACATCCGATGCTATCCCAACACTCAAAAAACTCAACAATTCAATAATTCATTGGTTTTGGAACTCTCTCGGGTATGGTGTTCGAGAACCTGGATTTTTTTTGGGTATGTTGTAGCATATATAAGGATGTTTCTTGTTGATAGGCTTTAGATAGCGAAGCTTGGTTTTCTTAATTGTCCTTAATGTTATGCTGCTATGTTTTTTTTTTTTTAAAGCTTGGCAGGACTACATCTTCATCATGTCCAATATATCACTCCGGGGCAGGGAATTGAACCAATGACTTCACATCAAGGAGTGCCTTACATAACACCTAATCACTGTCTATCCAAGACCCCATTAACATGCTGCCATGCTCTATACTTGTTTTTATTTGGATTAAATTTCATTGTTGAGATATTATATTCTATATCATGAAGTACTGTTTATCTATGCATTCGGTTGACTGGAAGATAAAAATATACATTGTCTTTAATCACTCGTATTTGGATGATGTCAAGCATACAATGAACAATAGTCTTCGGCACTGATGCACCAAACAACAGAGTTCTCAACCACCTCTTTTGTTAGCAGCAGGTTCAAGTACCCAGGGGGACAAGGTGCAAGAAGGTAAATTGAATAGAATCCAACATGGCATCTGCATTTGAAGGTCCAATGCATCATGGATGTAGAAAAATAATATGTGAAACTGAGCAAAAGATACCGGATCCCTGTGAAGAAAACTTTATCACACTTTCTATGGCAAACAGGGAGCAGGAGTCTGTAAAGATGTATGTTCTGGCAGCACATTCGGTAATCTAGGTGTAGAAAAGATGTCACTCCCATGTATGTGTATCCAGAATCAACTCAGAAACATATTTCTCTATATTGCCTCAAGGAAGGTATGGGCAGCAGTCTGGAATCATCAAGAAAGATGTCTAGATGGGTAAATTCTGACAAGTGCTCCCATTCATCTGAGGAAAATGGGCAGAAGATAATGTGTACAAACTACGAACCAAAGAAATAAATCATACAATTCACAAAGATCATTCCTAGATCAGCAAAAGAAGGGAAAATGAGACCTAAGACCTCAGCAGCCTGTAATGAATACCTTTTGGTGCTTTGAAATGTGAAGATACACTAGGAAGCACCTGCAGAATATATAGTTCCATCTTGTAGAAACAAATTTCTAGCAAGAAATTTGTTCTCAATTTTTCAAAGAAATTTGTTCTCAATTATTCAGCCATCATAACAGGTCAATTGAATAGTCCTGCAAGCATAATGTGTCTGGCATTTGTTATTATTAGTCCTGCAATCATATGTCTAGAATTTGTTATTATTTGTTTTTTTTGGGAATATGTACCACCGTTACGGAAAATTTACTATTTGTTTTCTTTGGATAATAGCTCTATCATCTTACTGCAAATTTCCCAATTTTCAAAGCAACTATTTGAATCTAATTTTTTTAGTCTGGCATGGAAAATGTGTTCCACGAATTGCCACTATAGCAAGATGCTGGCATTTCCATTATTTTTGTATGCACATTTTGAGTAGATTTATTGGCCCGCATTTTCAAATATCGTGTTCTTTCATTGAAGGGAAGTGCAAATCCGTTCGTTACTATGCCTGTGTTATCTTCTACATGGACATCTCATAGAAAGTTGACTACATTTTTTTCCTACCTGAAATAATATTTGAGTGTAAATTAATTATCATGGTAATTATAATAATTTAAATGTTGATGTTTGTATTTTGGGTAGGTAATTGGGCTGGAGTATGTTTTACAATTGCTTTTGCTTGGTTAAGACCATGTTTTCCTAGGACATAAGCAAACAGGTTCAGAACTCAAGGCGCAGAGGCATCTAGCAAGAGTGAAAGCCTACTCCCTTACAGACCACCAACTGGTAATTACAAGTGTTGTGATTTTCCTTGAATAATAGTGATGAGTCAACTTACATTTGCGGATAGCAGCCGATGATGGCTGGCCCTATTGCTAGTTTGACAAAAGAGTTATGATAGGTTTTCCCATTGTTTAAAAAAACAATTTTGGGTAGGTATTGATGCATAGGTCTAACTGACTAGGAAGGCAAAAGTCATCCAAAGTCTCTAGCATATTTCTCAATTGTTGAGTAAGTTTCTTTTGTAATTAAGCTTAATTTTGTTGGGATATTTAGACACTTAGGGGTTAGTTAAGTTCAACTTGGTCTGATGTGTCTATTAGGTAAAAGTGTGTTTCTTTAGTATGCATCAGTTGCATTGTAATCCAATGGTCACAATATGTACTAGACACAAAGTTATCTAATGGTTCGTATCATCTTCGATACTAATAGCTTTGAAACACATAATTATGTATGTTGGCTATTAGATAAAATAAATTATTTGCTTTATTGAATATCTTTTAGTTTCAATCATTGATCTCAAGTGGGTTAGGACTTAATTCTAGCCATCTATCACTTCGGAGATTAGGTTTTGGAATTTAGCTCAATGAGAAGTTATAAAATAGAGGAGAAACACACACTAGCGTGTGAACACAAGACTTGAGAGGAGATCTTAGTGATTGGGTGGAGGAATTTCATCCAAGTGTGCTGGGTTTGAGGAAAGTGCAAGGGTGTAACAAAGGAGATCTAGATTAGCCAAGCAGATAAGATCCAGATCTAGTGTTTGAGGATCAGATCCAGATGTAGAGCTTGATCAACTAGGTCAGATCTAGGGTATATTGTATTTGTAAATTCCTCATAGGGCCATTTTCCTAGGAAGGGAGCCTGAGTAGGTTTTGATATTATATGAATGAGTAACTGATTTGATTGGGTAGGTATTTTTGTAATGTGCATGTTTAAGACTGGTTGTTTTATTTGCTTTTGCTAAATAATCTATGTTAAGATCCAAATTATGATTTTATTTAGTGGATCTATAATTTGCTAGGAATTAAATAGTTAGGTTCTTGTGTTCAAAGGGAAATATAACATTAATAATGTTATACTTCATAAGCAATGTTAGACACTATGTTGTAAAACCACAATGATGGCTATTGCGTAATTTTACCAGTGCAATGACTAATTGGTAACAAACTATAAGTAATTATGCAATGAACATAGTGAATGAAAGAACAAATGAAAGTAATAATGCAACAACTATGGTGAAGGAAAGAAAAAAAAATCAAAAGCACAAATAAACAAAAATGCAACAACTATGGTGAAGGAAAGAAAGAAAAATCAAAAGCACAAATCAACAAAAATAGTCTTGATGTAGAGCACAAATTGGGTCATCATGCTATACTATGACAATGGCCTTACCTTAACTCAACCATCAAATTAGGGAGCATACCCACACATGCTTATGAAAAGAAATGAGGGAAATTGAATTTTTGACCCATAACATAAGGAAAAAGGCAATCTAAGATATTGTATTATCTAGGAACATGTATATATTCAAACCAAGCCATTATACTAGCTATGATATGTAACCTTTCAAACCAAACCCATATTTTTCTACAAATCCCAATGGTTGAACTTCTTGTAATGGATTTGATTTGGCTCAAAACCCCCAAGGGTAGGTTGCTAGTAGGGGGTTATTTGAATTTGGTTTTTTGTTGATTAGTCTCCTCCATGGTGAGGAGGCTCATGGTGGTTTAGAAGGCAAGGAACTTTGTCAATCCTTTCATTCAAATGGAAAAATGCACTAAGTATGTTGACCTAGCAATTTATGAAAGATTAAAGAGTTGTGGAAAACCATTTTAAGGTGGGGGTTTTTCACATGAAGCAAGCTTGATCCTTTATCTCTTAAATTTTTGGTCTATGGTGGATGAGATGAAAGTCAATACCTACATATCATAGAAGACCTTGAAATCCTATGAGTTGAAATGGGCAATTAGGACCAACTTATATTTAGAATCATATGTTCCTAAATGGCATAACAAATAGTTGTAAGCTAGGGGCTCCCAGGTTCAAAGAAATCACAATCTAGCACATGTGACATAGGTGCCTAGCTCACATTCACAACCATCCTAGAGCTTTATTACGAGGACATACCAACAATGTTAAGGTATAGTGATTAGTGCATCCAAAAAAAAGAGGGTAGCCTTAGAATGAATGAACCAATAAAGGCCTTCAATAATGTTACCAACGAAAGATCAACGAGAACATATGCAGATAGATATAAACTACTAGGGAATGAGAAACAAACAAAGATAGTAGATTCTAGAATTTCTACCAAAAGTAAATGCGGTCAAAATTCACAAATTGAGTGAGAAAGATTTTACAAAGGAACTAGAAGGTCAAGGGAAGGATATGAAATTGAGTTTAGTAGAGAAAGCATGGCAAGAGGCTGAAAATTCTAAAGTGTTTATTGTGTATACTATAGAAGGGGATGGGGACACTAATGTAGAGGCAATCAACAAAAGTAATGATTGGTCCTTTAAGGTTTATGAGTAGTGGAATACACTAATGTTGGAAAATTGTGATAAAATCATGAAAATGCGATGTTGCGATTTTTTAGCCTAATTGAAAAATCAGCCATGAAAATCGACGATCTTTTAAATGCAAAAGAATTCTCGTTTTTATCATGAATATCACTAAAAATTGTGTGACAATTGGAAAAATCTTGCTTTTTAATGATTTTTATTTTTTGTATTTTTTAAAGTTTGTCGATGTTTGCGAGTTTTTATCAATATTTTCAAGATTTTTACAATGGTTTTCTTTTCTAAAAATTTGCGTATTTTATCCTAATGCCAATGTGAGCGACAATGGGATGCATTACAATATATTAGGAAAGAAATGGAGGAACCCATTTGTTATAATGAAATATGGACAAGGACTACTTTTGTTGTTCCAATACCTTAGTTTCAAGGACAACAATAAAATGAGTAATACTAAGTTGCATGATATGGGGAAATGGTTACACGTTTATAAAACATAAATGTGTTGGAATTGTGACCCTCCAAAAATTTGGAAAGGGGAAAACACAATATCTTTATAGTCCTAATGCTTTCTTTCAAAGTTTTGATATGGTGTGCTATTTATAGAGACATATATATATATATATATATATATATATATATATATATATATATATATATATCTCATGTCTCTTTATAAATAGCACACCATATAAAAACTTTGAAAGAAAGAATTAGGAATATATCAACAAGCACTTTTCAATGACAAATATGAATGATACACAATGTTTTGTTAGATCATTAGTCCCTAGAAACTCACAAATTTTGAGACCACCTACTTATGAGTTGTTATTCTAATATATTAATGAGGTGTTGTCATGGTCCACTGATGAGTTGTTAGTGATATTTAGATCTAAAAGTGGTCAAATCAATGTATTAAATTCAAAGATAGAAGATGGCCTAAAGCTTTTTTGCCAAGTTTTCTTGTTGTGCTTGCTTGTGTTCTAATTATCAACATGTTCCACCATCACTTATATTGGGATTTTCATAATTAGTAGTACCCTTTTCCTCTACCTCGAACCTCTAAGCACATCAATCAACACCAACCAATTTTGAGGAAATTGTCTAATCCAATCTTTAAACTATGGTAGAAAAAACTTGACATGTTTAATCAATGATTTTGGTTTTGAGTGAAGGAACCATTTTTGCTAAGGCCATGAAAAAGGAGTTCAAAAATAAATTCCACCAATGTAACATCCTTTCATTTAATCCCCACAAATATTGTAATTTTAATTGATTATCTTAATGATGTCTGTATAGAAATGTAAATGCAAATGGGTTAAAAGACTTGGAAAAATTGTGATTATACCTTAATAGCAATTGATGAAGAGGTAGATCCTTGGTATGGACTATGAGAAGCTACGAGAGGGGAGGGGACTTAGCACAAAGGGATTTATGGAATCAATCCTTGACAATAAGTTATTTGGTTGAGCTAAATATTCATAAATATAAGCTTGTCAACTTTCCCAAGAAAATATTTGATGGGAAGGATGTGGTAGTAAATTCCATATTTATGGAATTAGTTGGGCTATACTCCAACTGTCTTATCTAAGGTATGGGCATAGTACCTTTTAAAGGCTTCTAGGGTATAATCAAAATCTTCTGATATGACCATGATTCGTAGATTTGACATGAAACCCATCAAAGAATAAACATGTGAATGAAAATAAAGGAGAGAAACAATCATAAGAGAGAGCATGCATATGAAAAAGGAAACCCCTGAACTAGAGAAACCCGTGGAAAAAGAAATTGAGACACATGAGGGTTCTAATATTGTGGATTTAAATAGAAGGTAGTTTAAAACTTTCAGAGACACAAAAAATTATGTGTAATTGTGATTCACCTAATTTGGTGAAAGAAGTTGGCATTGAGTCTTTAACCTAAGATAGAGGGCTATAAATTGTTGAGGAATTTGTCTGATGTTATCATGAAAAGCACTAAGAAAGGTGAAATTCCAAGGAATTTCTAGATCAAAGGAGGACACCCTTTGTGTTGTACAAGCCCATCATGTCAACATTGTATATGTTAATAGGCCCTGACTTAGTCGGTTGAAAGAAAATATACTGATTTCTATGTGGATGAAGGAGAGTGGCCTTCATGACTCCACACTGTAATGGATGAGTGAGAACTTCCATCGTGGCTTCATGGTATCACTCGGGGGTGCCCAAGTGCAAAGGATAGAATAAAAAAATGAGCATATAGTAGGGGGAACATGGCTCACCCTTCATTAGTTTTAGGTGGAAAATGATCAAATAAGTTCCCTTGTAGACTTTAAATTTGCAATTTAAATCATATTCAATGAAATAGGAATGATATTGAGAATTATGTATATTTATGTGCTTTCCTCTTGAATGGATATCTTAGTCTATGTGATTCATGATCATGGCGTGAATTGGTACCAGGGCTGCAGGGGAGTGCCCTCCCACCACGAATCTGCTCCCGAAGCGCGCTTCAAGTGGGAGCGCATTGGGAGCAACTCGGGAGCACGCTCCCAAAATTTTCTCCCTAAAACATTTGTTCTCCCTGCCAAATCAAGGGAAATAGAGGGAGCTATTGAAGATTGGAAGCAAGAATTTTGAGTCGGGCAACCTAATATTCAAGCCTATGGACCTAAAATTGATATGAAATTCATGGTAATGTTAAATATTTAAAGTAAAAGTGACATTCTCCTTTATCTTTCATTTTCATCCTTTTACTTAAATTTTTAACATTACCATGAAATGACTTTGGATGCTTGGGGGTGGTTTCGATCTCATTGGATTTCATATGGATAAAGTAGAATTTTAGATCTCACCCAAAATCCATTAGAATTATTAGTATTTTTTGATTTTAGGATTGGTGGGATTGAAATGTTTCCATTGGATTTTGTCATGTACTAGGGTATGGAACTCATATTTAAGTAAGAGCACCAAGCCCTCTATGTACCTTGATGTTAGTGACATTGGTTGTCAAACTCTTCTATCATGACCCTACTAAAAATGCACTCATCACTCAAACAAAATCTTAACTTAGACATGCTACATTTTGTGTATCTTATGTTAATGCTTAGAGGGTGATATTAATGGCAAAGATCCCAAGATAGGAAATGATTTTGATGATATGTGGGTATTTTTTGTAGCATGATTTATTTGGATGCTAGAGGTCATCTAGAGCTTATTTGTTGATGCATTTTTGGTTCAAAGATGGATTTCACTCGATGCTATTTTAGTTTTGTGCACCCTTACATGCTATATAAATGAGAACTTGTAATTTTTGGACATGTGGTTGATGAAGATTATAACTACTAGATGAATGATGTTATAAGGTTTAATCCATGTCTTTATGTTTTTTTTTTATCACTAATTCATCATTCTACATGCTTTTGTTGACATATATGCAACAAAATATATAAAAATATGTATTATATAAAGGTCACTCCCAAAATCGCTCGAGGCCCATGAGCTTTTGAAAATGTCGCTCCCCACTCCTGCTTCCACTCTTGCTCCCAAGCAACCTTGATTGGTACATATGGTTGTGATGGTTGTGTAATATTCACTTTCCTCTATGTTAATTTTTAATGTGCTCTCATGAATGTGCTTTTATTTTTATGGGCATAGATGGAATGGATAACATGAGCATGGAATTGATAGATTCTTACCGTCATTATTTTAATGTTTATTGGTGCAATAGGCCATTTTTCAAGTAATATGTTATGGCTGAGAAGATAGGGGATGTTAACCCCTCAACTTCTTGGACAACTAAGATGGCTCGCTAGTTGTGAAAGACTCTTTAGAATGAGGCTTTTGATTCATTAGAAGAAAATCTTGGTAAATGGTTATGGAGTGAAGGATGTTGGATGCCTTCATAGGATAATGAGGATTTTTATATTATGAGAAGTCCCTTTGGAAATTTTCTACCTAGTGAGGACCATAAATTTCTACTAGCAACTTGAAATTCCTTAGAAATTTGGGGATTGATTTTGGAAACTTGGGGATTGATGTTTGGCTCTAGCCCCTAGCCATATGGTTCTACAAGATCCACCACTGTGGGCTTAGCAAAAAAGGCTAAGGGGATGAAAATATAGAAAACTCAGATGATCTGGATATCTCACACCTAGAGGTTTTGTTGTGCACATTCGATTAAATGTCACTAAGGAGGCATCCAAAATATATTAAGTGTCAAAGATAGGCTTTCAAAATTTGTGAAGTGTAGTAGATGGGCATCGAGATATGTCATTTGGAAACATGCATCAGGATTTGTATATGCCAAAAGTATGGATGTTTGGTTAGTTAGAGGGGAAGTGGGGACATTATGAATATCCAAATAGATAAATAAATAAACAAAAAATAAATAAATTAAAAAAATGAAATGAATAAAAAATAAAATAAAATAAAATAATAAATAAATAATAACAAAAAATAAATAAATAAATAAATAAAAAATAAAAATAAATAAAATACAAAAATAAGCATGGAAGGAGCCCTGATGTCAAAGTTACATGAGATATGGAAATTTGGAGAAGGTGATAGTATGCAGATTTTGGAAAAATTTGGATTCAGATGCCAACAAAGCAAACCATGTGGGAGTTATATGGACTTAACATGAGCACCCATGACCTTGTTGGTAGGCGGATGCTACTGTGGCATGATGATTTATCACATTGACGTGGTACGAAGGACAAGTCAGGATGACATGGGATGTTGATGTGGAATTTCAAAGTGACGTGTTGATGAGGAACACAGGTTCCAAGAAGATGAAGTGGCACCCTTTTGGCAAGGTGTTGACATGGATCAAGGCACAACGATGCAGAGGCGAAGGATTAGGTGGTAACCCCATGGGGATGACATGGATCAACGGATTTTCTGATTAGCATAAATCCAAAAATATGTCGTTTTCATGAAGTGGGGCTTTTAGATTTTCCTAGATACAAATATTGACCTATTGATTAGGTATTTTCTCGGATCTAGATGAATTTGGAAGTTTGGAAATTTCTAGATGGATTTTGAAGATTGGAAATACAAATTAAAGTGGAGATCCATAAATTTTGATAAAAGGGACTAGTGGAAACTCTTAAATTCAGATGTGAGTGGTGTAGGCTGATGTAGTCTACCTGTAGATGTGACCCTATATTATGGTGGCATCTGGGAAAAACACTACCATGTGACAATGGTACAAACGCTGACTTGACTCTAAGAAGGGAAAATCTTTTGAGGGCCATAACTTTGTTTCTAGAGATCATATTTTGATGAAATTTATATCTATTTGTATATTTTTGTGGTTAACATTATCGTTGGAAAACTCTCAATGAGCTGAGGATGAGGATGATCTTAGAAAGAATTTTTAAGGTTGTTGAAGGAAGAGAAATTTTGGTAACCCGACTTCCATAAAGTAACAGTGGAGGTCACATCTGGACATGTTTCCTTAAATTTTCATGAGGGAATTGAATGTTGTTACAAACAACATTGAGGTACATAAAGGGTTTGATGCTCTTGATTAAATTCTAATCCAATACTCTCATACATGATAGAATCCAATGAAAACGTTGCAACCCTACCAATTCTAAAATCTTAAAAATTGTTGAGTCTACTAAATATTGAATAGGATATGAGATTCTACTTTCTCCATATGAAGTCTAATGAGGTTGGGACCACTCTCAAATATTATGAAATAGTTAATGAAAATGGTGAAAATTTAAGTAAAAGGATAAAATGGAAAGATAAAGGAAATGTCAACTTTTACTTAAAAGTTTAGCATTACCATTGATTACCAAATTTTTTGTCGCAAAATTACAGTAAATCCCCCTTTTAAAGAAAAAATTGTAGTCTCAGAGGCTTCTAGAAGTCTCATTAATTCATATTTAACATCTAATTATACATTAAAACCAAAATTGTGGATCCCAACAATAAATTTAAGGAAACACCAACATTTGTTTTTGGAAATGCATTCTATGGACATTGAAATGCTTTTGAAACATGTTTATGTTGGTACAAACCACATTTCTCACACATGAAATATGTTTCTTGTAGACTAAAACATGCTTCAAGAATGATTCAACATTTCAATATGGAAACACAACTAGTACAAGGGAGAGGGGTGGGGGGACGGGGGAACGGGGGAGGTGTTGAAACATAGAGTACATAATATTTTAAATAAAACTATATTTTGGAAGTTGGTTTAAGACTAGTCAACAATATTCTTGCAAAATGAAAATCAAGGATCATTTGTAGAGTTTTATGTGCATGGCATTCTAATCCATCAACCTTAATAGATAATTTAGGGTGTTGAGATTGCTTGCTTGTATACATAATTACAAGAAGTTCAAGATCAAGGGGGATTTAGAGGATTTTAACATAATGATTCAATTAATGATCCCAAATACATGAAGAATATAAGATATTTATGGATTCTTTTCAAGACAGGATTTTGGATCAAGCCCAAGATAGAGCCCTACAAAATAGGGAAATTAGATTATGGAAAACCATTTTGAAAAGTAGCTTTATGAGAAAGATATAGTAGTGTTGAAATATCTTTGGAAATTATGGGTGGCAAGAGGCAATGCATCATATAATTATGGTTAAAAAAATAAGTTTTGAATACGTGCTTAACAACAAAGATGCAAAAATATTAGGCCAAAATTAAAATATGGCCAATAAGCATACACTGAAGGAAGTAAAGGATTTCAAGGAAAAATTAGCTATTTTTTTGGAAGAGCCACAATGATAGAGGATCCCATCCTTTCCAAGAGTGGTTGTTCTAAAGGACATGCAATTACTCTAAGAAGGTTACCCCAGAAGTCTAAATATTTAGGAGGAAGAAGCAGTAAAGCGAAACGAAGCCAATTGTTATTAGTTATTAGTTAAGAAATGAAAGACACAATTGTATGTTATTAAAATTGTTTTATGAATTTGGATATGTTAAAGTGTAGTGGTTGAGAATTGTAGAGAAGATGTGCACCGCCAACAATTAATATTCAACATAATAAAATAGATGATTGATATGAGTTTAGCTCAGATTTTGACATGATTATTAATTTATTGCAAGTATATGTAATGCTTGATACCCATTTACTATACTGTGTTGAAAAAATCTAGTAATGTTGTTCATTGTTATGGGTTGAACCCTATGTAGAAATTATACAAACATATGTATATCAGTGGATTCAATCTGATCTAACAATGTACTAAAGCTAGATACTGAATTGCTTCTACAAATCAATTGCAGAAATTAAACACAATCGCCAATCACATGAAGTAAATAAATAATCAAATCAAACCACAACACAGATAATTTCCTAGGGAAAGCTTGCTGCTCAAACCCCTCTATCTTCTATTGTATATTAACCATGAAATCACGAAACAATTACAATGCACTCTTCTCACAAGAGTCTTCTGCACTCTGCTAACTGTCTCACATTGTCCTGGACAAAACTGGCCGACACTTAGCAAATTCTTAGCCTCTAAACAACCTGCCTAGCTTGCACAATTCCTGATGAATGCAATCCCTATTCTTTAGGAATTTTGGCCATCCTAAACTGTGCAAGGATCATGGGCACTCCAATGGATGCATGCAAGCAACCTACTGATCACACAACTGATATTTAACCTTGCTTTCAACTTTGTCTCAATTGGGTCTCCATTGAAATTGACATGCATGTAACTAATAATAGTAAATCATCAGTTGCATGGTAGATCACTAATTTTGAATTAAATAAAATTTAATTCACTTGATCTCTCACTAGTATAAGAAACAGTTACAACTAGTTCAACTGACTCTAACTCACCTAACTGAGTTAACTGATTACACATGCATTAAAATAATGCACCAACTGTAATTCGAACTCCATAACTAATATAATTACTTTGCATGCCTCACTAGCCACCCTTAACTCGAAATACATGAGCTAACTGAGTTTATCACACTTAGTTAACTATTACAAGTGATCATGAGATAAAATTGCATTTTAATGTCCATTTTAATTAAGGGAAAATTAAAATAGACACTGCACCAAATTTAGCTCACACTAGTGTAGGTGCTGCTAGGACCTATTAGTCCCACACTAGTGTAGGTGCTGCAATTTCTTGTTGGACTTCGACACTCCCTCTAAAAAATAAAGGGATTATCTACCACCCCGATCCTGCCTCTATGTTATTTGAATTTTTTCCTAGTGAGTGCCTTTGTCAAAATATATGTATCCTGATCTTGTGTGGAAATGTACTAAAGCAACATTATGTGCCTCTAAACAAAATATCTGATATGGTGGTGCCAGATGTCTTTGTGCTTGGACCTATCATGAAACACCAGATTAACCGAGAGTTTAATGCAACTCTGGTTATCACAATGTATCACTGTCGGATCCATCTGAGAACCAAACAAACCAACCAAGATATTTCTCATCTAGATGGCCTCACATGTAGCTTGACTTGCTTCCATGTACTCTTCCTTGGCTGAACTAAGTGCCACAGATCACTGCTTCCTGTTGTACCAAGAAACTATTGTTGATCCTATACTGAAGATCCCTCTTGATGCGCTCTTTATGTCTGATAGAATTCTTTCCCAATCTGCATCCGTGAAGCCTTGAAGCTTCACTCCCTCTGTCCATCTGTACCATAATCCATACTCTGTAGTGCCCCTGAGATATCTCAAGACATGATTCCCCGCCTTCCAAAAGAGCTTGTTCGACTTAACCATAGCTTGACTCAGTTGTTTAAATGCTTAGAAAATGTCTGGTCTGGTGTTCGCCAAGTACATCAGTGAACCTACTAGCTGCCTGTAGACAGTAGCATCCAAAACTTCTCCAAAAGTAGCATTCTATTTCCTCTAATTTCCTAGAAGAGGAGTGTCCATGGGTTTACAACTCTCCATGTGAAACTTACCTAGTATCTATTTGGCATACTTTCCTTGATAAACAAAAATTTCACCATCTTGCTGCCATATTTCCAAGCTAAGGAAAGAGTGATGGAGTCCCATGTCCTTCATTTCAATCTCCCTTGCAAGATTGTCCTTGCATGAGCGTATCAAATTCTCATCACCTGTCAAAATTAGAACATCAACATAAAGTACGATAATCAAGATCTTACCATCAACCACAATCTGGTACAGGTTTGCATCTGCTTCACTTTTGGTGAAGCCCTACCCGGTGAAATAGTTGTCAATCTGAGTGTACCAAGCACGAGGTGCTTGCTTTAGCCCATAAAGTTCTCTATTGAGTCAAAACACATACGAATCAATATCAAAGATCTCGAAACCTTTTGGATACTCTATGTACACTTCCTCCTTAATAGCTCCATTGATAAACACAATTTTCACATCCATCTGATGAATGCGCCACCCCATCTGCGCTGAGAGTGCAAAGATATATCTAATGGAAGAGTACCATGCGACTGGTGCGAAAGTCTCATCATAGTCAATCCCCTCAACTTGTGAGAATCCCTGGGCCACAAATCTGGTCTTGTAATTCGCCACACTCCCATCAGTGACTTGCTTTACCTTGTAGATCCATCTAGATACAACTAGTGATTTTCTGACTGGTCTTGGGACAATCTGCCATGCACTGTTCTTGACGATGGAGTCATACTCCTCTACCATTGCATCAACCCAAATTGGTTGCTGCATTTATTCCTGAAAGGAAGATGGTTCTATCACAATACACTTGCTCATAAGAGCCATGTATCCAATAAACCTGTCTAGAGACTATCTCTGTCTGCGTAGTGAAGTAGGGGCTCCTACATTCTCTGCTGCATCAAGTATGAATCTATCAGCTTCCTTAGTGCGCCTTCTACCATTTCTAGTGGATGGCTCTACATGAGTGTTTTCTTTCACTCCATGATCCTCCACATGTGGGTGCTCCACATCTTGAGGTTCATTCTGTGGAACCAAGAGTTCCTCCTCTGCATGCAAATCCAGCTCCCTCTCAAGGGACAATCACATGGCTTTCTCCTCATCAAATTTTATATCCCATCGTACAACATTCATTCTACTATTTGGAAAATACACTCGATATTTGTGGGGAGTTTCAGTGTACCCCAAAAATATCCTAATCTCAGATGTTGGTTCCAGCTTCTTCCTGGCATCTTTGGTCACATGCACATAAATAGATGAGCCAAAAATCTTAAAATGTGAAACATAAGGTTTCTTCCCAGTAAAAGCCTCTTCTAGTGTACTCATGCCAAGTACCCGATGAGGAAAATGGTTTTGCACAAATACCTTTGTGTTGCATGCCTCCTCCCATAGATGCAACAATAGGCCTTGATCATGCAACGCCGCTCTTGCTGCACCCACAATTGTTCTGTTCTTTCTTTCTGTGACCCCACTCTGTTGTGGGTTATAAGGCACAATCAATTCTCTCTGAATTCCTTCTTTGCTGCAGAAGTTCTTGAATTCATTGGAGATGTACTCACCACCATTGTCGCTCCTAAGAGCCTTCACATGCTTCCCCGTGTCTTTCTCCACCAGTGCTTTGAACTCAAGAAACTTTGAGAACGTCTTATCTTTCTTCTGCATGAAGTAGATCCATAAATTTCAAGAAAAGTCATCAAAAAATATCACACAGTACTTATGCTTTGTTGTCGAAGAAGTAGAGAATGGTCCACACACATCTGAGTGAAATTTCTCAAGGATATCTGAGGCTTGGTTCTCCTTCTCATGAAAAGTGGCCTTTGCATACTTCCCATAGTACATCCCTTGCATGTGTTTGATTGCGCAAGTGTACCCTTGGGAAGACCCATATAAATTTGATGCATGACCTTCAAGGCTCCATGGTGAAGATGGCCCAATCTCTAGTGCCATAACTCACCCTCATCCTCTCTCACCACTTTGTTTGCCTTACCCTTCAATGTTGCACAACCATCTACATCAAGTTTAAAGAGATTCTTAACTCGAATCCCAATCTTCTTGGCTTGTCCTGTTGTTTTGTGTTGCATGAAATATTTTCCTTCACTAAAAAGAACATCGTAGCCTCTATCCTCCAACATTGAAACTGAGACTAAATTTTTCTTCAAGCTTGGTACATGCATTACATCTTTTAATTGAAAGGATTTACCTGACTTTCACTGGAAGGTAATAGTACCAATCCCGGTAGCACTGTACCGCCCACCATCACCCATTTCGACATGCATCTGGAGGTCCTTCTCCTCCAAGCTACTGAAAATTTCTTTGTCTCTCGTCATGTGAAAGGAAGCACCATTATCCAAGTACCACACCGATCCCATTGCACTTGACACAATGCATGTTGTTAGTGTCAGTATTTGCATCCTACCATTAGTGATAAAAATTCCTCTTTTCATATCATTTTAAGGGTCCCACTAAGAAATTTTTTTATCATTCCACTAGGTCATGCAAGAAAATTAGTCACTGATGGTAGCCCTATTCCAAAAACATCCCTCTTCCTCAAATTTTATTACTTGCTGGCATAGTTTCATACCTTGCTGACTGTACACCATCCATAAAGTCAATATCATCATGTCATCACATCAGTCATGTCATCATGAAGTCCAGTATTTTGAGGTCTTATTAGGTCTTTTAGGGTTTTTCAAGGTTGCCATTAGGTCGTTAGGGTTTCCAAGGTCCAATAAAACTTCATTTCCATTGCATAAGACCAACAAGTAAAGGGTGATCAAATAACATCTCTTCACCATATGAAGATTATTTGTAAAGAAAAATTCTTATTTCAACATGTAATTTTGGTTTTCAGATGTAATTTTTAATTTTCATTATGTAATTTTATGTCATCAAAATGTCATAAGTATCGTGATTCCCAAGCTACTAACTCAGAGTTCCAACATGCCAAAGCATCAAAAATGTCAAATCAAATAGTTCTCAAAGTCATCAGATGATCAGTTTGTCAAAGGAAAAGTCAAATTCAAAGGTAAATATTCAGCATTCAAAGTGAAGTGAAGAAAGGAAAAAGTGGGTCCCAAGGCCCAAATTCATTCAAATGATAAAGTATAAAAACCACCAAGACATCACAAAGAAGCTCATTTGTCATTTCATCCATCAAGCTTTCACTCCCTTAGTTAGAAAAATTGAATTACAGAGTCATAGGCCGAGTTTTTCTAGGGCACTGCACTTTTAGAGAGTGGCGCTGCGCTTAAAGCAGGTAGCGCTGCACTTTTCTCCCACTGGCGCTGCGCTTTTGTCCAACAAGTCAGAGAAGCACCAAAACACCTCCAAAATTTTGAAAACCTTCAACAAATGCCTCTTACACACTCTTGCAAGTAAGTACACCAAATTTGTTGCCTCCTTGCACTCCTAAACATTGAATTCATTGTATTTGTGTTCCTAAGTGAAATTAGATTTGGTCTAGTGAGAAGACCCTAGTTTTATCCCTAATTCCCAAAATTTGATGCCCTGATACCCTGCATTTCCTTCCCACACATCTAAAAACCATATCCCTACCCTTACACTACCATTTCCTAATCCCTAAGTCCCTTTCCCTTAAAACCTTAAGTCCTAGGCTTCTACATTCCTAGGAAGCCACTTCCCTAAACCTATAATTAAATTCTCATTTCCAATTCCCTTGAGATTTTGACCTCCCATCACCTCCCAAAGCTCCATAATCCCTCCCCAAATCTCACTAAACTTTCCTAGAGTTATCCCTATTCCGTAGACCCATCTTCACTCTCCATTCCCATCTACCTCATCCCTAGGGTTTCAAAGACTATGGAGGAAGATAGAGACTATGGAGGAAGATAGAGACTATATGGAAGAGGTGGTAGACAGAGAAAGGAGGAAAGAGAACATAAAAGGCCTCACAAAGGAGGAAGAATCCTAAGGCTTGAGCCCACCAACACAAATGAATTGAGGGCCTCTCCCATGATTTTCAGTTGTTTTGAGTATGTAGGTTGCCTTGATTTTTACAACATGATTCAGAGGGTCCAAAATCATCCTATGTTGAGTAGAGTCTTCATATAAAACCTCAGAGACAATCAGGTGACCCTTGCAGGTATGACCTTTAGTACATATACATCTATCATTGATGATGCCATAGGGATTCCAAACATGGGTGAGATGTGGTTTAAATCCAAATATTTGGAGGATCAATACTATGAACCATTCATTAAACCAAGGTACCTAAATGAAAGGAAGAGGATCTTCCCTTTCAACTACCTTCTTGATAGGTATGCACCCATGATGAAAATCATCATGAAGTACTTATCTTCTAAAGGGAGGTTTTCTAGGCTCTACACATACCACATTAGACTGCTGATGCACTTCACAAGAGTAATATTTCTCACTATCCCATACTTTCTATTTAGGAGCATAGGAAAAATGGCCTTCATTGTGCAAAAGAGAGACTATGACCAGCAAATGAATAGCCTCTTCCACCACTCATTGATCAAAATCATTGTCCTCCATCACCTTGATCAGTTGGGCATCTCATGGGACACCTTCATTGAAAATGAAATCTTCACTGCTCCACATGCTAAGGATGTGTCTTCTTCATCTCACCCTACTACATCTATGCCTCCACTTCAGTCCACTTCACCTACTCCATCACCATCACCATTTCATGGTCAGGATGAGTCACCTAGCTGAGTTGAGGTTAGCAAGCCTAAAGAGGGTGAAATCAACACATTGGCTTGAACATACCAGAGAGGGTATAGGCAGGTTTTTTCCCCACATATTGTGGGATGGGCCCTGCCTTCTTCACCAACAAAGCAGGTACTGAAGGGAAAACAAAATATGGTTGAGAAAGCCATTTGTGAGGAGGAAGATCTCCATGATACAGAGACATATTTTGACCTTGTTGACTTGGATGAGCAGCATGATGATGAGGCCTCCAAATTGATTATCAAGGAAAAGGATGCCCAAATCAGGGAGCTTCAGAACAACTTAGAGAAATCTAAGTTTGTGATTGCATATTATGAGCAAGAAAATCAACAACTCAAGACCAAGCATGAAATCATGGATATTAAGCTTCTCAAGGAAAAAAGAGAAGAAAACAAGGCCAAGGCATTGTTTGATGAGGCTTATGAGAGGTATGGTGAAAAAAATGAGGCAGAATAACAAGTTCCAAGAATAATACCTAGGACTAGAGGGCTGAAAAGAGCTCTAGAATTAGAAAGGCAAAAGGAGGTTGAGCTTGCTAATGAGTTAACTTTGAATGAGAATTTTTCCATCATGGTCAATGAGAATTGGGAGAATTTACTTGAAAGGGCCAACCAACATCTTGAGAAGCTCCCAGAGAAGGAAAATAAGGAAAATTAAATATTGAGAAAGAGAGCCTAACACTACTTCAAGAAAAATCAAATTGCAAGCTCAAAGCTCAAAAAGGCCAAATCAAGACTTGAAACCATAACCAAGAAAAATGAAGGGGAAAAGCTTGATATTATTGCTAAGGCATCACTCATTTCCTAACACACCTCATCAGCCTCCCACAGAAGAAAATTTGAATAAATTTGGGCAATTTTTGAAAATTTTGGAATTTTTTGTGTTTTTGACAATTTAACACAGTGGCATTGGCAAAAGCGTAGTGCCCTAGGCATTGCGCTTTTAATAGGGACCTTCAATGGAAAAAATGAAGGTAAAATTGGATTCATAAGGCAATTTACAGTCAAGAAAACGAATTTTCTAAGTTTTTTTGGGTCAAAGGAGCAGGCAAAAGGTCAAAAAACACTCAAAAAATGACATTTCTGCCTTGTTTTGGAGACTTGCACTGCGCTTTTGACTAGTCTTGGGAGAATAATTTTTAGAGGGTCAAATAAAAACCATTTTGGAAACCAAGAATATATCTAGAAGCTATACTGTACAGGCTTTCCAATGAGATATCATGAGCTCAATTTGGACACCGAGAACCCCTTCAAAACTGGAGCTGAAGATGGCACTGCACTTTTGACAAATTTTCTCAGTTTTATGATATTTACAAATTTCTCAG
Source organism: Pinus albicaulis (assembly GCA_034641835.2). Lineage (NCBI taxonomy): Eukaryota > Viridiplantae > Streptophyta > Pinopsida > Pinales > Pinaceae > Pinus > Pinus albicaulis. The sequence goes on along the minus strand of CM076573.1, from coordinate 590,362,537 downwards.
TTTTTCTATTTTCACCTTAGGAAAATGATGTTTTAACTTTGTAATTCAATGATGTAAATGTAATTATGGTGTTTTTACACTTACCTAGGGTTAATACATTAGATGAAAACTTTTGATGATGATGCAATGAATCAATTTCCAAAAAGTGAGGGATGAGTCAGTTTGACCTCTCTACACTCTAGCTATCAGTTCAGTTTTTGGTGGAACTTCTCCTCCTCTCAGGGATTCGACCCCTAAGGTTTAGAGAAGTTGTTTTGTGGTATATATATTGTACTTTTTGACTCATTTCCCAGGTGGGATGTTGTTGCATTGATCATATACTCTAGGGTAATCAGTATTTGGCAGGAAATTAATGAAAGAGTTGCAGCTATTTCTTTGGGATACTTGTGGTATGGAAATTTAGCATAGTTTATTATTATGTCACATATGTATGAATGTTTTGTTTAATGATCCATTTCATCTCTATTATATGATGGTTTTCAAGTTGATAAGAAAAATACATCTCTCATGCTCTGTTTTGGGAAAAGCTTCATAATTTGTTCATTTTCTTCAGTTTATAAATAATACATGCTTTGCCTTGCTCTTTCTAGCTCCTCATCAGTTTGATCCATCCCACCCTAAAACCCTAAAGTGTTAGCTTTCCTACCTACCTTTCCCCATTGAATCTCTGCAAACCTAATCCTATTTTCCCTGACCTAGCCTCCTTGACCCAATCCTCATCCAGCAAGCCAATTCAAACAAACAAACCACTGTACTCATACCTAGCCTAAAACCCTAATTCATCCAACCCTCTTAGTTGTGACTTTGTGGAGAGATCCCTCTCTAGCCTGGTAGGGCTAGCTACCAAGCTAAAATATTGGTTTGTGGTTACCTCTGTTTGGACTCTTTCTCAACCTTAGAGATCCAGTGGAGTGATAACACATGCAATGAGTGAGAAGTCAAGCTCAAATTGTGAGGCCAAAGCCTCACCAAATGCAGATCCTGAAGCCTTTGTTCTTCTTCTTTTGTGGACAATTAGTGGCATAATTTCCATGCTCGTGATTGAATGAAAACACTTCACTCTGGACATGTCGTGCTTCTTCCCATCTTTACTGGACTCATATTTGGAATGGAATTTATTTCCTTTCCCCTTCTTCACCTTGGAAGCCAAAGCACAATCTTCTTCATCTTCATTCTTAGATGAAGATCCATCTATGGTATTCCACATGAATTCTTCTTGCACCAAATCCGACCAAATTCGTTCCCAATATGGGATATTTTCCCTTCCATTGATAGAGTCTTGATAACTATTCCAACTCTTAGGAAGTAATAGAAGAGCTAGACTCACCAAATCATCATCATCGACAGTAATGCCGACGCTCCCAAGCTCATCCCGATATTGGAGAAACTTTGTTAAATATTTCAGCATGGTTTCACCTTTCTCCATTTTGATCTTCCTGAGTTTATCCTTTAGTGCCAATTTTCTATGATCACTGCTGCTCTGAAATAGATCTTTCGAAGCTTTCCACATTGCATATAGTGTCGCTTTTCCATGGAGAATTGAGACAATGTGGTCTCATACTCCCTCCAGCAAGATCCTCCTCACCTTTGCAACTTTATTTTTCCAGGCATCAAGATTTGCAGCATCTGTTACAACGGGGTTGGGAACATCATTGCCAATGAATTCTTTCAGCCCATCGTCCTCCAGTACTACCTCCATTCAGTCTTTCCAAGCAATATAGTTAGAGATGCCCTCGAATGCATACTCCAATATCAAGCCATTGAAAGTTTTTTCGATCCTGAATCACTTGTAGCACCAAGAATGTCTTCTGCAAATTCGAATTCTGTTCAATCACAAACTCAACTTCTCCTCCACTATAGTGATTTCCTGTGCTTTGGTACCATGTGGAAATTATACAAACTATGTATATCAATGGATTAAATTTGATCTAACAATGTATTAAAGCTAGATACTAAATCGTTTCTACAAATGAATTGTGGAAATTAAACACAATCACCAATCACATGAAGCAAAGAAAGAATCAAATCAAACCACAACAAAGATAATTTCTTGGGGAAAGGTTGTTGCTAAAAACCCCTCTATCTTCTATTGTATATTAACCATGAAATCATGAAACAATTACAATGCACTCTTCTCACAAGAGTCTCTTGCACTCTGCTAACTGTCTCACATTGTCCTGGACAAAACTGGCCAACACTTAGCCAATTCTCAGCCTCCAAACAACCTGCATTGCTTGCACAATTCCTGATGAATGCAATCCCCATTCTTTAGGAATTTTGGCCTTCCTAAACCACACAAGGATCATGGGCACTCTAATGGATGTCTGGTTGCATGCAAGAAACCTACTAATCACACAACTGATAGTTAACCTCCCTTTCGCCTTTGTCTCAACTGGGTCTCCACTGGAACTAACATGCATGCAACTAATAATAGTAAATCAGTTGCATGTTAGATCACTGATTGTGAATTAAATAATATTTAATTCACTTGATCTCTCACTAGTGCAACAAACAATTACAACTAGTTAAACTGTCTCTAACTCACCTAACTGAGTTAACTAATTACACATGCATTAAACTAATGCACCAACTGCAATTCAAACTCCATAACTAATAGAATTACTCTGCATGTCTCACCAACCACCCTCAACTCGAAATACATGAGCTAACTGAGTTTATCACACTCATTTAACTATTACAAGTGATCATGAGATAAGATTACATTTTATTGTCCATTTTAATTAAGGGAAAAATAAAATAGACACTGCACCAAATTTAGCACACACTAGTGTAGGTGCTGCTAGGACCTATTAGTCCCACACTAGTGTAGGTGCTGCAATTTCTTGTTGGACTTCAACACCCTAAATTTGTATGAAACACTCTGTAAGGGGCCATACCATGTATGGAAAAGTATGGAAACATGTATGGTACAACTTATTTTTTTTTCATGTTTTGTAGTTTGAAACACATTTCAAGGCTGTACCATAGGTCCATGCAACACATTTTCAAAATGTTCAGGTATGTTTTTACTATGTTTGACAAAAAATGTTGGTAAATACCACTAAAAGTTGACATTATTACGTATATTTACTTTTTTTTCCTTCTACTAAATTTATTTATATCACCATTAATTATTTCAATATGTTTGAGAGAGGTTCCATCCCCATTGGACTCGATATGGAGAAAGTAGAATTTCATATCCCACTTTGAATTCAGTATCGTTTTTCAATATTTTTTGGATTAGTAGGATTGTAATGTTTCCATTGGATTCTATAATCTATGAGGGTATTTGATCGACATTTAATTAGGAACAACAAGCCTTCTATACCTTATGTTAGTAGTGTTGATCGTTGAAATTCTTTATCATGGCAATAACAAAAATGCACCCTTCACTCAAACCAAAATTAGTGATTAGGTATGTTAACTATTTTCTACTGTATTTGAAGGCTTTGATTAGGTAATTTTATCATAATTGGATGGTTTTGACTAATGTATTTGGAGGATCATGTTAGATACAAAGGCTAAACGAGAAGCTAGAAGGTGATAATAATAATGAGAATGGCAACATAAATGATGATAAAACATTGCTTAATATTTATATATACATTCAAATATTCTTTGATTATTTATTCATAATGATTCATTTTAATACTCCAATATAATGCAATATATAAAGTTCCAATATATATATATATATATATATATATATCCAAATTATATTGGAACTTAGTATAGATATTCGCATTACACACACTACAAATTTCCAACATATATATCCACATTATATTGGTACTTTGTATATATATCCACATTACACATACACACCTTGTTCCAAAAATTGAAAGTCATGTTTTCAAGGCATGTACTTGTTTCCCCGTATATTGCAATTAAGTTTGGTGCAATCTAAGAATAAACACATTATGTATTACATTATAAAATTATAAAAAATTACATAAGTTATCATATTCTACACAATTATAATTGTAGTAGCAATAACTAGCAAGCCAACACTACACGTATAACCTTGAAACAATTTTGCAAATGATTAACTTTACAACATAGCTTTTATAATTGTAGATACATGCAATTGATTAACTCCTTTCTTTGTGATAAGTAACTTGGACATTTTTGCAAGTTCTCTTACAAATAATTGTCATATGCAATAATTTTGGCAATTGAATGGCATCAACGTCCTATTTAAGTACAATTTTTTTCTCATATTTCCAAGAATTTTTCCTTGATCGGAAACTTACATTTGTCATAGGCCACAAATTAAGTATCAAATTTCAAAATTCTGTACATGGTAATTTCTTCCCTACATGCTAGAACTTGTGTAGATATAGCATAGTTGCAACTACATAATGCATACTACCATCCAAAACTTGTGCGGATCTAACACAGTTTCAACTCTCTTTTAAATTTAATTTTAAATTCATGAGAAAATGATACACAAGTACACATTTATTAGAAAACCTCATTCTCATCACATATTCCAATTCTTTTAAAAATGATGTCAAGTGCACAATCTTGTTATTGGATTAATTAAAACTCATTGCAAAGAAAGGTAATTTCTACAACTCAATATGGCATAGATGTGTAACCTAACATAATGTTTCTCTTGCATAGGTTCGCCTAATATAATAATTAATATATATAAATTAAAAATAAAAATATGTAAAATGGGTTAATATGTTAATATTAGTGCGCACACACACAAAACCTCAAGGTATAGCTTGGTTGGATTGCCCATTTCTCCTAAAGCGTAATCCCTATGGAGATCACAAGGTCTATTGAAACTAAGTCTTGCAAGGTTAATAAAAATTATTGTGGTTGAATTATTAATATATGGGTGGGTGGACGAATACAACATATATTCCAAACCTAGAGGGAATTTAATAAAATTGAAGCCATAACCTCTTAATGTTATCTGCCTTGAAATTGGCTGGTCCAAAATCATTGAACTAACCCAAAGGTGTGTGTGTGAAAACATCAATACCCTTGGGTTAAGTCAATGAGTTTGAGCTAACTAGTTCCAAGGTCTATATATATATATATATCCCAAGGCGTTAGCTAAGTAGATCATCACCAACATTGTTGTGTAATTGCCTACTTAAGTGTTGGTGGCTGCTCAATTTAAATTCCACTTGGTGATGTTTTAGTCTATATCAACATGTTTACTAGAGATTCCATCTACAAACGTGGGAAGCATCTCTTAGGTTTCTTTACCATACTTCCAAGAGATGGCTGAATTGGTTTGGTTCTTTCCGCAAAATGCATAATGCCAAGGGAGATTGTGAGAACCTTTTCCACCAAGTCTTGCAAGGTTACCAACCAATATTTTTCTCATTATTCTCTTATGAAAAAAATGGTGAAGAGAGCGAGAGTCCATGGGGCATTGCCAAGGGATCACCATCCTCACTTGGATTCTAAGTAGTAGGAGTCCACGGGGTGTTGTCAAGGGATCAACATGCTCACTTGGATTATAAGTAATACGAGTTCACAAGGAGTTGTCAAGGGATCAACATCCTCACTTGGATTCTAAGTAATAGGAAAATAGTAAACAAGGCTCGTGTCTCGTATCCTACGTGCAAGACACCAATATGTGAGGACACATGTCTTATTCACTCGACATATGCCAAACACATATTTGACACATCCCCTCATTGTGTCCCCTATGAAAGAGGCATGTACCCCTTAAAACATATTGTCTCAATCATTTCAACTCATTTCACTCAACAAGTTGGAGGTGTCAGACATTTTTGGGTGTAACTGAGAGTTATTGTGCAATGTTAGAAGGGATTCCATGAGTTGTGCAAGTGGATTTGTCCACCATTATTCAATTTTTTTCCTACAAAAGTGCATTGCCTTCCCCATTGCACAAAAATCATGGCTCAATGATCTAAGGAAATTGAAAAAAGTTAAAGGAAAGGGAGGAATTCCCCTACTAGTGTTGTCCCCCCTCCATTTTCTTCAAGGTCTACTAGTGCTCCGTTTGCTAGAAGTGGGGTTGCAACAACATTTTCAAATGATGAGAAAACATTGTTTTAGCAAGACAACATGCTAAAGAGAAAAAATTGTATGATTGAATTTGTATCATGATCATGTAAAAGTCTAAATGTTTTTAGTTTCTAAATTCTAAAAAGAAATTGAATCCTTTTTTTGTATTTCATTTTTGTATGCGTAATTTACTATTTTGTTATATATATGTATGTATGTATGTATGTATGTATTTATGTATGTTAGAAATTTGTGTTTGTGTAACATGTCCTAAGTATCATGTTTCTGATATCTTGTCTCATGTCCTCCGTGTCTCCTATCATCTTGTCATGTGACTTAGCTAGGATTGTCTTTGGTTAGTAGTTAATAAATGCACAACACAATTGTATTCATTATTAAGATTGTTTTATGAATTTGGATATATTGAAGTGTGGTGGTTAAGAATTATATATAATATCTAGGTTGTTAACAATTAACATTCAACATAATGAAAAGAGATGATTGATATGAGTTTAGCTCATATTTTGACATGATTATTAAGTTATTGGAATTATATAAAATGTTTGATACCCCTTTACTATATTGTGTTGAAAAAATCTAGTAATGTTGTTCATTGTTATGAGTTAAACCCTAAGTTTTAGGAAACACTCCAGGGGCCATACCATGTATGGAAAAGTATGGAAACATGTCTGGTACAACTTGAAACGTGTTTCATGTTTTGTATTGTCTGAAACACATTTAAAGGTTGTACCATAGGTCCATGAAATATATTTTCAAAATGTTTAGGTAATTTCTGACTAGGTTTGACAAAAAATGTTGGCAATTACAACCAAAAGTGGACATTTTCATCTATCTTTCGTCTTTTATCATTCTACTCATTTTTTTATATCACCATTAATTGTTTCAAGATGTTTGAGAGAGGGTCCATCCTCTTTGGAATCTAAATGGAAAATTAGAATTTCATATCCCACTTAGAATTCAATATCGTTATTTTAGGATTTTAGAATTAGTAGGATCGTAATGTTTCCATTGGATTTTATCATGTATGAGGGTATTTGATTGAAATTTAATTAGGAACACCCAACCCTCTTTACCTTGATGTTATTGGTGTTGATTATTGAAATTCTCTATCACAACTGTAGGAAAAATGCACCCTTCACTCAAGACAAAATTAGTGATTATGTATGTTAAGTTTTTTCAACTATATTGGATGGTGTTGACTAATTTCCTTGGAGGATCAAGGTAGATACGTAGGCTAGACGAGGAGCTAGAAGGTGACAATAATGCTGAGGATGATGATATAAGTGATGGTAAAATATTGCTTAATACTTATGTTTACATTCAAATATTCTTTGTTTATTTATTCATAATGATTTATTTCAAATTCCATTATAATATGCATGCGCATGCACACACACACACACACACACACACACACACACACACACACACACACACACACACACACACACACACACACACACACACGCACACCCTGTTCCAAAAATTGATTCGTCATGTTTCTAAGTGTAATATCTGTAAGGAAAATTTACAGCAATAAACGAAGCATGCATAGTGAAAGATACACATAAAATTTGCACATAAATCATACCACGATATAGAGCAAAAAATTGCGTTGTGTTAAGCGATTTTATTATTAAAACATGGGGTTACAATATGATGTTGGAAAGTGTGCATTTGGGCTTGCCCAAGACAAGCTAGCAAAGCCCAAGTGAAGAATACAAGTCCCCCAAATATGTTGGTTGATATCTCACTGGCTCTGCGTTGAAATTCCCATAAAATGAGTTGTTGGTTGTGAAAAATAGCTGCTATGGCCTCCTCCAGTGCTCAGAAAATTCCAGAAAATTAACCTCGGGCTCTCCACAAATACCCACAAGAACCCACGAAGGAATTGGCCAAATGTTGACCTTGGAATTTCGGTCAAATTTACCTCAACTCCTACTGTTGTTGGGTATTTCGACCCACTTGTAAATTATGTTGTTGAGTGACCCCAAAATGGCTAAAATATCCAACAAATCTCCATCTCGAACTCCCCCACAAGTCTCAACCCAAAATTCCCTTCACTCCTCAAGACCCACATGTGGCACTAGCAAGGACTGCACAGTCTCTATGCTACCACTATTGGAACTCCTTCACATTCCCTCTACGTGGCTCTCTGATCGATCTGAAAAGGATGTAACTCCATCCTTGGGTTGGCACTCGAAGTCCACCAAAGCAAGGGATGATATTTCTACCTGAAAATATCTTGTGCTCAACATCACTTGCAGACTTGGCTTCAACTCAAGCATGTTAATCTAGCTGAATGCTTAAATTATTAAGAAGCCAAAAATGATTGCCTCCTCCTATTTTGTAAAGGTGCCTACCAATTTACCATGTGGGCCCAGACATCTACTTTCCCCCACCAATTTTCCTCCAATGAATGTGTACTTCCTAGTGGGTTATATTTCTCCATGGGTGCCCCCCACTTACCACCAACAATTTTATTTACTCCACCTTCTTCTAATGTTTGGGCCTCCCCCTAACTCCAAAATTCATGCGGGACCTCCAAACCCACCTTTCCTAAGTGTAAGTAAAAAATAGACAAAATAGGGAAAAATTGATATTTCCCTTTAGCAATATTGCTAAGTGGGAATATCACAGTCCTCCTCGCAAAATTTTTTTTTGTCCTCAAGCAACTGTGATGAAGGATGTTGAAGTATCTACTTTCTCTCCCAAGTGGCATCCTCATTTGGTAGGTTCCTCCATCTAATAAAAATTTCTTTAATAAGCTTGTTCTGCAAGTGCTTCTCACGGGTTTCTAGAATAGCCTCCATCTCCAGAACCAAGTTCCCCTCATCATCCCTGGGTGGTAGCCTTGTAGTTGCAGTCACCTGCTGTCCCAGTGCCTTCTTCAGGAAAGACACATGAAAAATATTATGGACTCAGATCCTTGGGGGTAGCTCTATCTCATATTCTACCTCCCTAACTCTCCTAGTGACTTTGTACGACCCATAGAAGCGAGGCTTGAGTTTCTCATCCCCATTATTTTTGAGTGTGGATTGTTTGTATGGTTGGAGTCTCAAGAATATCAAATCCCCCACCTCAAACTGCCTCTCTACTCGACCCATGTCTACATAGAGCTTCTGTTAGTTCTGCGCAATCTACAAGTTATCTTTGAGATCTCACAAGACTCTCCTCTATCCAATATTTGGCCCTATGGGCCTTGCTATCTCCAAAAATCACTTCAAGAAAAGATAATGCATCATAACCATAAAAATATTTGAATGGGGACAAACCTATGGACAGGTGGTACGTTGTGTTGTAGCAGTACTCACCTAGATGCAACCACCATATCCATGCACGCTGATGACCCTATTAGGGTCCTATATTTTATAGGATCTCAAGGTGATTGAGTATTTCATATTTGTAATTTTACATTGTAAATAATTTTAAATTTGCAAATGATTTCCAAAAAAAAGTATATAGAAAATAAAATCAAAAGAGGGTATGTCAAAAAATGAATATGAAGAAAAAGACAAAAATAATGAAAGTTGAAAAGAATAAAAAGAGAATAAGAACCCCACAAAAGAAAAATAGAAATAATATTGAAAGTGTTGCAAATCTGAATGCCACTATTGTTAAATTAGTTTCCTTATGTCAAAATCCAATAAGATTGTGTGTAGCTTGGCTTAAAATGCCACAGTGACTAGATTTTTGTTCCAATCATACAATTTAATCATGATGGAACAATTCTAAATTTCATGTCAATTAGGATAGTGAATACAGATTTTCCAAATAGCTTAATCTTGGCAAATCAGTAGTTAGGTAGAAAATGAGATCGATTCAACTGTTTAATCCAAATCAATAGGAGAAATAAGTGATAGAGTAGGTTATATTTTCAAAAAAAAAGGTTATGTAGGTTTGCTAGCTTAAATGCACCCTAAGGAAAGAAGATGAAAAAATGTTAGCTTAGAAAATAAATGAAATTGTAAGGGTGGGTAGAGGTGGTGTTGGAGCTTTGAAAAGCATTAAAATATTTATCCTAAGTTTGAGTCTTCAAGTTATTTCATGCATATGAAAAGGAAAAAAGGGTAATTTTTTTTTTATCCTAAGTCTAAAATGATCGGGCGCATGAAAAATAAATTTGGCATATAATTACATATCCAAATTTTCATTCCTCTATAACCCTCCTGTTACCCGAAAAAAGGTCGCATCATATCATGTTAACGTACATTCATCTGTCCACTCATCAGATCTTCCGCCCATGATCCGACGGTCCTCATCCCTTTTCGGCCCCCCCCCTTCTCCATCCGACCCTTACCGCTGGGGGGTGTGGTTCCGAAAAAAGTAGTTTTGCTTTTCGGGCCCACACCAACATGGTGCCTCCTCATCATTTTACACCCACCCCCCCGAATTTTTTTCTCTGCTGATACCAAAACCACCATTCCGCTTGTTGAGCACCTGTCATATCATGCTAGCTCATCCATTACCATTTCCAATTAACTACCTTCCCACAGAAAAGCACCCGTTGAACATTTAATTCATAATGACCATTAATCGAACATATTCATGCCACAATCAACAAAAAAACTCATTAATTTATGTATAAATCCATGCATAATCAACTGCTAAACCTTTACCATGTCTTTTGCTCTTCAATGTGCATTATTTTTGTAGGTTTTGAGAACACCGGAACATTTAATCAGATTGTTATCAAAAATTTCTCTGCAACTACTGCGCTTTCTCTCACTCTTAGAGTTTTACACAATCCTTGCGACCATTTTTCTCTCAGGAACCTTCATTTACCATAAAATCAGATCCAATCACGCCTCCTAAGAATAAGGGATAAGAGGAGCCTGTAAATCCATTACTCCACCCTCTTGTTGACCTTGATCACATACCATTAACAGGTAGAGTATAAAATCCACGAAACCCTATGTGAATTCAAGCTGTTTTAAATGTATTGTTGGCTAGAAGACAAGTACATTGATAAGTTTGATGATATTGGACCGTGGGAGTTTAATTTACCCCATTAAATTTTTCCCCGTACCCACAGTGCCCCTAAATTCATCAGAAAGTGTTAAGCTTGTTATATACTCAGCCAAAGAGCTATAATTGCTCCTACAGGAGATATTTTGTTTACCATAACTGCCCAATCCATAGACCAAATGATACAGGCCCCGATTATAGAAAATGCAACCCCTTTCTCATAGGAAGCACTCAATGAACTATATCAGAAGCTGGATTTTGCAAAATGGGCTAAAACCCTTGAGCTTTTTCTCGTTGAAGATACCCAATTACCCAAGAAGAATCCTCCTTAATCATCCTCAATTTTCCCTGATAGAGCTAAGAATATTATTAATGTTATCTCCTACCTCCTTGGATATTACTCTGATCAGTGGGTAGATGAGGTAATTATAGGATTCCTTTCTATTTTCTCTGCATATTTTAAACCCTCCATCCTATTAAATTTTAGCCAATTCCTAGCAGATTCAATCCATGACCAATTTGTTAGATTCCAAATATAAGAGGTGTTTAAATATGCATTTGTCTTAGTATATATGTTTTTGTATTTTCAAAGAGACATATTCAAATTTCCAATGCAGAAATTGGATGATGATGGAAATTAGCAGTCTATCATCTTTTGGACTACAATGGTGATGAAGGAACAAAAAGAGTATCTTACAAACAGTTCTTTGAACTGTTTGAATATCCAACAATGAGTCTTCTAAGTAGCATCTCAGAGCCAAGAATCAGTGAAGACATCAGGAAGATTTTACAGCTATCAGACCAAACAAAGACAGGAGACTGGTATTTATACTAGAATTACACAAAATTGAGGATCTATGGCTGTGAGCTTGCCCCCTATAAATGTTGAGAATTTGGAGGGCTTAAGGTTAATACAATTCTCTTCTTGATAATTAATTGTGAACATTCTTATGTCTTCTCTTCTCTTAGTTATGTTAATTTCTCATCAAGTAAATTATCAATATCCAAGACACATATTTTCTTTCAAAATTACAATATTCACTTTGAGAATACTGGTATTTAAATAACTTGAACTGTGAGAAGGTAAATCAAGGATTTAACTTCTTCACTATTTCTCTTGCTTCTTTTGAAAATCATTGTCTTTTATCCGCACTTAGTATATATATATCTCTGTATTGAATTTAGCTGTGGATTCTGCACTATCCTTTTGTAACACGTTGTCTTTAGTATGGTGTCTGCAATTCCTTAACACGATTGACCAACGAAATCTCTATTGTGGTGTTTGCAACCTCTGTTGTGGTGTACGCAATTGACTAACTCAATCTTCTGCTGTGGTGTCCGCAACTTCTGCTGTGGTGTACTAAACTTACTAACACAATCTTCTGCTGTGGTAATCGTAAGTCTGCAATTCACATTCAGATGTGTGTTATCTCCGTTGTATATATTCGCATAGTCTACTTGTAAATATTTGTGCTGTATCCTTGTAGATATACATTTATCTTTCTTGTAATTGTTCGCACTTTTATCTCAGAGATGTCAGACTTACTTTTTATTTCAATCATGACCGCACACACACACACACACACACACACACACACACACACACACACACACATATAGCATATCCTTTTTAAGCAAGCCGAACATATAGTTATGAGTTAGACCGACTAGTTTTATGGTGAACGAGGCCGACTAGATCATGGTGAATTCCATGTGTTGGAGAGGTATTTCTTCACTGTGTTTAAGGGTTTTCTTCCTTCGTTGCATTGATATGTGTGAGATTCTTTTCACAAATACATATTATATATTCAACATGAAAACCGACCTAGTTACACTTTTCAACACTCCCTCTTAACTAGGGAGGTATTCATACAGGTACATAGTTACTTTTAAACTGAATAATCTCATAAGAAGAATTGGATTGGTAATCACATCTGTATAACATCATATCAACTAGCATTGTCATAGTGCAAGGCCTTGACTAACAACCCCATATCTAAACAAGACAATGGGCTACAATGCTGGCGAGACACATGACTTATAGACACGTTCGTCACTGTCTCTCCAAGGTACATACTCCACCCGGGTGTTCCAAAAGTATGAATTTCTTGGACTATTCCTCTCTTAGGTAGCTAGCCCTCAAGGAATATCGGTCCCTGACTACTCTTATCTTGAATTACATAACACATTATCAAAGAGTATCGAATGCCAGATGATTACCCAATCCTCCATTCTTTCTTACCAAGACCAGAATAATGTGTCTATCTCTCCCTCTCAACCAGGGAGGATCTATTCCAAAAGGGAATGTACTCATTCCTATATGAGGAATGTACCTAAGCTCATTCTTAGGAATTACCAAGTTTCTTCCAAGTAAGAAACTTATTATCATGCTTCCTCTTAACCGGGGACTTCCAACAACAATGTTGAGACACCCAGCTGCTCATGAAGAATTCCTGTCCTCGATGTCATGGATTTTGATATTGAGGAATCTTAAACTTTTAGCTTCATAGGGCACAAATCATTCATCACTTTTATCCTGAGTCATGTCAGCTATCAGAAAGTGATTCATCAGAATTCCTTATCTGGTCCATTGTTGTGCCATGCTGCTTTCCTTCAAATAATTTTCCAGGATCATACATCCTTTCTCATGATTAGCAGCCCTGCACACATTCATCCAGATAAACATATACATATGAACTTTTAAAACAAAATTTACTTGAGTGATGATCTTTCACCATGACATATTTTTGTAAGCATCGACATCCTTCATAGAGATTGACACATCTCCTAATGATATGTTTTTCCAAGGGTCTTCTTCTTTACGAGACTTCCGTTAGATTCTACATATATTTCCAGAAGATATTCTAGTCACATCTTCTTGGCCTTTGGATGATAACTACCTCTTGTCATGGTTTCACTTCATGATCTCTTCCTCTCTACACATTCTCCATTCCCAGGGACTTACACATTTTCTAGTTCCTCGTTCATATATAGCCACCTCATATTTCATGAGGACATATTATGTTGATTTCATCTGTCCGTGCATAGAGAGATACTACTTCATAGATCATACTTATAAATATAAAAGTCCATTACCTGCAACCATATGACATGAATTCAGAACCTCCAATGTTAGCATATAAATATATACATACCTCATACCTTTTTCCTTGAGTCATCCCATAGCAATTTCTATTGAATGAAGAGCTCCATTCCTTTAACCTGCTTCACCTATATGTCATCACATCCCAAAATTTTGTCTCCATGATGACTCTTGATCTGATGACTCCTTTACTTTTTGTAGAGAGGTTTTTCTGAAGCTTTTCCCCGAGAGCTCCTTCCATGATTTTATCAAGATGCTTCTTAATGTACATGCTATCGTACAATAACTAATTAGAGATCACTTACAAAGGAATATGATCTCAATCATAATAGAGATCTCTTGCTTCCTCCTTCTTAGATATTTTAGAGTTAGGTTATTCTCTTTCATACATGACATGGGCTTCTTCCTTTCTCCTCTTGCCATTTCCAGATTTAGGACAATATATTTTATAATGTCCAAGCTCATCACATCCAAAGCATCACACATTGTCCATATTTCTTCTTTTATTCTGAGGGCCAAATTTTCCAAATCTTCCTTTCTTCCTGTATGAGGCTACAACGGCATGATTCTCTTCACTTGGTTCTATATCAGATTTGGCCTTTAGTCTTGTTTTCTCTATTTTACATAGAGACCAAAAATCATGGAATGGAGTGGCTTCTTTCTTCCCATTTAGACTAGAAGTGAAGCTTCCCCGTTCCTCTGGTAGAGAATTCAACACCACTGTAGTCATCTCAGTGTCAGACATCACTTCTCCTAGTTCCTGTAGTTGATCTCTTATTTTATAAATCCTCATAAATTATGGGGCGATTCCTGCTTCCCTTGATAATTTCATTTTGTATAGTTCTTGTCTCAGAGAGATTGCTTCTCCAGTAGTACTCACAGAGAATAGCTCCACCAATTTTTCATATATTTGTTTTTCAGACTTTAGTTTTGATACATAGGGAATGAGAGTCTTTGATGAATTCTATGAGAATCCTTTGGGCTCTAATTTATCCCTTCATGTACTTAGAATGGGCCGAAGTATCTTCTTTTGGAGGTTGAACAATATATCGTTCGATATAATCCATTACTTCGTCTTCAATTAAATTTAAGTCTGTTCTCTTCTTCCATGCACTAAAATTTGATGATCGAACAAACTTGTTGCTTTCTTTACAAAAGGCATCTTGATAGACATGGTTATGAATACTTACTCTAGTGGATTTGCTTGTAGCTTCCTTTATGGTGATTGAGAATTAATTCAAGGGTTTCCTTTCTTCAATGTTGTTGTACTTGAACCCTTGATTATAATGACTATCTTTAAAAGTTGAGATTTCCTTCAAACAATGTTTTGAGTGCAAATCTTTTGATACCAAAGATTAATGAGTTGATATTTTCACATGAAATGGTTGGATTGTCTTCCTTGCAACCTGGTTTATCTTTCGAATCCAGACTTATGGTATTTGCTTCTTTGAGTGTCTTTGTTGACAAGCAACCCTTATGTTCAACACCTTAGTTCCGATACCATGTTGATAATTTGGAGGGCTTAAGGTTAATACAATTCTCTTTTTGATAATTACTTGTTTTATGTCTTCTCTTCTCTTCTCTTAGTTATGTTAATTTCTAATCAAGTCAATTATCAATATCCAAGACAAGATTTTCTTTCAGAATTACAATCTTCACTTTGAGAATACTAGTATTTAAATAACTTGAACTATGAGAAGGTAAATCAAGGATTTACCTTCTTCACTATTGCTCTTGCTTCTTTTGAAAATCATTGTCTTTTATCTGCACTTAGTATATATATCTCTGTATTGAATTTAGTTGTGGATTCCGCACTATCCTTTTGTAACACACTGTCTTTAGTATGGTGTCCACAATTCCTTAACGCAATTGACCAACACAATCTCTGTTGTGGTGTCCGCAACCTCTGCTATGGTGTACGCAATTGAATAACTCAATCTTTTGTTGTGGTGTCCACAACTTCTGCTGTGGTGAACTCAAATTACTAACACAATATTCTGTTGTGGTAATCGTAAGTCTGCAATTTGCATTCAGTTGTGTGTTATCTTCGTTGTATATATTTGCATAGCCTAATTTTAAATATCAGCACTGTATCCTTGTAGATATACATCTATCTTTCTTGCAGTTGTTCGCACTTTTATCTCAGATATGTCAAACTTACTTGTTATTTCAATCAGGACCACACACACACACACACACACACACACACACACACATATAGCATATCTCTTTTAAGCAAGTCGACCATATAGTTATGAGTTAGACCGACTAGTTTTATGGTGAATGAGGTTGACTATATCATGGTGAATTCCATGCGTTGGAGAGGTATTTATTCACTGCGTTTAAGGGTTGTCTTCCATCGTTGCATTGAGATGGGTGAGATTATTTTCACAAATACATATTTATATAGTCAACATGAAAACCGACCTAGTTACACTTTTCAACAATAAGCTCCCAAAATTCCTCCCAATGAGGATTTTTTCTCTAGAATACATCAAGAAAATTCTCAATGCTAATGAAGTCCATTTTGTGTTTGCAAAGAAGAAATCACAATTCAGGATTAAAACACAAATAGGACCTTTTATTTTCAACAACATGACAACAGGGGAGGAAGTAGATAGACTGTTAAAGGAAATGAAATTAAGCTTCAGTTTCACATGGTCCTATGATCCATTAGAAACCATCTCCAAGCTAAGGGTAGAAAAAAAAATCTACACCTTAAATCCATATACACATGCCATAAATTGAGAGGTATATGAACCAATTAGAGTGGACTGAAAATAGAATACAAGAGGCGGAGGAGAAGTTAGTCTCCACTTCAACATCACAGACTCCTTTCCCACAGGAGAAAGCAGGAAAAATAATAAGGGAAGAAGAGACACCTTTAGTGACTGAAACTTCGAGCAAAGAATTCAAAATTATGTATAGAAAGAGGACCAAGCTCAATCCAAAAGTGAACCCAAGCAAAGGTTCAGAGCAGGAAGTCATCATAATCACCAAAGAGATGCCTACTTCTTCACAAGTTGGTGGTCAAACTACACTCTCTCCTACCACTTCGACAACTTCACATGATCAACAACAAGCCATTCAAACAAGTACAATCTTCACAGGAGAGAAAGAGAAAACCATATTTGACAGATTCAGAGAAATTAAGTTGAATAATGAAGTTTTGAAAACCAACACTTATAATTAATTCTGGAAGCAGAATTCTAGTTCTTAGAGTAGATTGTTGTTAGCCTTTGAATCCGAGAAGGGGAAAATGCAGATGGCCTTTCTCTAGGCACAAATTGCACATACCAAGGAAAAAATAGACTACAAGAAGACTGCATTTGAATTTGACATCAAAGACATCCATCTCATTGATAAAATGGAGATTCTCAAGCAAACAGGTGAAATGATTTCATATACACTGACTAATATTGCTATGAGTTTGTCTAAACTATAGGTTTCCTTAGCAAACATCCAGTCACAACTCAAGATGGAGAAAATTTATTCTATGGCCAAAGATTCAAGAATTAAGTATTTGGAAGACTTAGTAGGAAGAGTTGGATATGATCCTTCCAATATCAAAGCTGCAGAGGAGATAATAAAGAAGAAAAATGCTGACATAACAACATTAAGGAAGAAACTAAAACTATCAACTACAAAAAACCATTTGACTAAGAAAATTGAAAAATAGAGTCTCTGAATTTAGACATGATGAATCTTATTATGTAGAAGAGTGCTCAGTTGAGACATATGGAATAAAAAAAGGAGAAGATGATAAAAGAAAAAGAGCAGGCTGCTAAGATTTCATTGGTCCCTGTGGAGGTTATACCCCTTACAACCATTCCCACAGCCACACCTTCTACAATAAGTACAACAGATGGAGTATAACAACTAACAAAGGTAGTGCAGAATATGTCAACCAGACAGAAGAAATTAAGAGACTTCAGGATCAAGTTAAATTGTTGCAGGATCAGAAGTCCAGGAGTGAAAGCTCACATGCAGTTGAAGCACAAAGAGCTCAAAATTTGATAGAAAGGTTGCAGAAATCAGAGAGAGAGTCATCCATTGGAAATACCTTGGGCCAAGTCAAAGAGATAATTTGGACAGATATCATTGAATTCATTAATTAAATCTGGCCCTGCATCCATATTATATTTGAGCAGAAGGAGTTGATAAAGAAATCCAATGATGCCATCAATACCATAAAAGAGGAGCTTGGAGACATGCCAAATACTGCTAACAACATCATCAAGTTCTTAAACTCCAAGAACATATATGAGCTGGATGACTTAGGAGTGGATGCCAAGATAGAGACAATTTTGGAAGTGAAGAAGGTTCTTAATAAGAAGAACCTGGTTGTACAACTGGAAGATAAATGCCACATCTTAGAGATAGTTGTAAATAGATTTTTCAGTAGGATTGAACCATTAACACATAAAGGTCTCTCTTCTCTGTTTGTAATAAATGATAAGTTGACAAAAAAACAAGATTATGTAAAGAAGTTGAATGAGATTGCCACAAACACAACTAAATTCTCAAATATCAAAGGCACCATGACAGGGAAAGCATTCTTGGGGGAATTAATTCATGACCTTTTCATCCAGCATGAGGTAAACCACATCTTTGTGTCAAAATCTACTTTTTCTAAATATACCGAAGTGGATGAAATCTACAGAAAGGTCATTAAGTTAATTATACCAGATGAATATCAATTGGATAAGCTAATTGAGCTTCAGTAGAAAAGAGTAACAAAGAACAATCAACTGCAACCAACACATCAACCAACACTACAACCAGTGCAACCTACAAATAGGCATACTCAGCAACTGATTCCTTACAAACAGTGCCAGCATGCCAGATCACCTCCATCGAGCCTATATTTGATCAAAGTTAGAGTTTATTGTTTGATTTAGGCTAATAATACACTGTCTATTGAGACAACATTGATTGTAATCATTTTTGTAACATTTTAGTATAAATACTTCATTGTTTGAAGTATTCAAGGTTGATTTCTGAACATATTTTTCCTACTACACAATTGTTAATTCCAAGTTTTGTTGGAGCATCAATAATACAAAGACTTATTTCAGGATTCATGTGGTGTAATTACTGGTGAAGTGTTTCTACTGTTTTTGTGTTTTCCATTGTTTTTCATTTTCTCGGTGTATCAGAAATTATTAATTGTAAAACAGAAAGTGTGATGAACAAGGCATGTTATTTAAAACACCTTATTCTAGCTTCTTTTACAATTTAAATGTTTTCCACTAAATTCAAATTTAAATATACTTAATTTCTTTTCAGTCTCAACTGAAATTCACTTTCCTATCATATCCATTAATCATTTAAAAATCTAAAAGAATCTAGTGAATGCAACCTAGCTTGCCTTGTTATAGCTCTTTTAAAAATTGATGCAATATCCAGTTTTATGTTTTGACTCCATTGCCCAATGGGAATATAAAGATTTAATCAACCAAATCAATCAAAATCAAACAAACAGCCAAGTATATTGATAACTAGCCTAATACCTATTCAAAACAAATTTAAATCATAAAGAGAGATCCTTGTCTGAAGCTGGCAGGGCTATATCCCAGATTTCACAGTGGTTTTGATGTTGTCCTTTGTGTTTATTATGCGTATTTTTTAAATTATAGAACAATAACAGGCCCGTCACATAGTTGTGTAGGTATCCCTCCAACCATTTGTTGACTATCTTTATCTTCCCATCCATCTCAGGGTGATAACTAGTACTCGGAGTGAACTTCATGCCCACTGTTCGAAACAACTCCTACCAAAATCCCCCCACAAAATTGTTTTCGCGATCACTGATAATGGTCTTCGGGAGACCATGAAGCCGAAATACCTCCCTGGAAAAAAATTCTGCCACCTATGAGGCTGAAGACTAGGCTTAGATGGTGAAAAATTGGGCAAACTTCATTAATCAGTTTACCACCATGCATATGCAGTCCTTGCTCTGCACTGTGGGAAACTTGATAATAAAATCCATCAACACACACTCCCATTTCCCCTTAGGGATAGGATGAGGTTGTAGCAACCCAACAAGGTGTGTCTACTCACCCTTGTTCCTTTTCCACGTGTCACACTCTTGGACATGCCTTAGAACATCATCCTTAAGGCCCTTCCATGCAAAGTGCTCCCTGATGGCCCTGTTTGTCTTGGTAAACCCCTGATCCCCTATATTTAATGGTGAGTCATGGGAAACCTACATGATATTCTCCCTCAACTAGGATTTGGGCACTAAATAAATCTTGTCTCAGAGAAAAATCACCTTGTTCATCACCCTGTACCAGCCATCTACCGATGAACCATCAAGGACCTCACATGCAAATCGTTTCTTGGAATAATCCACCAGTAAATACGCCCTCCAATCTGGTGCAATGCTCATAAGTGAAATGGTAGTTGACCTCTTGGAAAACATATTTGCTACCATGTTGTGCTTCCCTTTGACATACTCAATGTCAAAACCGTATTCCTGGAGCATGCTCAACCACTTCGATTTCCTTTCCTGCAACTGCTTCTGCTTCAAGAAAAAACTGAGACTATTGTGATCTATCTTGACATGGAAACTATTTCCCATAGAGTACTGCCTAAACTTGGCTAGAACATTCATGAAGGCTAGCATATATTTGTCATAAATATAGTACAACCTCTTGTAGGACAGTAGCTTCCGGCTCTCGAAGGCTATCAGTTTTCCCCCTACATCAAAACTTCTCCTACACCCTCCCTTGATGTATCACACCCAAGTACAAAGCGTTGTGTGAAATCTAGGAGTGCCAACACCAAGAAAATTCTCATACTATTTGAAGCGCTCAAAAGCCTCCTGCGCCCCATATGTCCACTCAAACGCCCCCTTCTTCATTAAATCGGTGAGGGGAGTTTCCAACTGAGAGAAGCTCTTCATGAACTTCATGGAGTAAGTACAAATTGTTGATTTGGGGTAGCATCAGATGTGATCTAAGTCTCAAAATTTGTGGAGAGGCTTAGACACATGTATTCAAGATAACCCAAAAACTATTTGGTGAAATTCCACTCGGAATGTATTCTATAGAAATAATTAATTATTTTTAAAGGGACACTCAGTCTAAACTTAGGAAATAAAATAATTAAAGTGAATTAATAAAATATGAGTGAGAATGACCTAGAATAAACAGATCAAGTAAAAAGTTAATATTAGTCGTTGATTAAAGATCTAATATGAGTCGTTGAAGTCTCAATGAGAATACTATAAGATTGGCTTGAAGGGTCATTTGGAAATCACATTTTGGAGACACAAGTCAAAGATCAGAGATCGATTTCTTTAGTGAGAAGTGCTTAGGAAGAAAATTTGATCGCGATATGTTTTGCAGAGAGGGGCAGTAGTTCCAGTTGGAAGGCTTCCTGAGATGGAGAATACAAAGCATAGAAGACAAAAAGAAGCACTAGCAGAGACAACGTAGTGACTACGCAGTGATAGCACAGAGCTACGCAGAGATAGCGTAGTTCCATGCAGAGGTGGCGTTGCAGTCTTGAGGAAGCTCGTTGATTAGCTTAGGATTAGTCAAAACTAGTGCCGAAGAGCCGGGGTGAGACCGAAAAGGGCCAGAGGTTCAGATACAACCAACAAGAGCGTCAGAACGTAGAAGTCACGCAGAGTGACGCAGAGACTGCGTATAGGCAGTGAGAGGATTTCCATTCAGGGCTTTGACCAGTTGTGCTTCTAGTGTCAGGGTGTGACGTAATCTCACCAAATTTCTTGTTAGTTAGATTCTATGTGAGGATAGCCAGAAAGGCATCCAGTCTGTATTAAAAAACATTTACTTCATAATATATAAACCCTCAGATTTGTAGCACTAGTTTTCCCGCATTGGGTTTTTTCGGGGAAATTATTCTGAAAATAAATGTGTCAAATGGTTGTGTGATCTATGCTTGTTCATATTTGTCTTCGCACTTGTATTTATTTTTCATTTTATTAGTGTAGGTTTTAGTGTGATGTATTCAGTGTTCATTGTAGTAAAACTGCAAATATATTGTTAATAATTAACAGTTAGGCAAATATATTCCAGTTGCTGCAATAGGATTTCTAAGTTTATGAAATTTTCATATGGTTTCAGAGCTTGTTTAAGCTGAGTGTATTCAATACAATGAATAGATCCAACAGATTCACCATTGGTGAAGCTGGGATCAAAGAGTTGCGTAAGCAGCAGATTGATCTCCCAATTGACTGCGCAGTCCAAGCTAGGAGGGCTAGACCATCTGTAAAATATATCTCTGAGTGAGCCGACAGGGACGTAGGATTGTTCCATATTGTTGTTTGTTCAAGGCAGAGGGAGAAGAATAATATATTTATGCAGATCAGCAGTTGGAGTGATGCAGTTGATTTCGCAACAGTGATTGTTGGTGCAGAGCATAAGGAAGTGTAGTTAAAACACAGTTTTGGGGATTTTTGACTTACTCCATCAGGAGAGCATAAAGCCAGTTGCGCAGAGGGTGAGAGGAAATAGATAGATAGTAGTTGGGTGAGATGGCCACCAACAAATTGCGTGACCAGGATCGGTTGGAGGGTGCCTGCAACTATGTAATTTGGAAGGTAAAAATCTACTTCCTTCTACATGAGCATGGCACTTTATCAACAATGCTCAGGTTGAACTGGTGGAAGCAGCACCATTACGGGCCTTCAAGTAAAATATGGCTAAATCCAAGTGGTTGATCCTCAATGGAGTGGGGGATCATATCATTTCACACATCTCTAGCAAAGGGACAGAAAAGGAGATGAGGGATGGGCTAGAGACACTATATCAAGGGTCTTCCGAGCAGCGGAAGATGTTTCTGAAGGAGAAAATGCAGACCACCAGGATGCAGAAGGGAGTGCATGTTGATACATTCCTATCTAGACTTCAGGAAAACCGAGATGAGGTGGAAGCCCTAGGAGCAGCTCCTAAGGCCACAAAGATGGTTAGAATGGCCCTTAACTCAGTGTATGAGGATTATCAAGTTTTTGTCTAGAGCATCCTAGGAGAGAGAAATTGTCAAACAGGGAGCCAATGTGGGAAGCTCTTCAGCAAGAGGATTTTGTAGAGAGACTTACTCAAGTGTCAAATTGAGGGTGACAACAACAACAATTCAAAGATTAAGGAGGAGGAAGAGAATGCAGCCCTTGCATCAAAGGGGCAGCAAGAGTAGTGCAGGAGGAAGAAGGATTTGTCAAAGATCAAATGCTTCTAGTGTGGCGAGATGGGATATTACGCCACACAATGTCCTCTTAGAAAAATGACAAGGATGAGAAGCATGATCCTTAGATCGAGGCAACAAAGATAGAGGAGGATTTTGCTATGATTTCTCATATACCTCCATGAGGGAGGTGGGTTGATTTGGAGATGTAGACCCAGATATCAACAAGATTGTGCAGGATCCTTGAGGAGTCTACCTCTTGAATCATCACTGTGTTGTGGGAGCCCAAATCAGAAGTATCACAATGAATAGGTGCCAGTTGTTGTAGAGGAGTGAAAAAGTGACAACGCAGTAGTTAGAAACAACATTGTTTGAGTAGTGCAAAGTAGTGTTGCAGCAGCGCAGAGGGACGCAGTGCAGAGCAGAAGCAACGCAAAAGCTTTAGAGGGACAACACAGAGGCTAGAAACAGTCATATATTCATCACCGAGATGCAGTATACTTGTCGAATTTTGGATGTTTTTCAGTTGTAGAAAGTAACTGTGATGCACTGTAGTAACAGTTGGAAATGACAGAGTCAGAAGCAACACAAATGCATAATTCAGAGGGAGTTGCAGTACGGATGTAATGTTGACAATTTCAGTGTTAGCAGCAATACAGATGCAGCGTTTGCACAGATTTGGTGGAAAACATGTCAGACATCAGCAGCGCAGAGGAAGATGCTTCAGAGTCAGAACAGTATGCAACAGGGCATATTGTTAGAGCACATTCCTCGCTAAGAGGGAGTGTTGATTTGGGGTAGCATCATATGTGCTATAAGTCTCAAAATTTGTGGAGAGGGTTAGACACGTGTATTCCAGATAACCCAGAATCCATTTGGTGAAATTCCATTCTGATTTTATTCTATAGAAATAATTAATTATTTTTAAAGGGACCCTAAGTCTAAACTTAGGAAAATAAAATAATTAAAGTGAATTAATAGAATATGAATGAGAATGATCTAGAATAAATGGATCAAGTCAAAAATTAATCTTTGTCGTTGATTAGAGATCTAATATAGGTCGTTGAAGTCTCAACGAGAATACTATAAGTTTGGCTTGAAGAGTTATTTGGAAATCATATTTTGGAGACACAAGGTAGAGATCAGAGATCGATTTCCTTAGTGAGCAATGCTTAGGAAGAAAATTTGATTGAGAGATATTTTTGCAGAGAGGGGTAGTAGTTTCGGTTGGAAGGTTTCCTGAGCCAAAGAATACAAAGTAGAAAAGATAGGAAGCAACAACAGCAGAGGCAACATAGCAGCTACGCTGTGACAACGCAAATCTACACAGAGACAATGCAGTGTCACGTAGAGGCAATGCTACAGTCTTGAGGAAGCTCGTTGATCAAGTAAGGATCAGCCAGATCCAATTCCAAAGAGCTGGAGTGTGGGACTAGAAAGGGCCAGAGTGTCAAATCCAGCTAACATAAGTGTCAAAATGTAGAATCCATGCAGTCCCCACACAGAGAGATGCAGAGACTGCATAGAGACTACGCAGAGGCAATGAGGGGCTTGCCATCTGAGGTTTTGACTAGTTGTGCTTCCAGTGTTAGGGTGTGACGTAATATCATCAAATTTCTTGTCAGTTAGATTCTCTGTGAGGATATCCAAAAAGGAATCTAGTTTTTATTCAGAAACATTTACTGCCTAATATATAAACCCTCATATTTTTTGCACCGATTTTCCAGCATTGGGCTTTTTCGGGGACATTAGTCTGAAAATAACTGTGTCAAAGGGTTGTGTGATATATGCTTGTTCATATTTGTTTCCGCACTCGTATTTCTTCCGTATTTTATTAGTGTAGGTTGCAGTGTGATGTATTCAGTGTTTGTCATAGTAAAAATGCAAATATATTGTTAAGAATTAATAGTTAGGTGAATATATTCTAGTTGTTGCAATAGAATTCCTGAGTTTACGAAATTTTCACATGGCATCAGAGCTTGTTTAAGATGAGTGCATGAAAGACAAAGAATAGATCCAACAGATTCGACGTTGGTGAAGTTGGGATCAAAGAGTTACGTAAGTAGAATATCGATCTCCTAGTTGATTGCGCAGTCCAAGCCAGGAGGGCTAGACTAGTAGGAAAATCTCTCTCTGAGTGAGCCGACAAAGAGGTAGGATTGTTCCAAATTGTTGTTTGTCTAAGGCAGAGGGAGAATCACAGTAGATCTATGCATATCAGTAGCTAGAGTACGACAGTTTACTGCGCAAGAGTGATTGCTGGTGCAGAGCATCAGGAAGTGTAGCTGAAACACAGTTTTGTGGATTTCTAAACTTAGTGAGTTTTCTTGCCTAAGAAAATCAGATTCCTCGAGCAGTAGCAGCACATTTTCTAGCTTGCTCCATCAGGAGTGCGTAAATCCAACTGCACAGAGGGTGAGATGGCCACCAACAAATTGCGTGACAAGGACTAGTTGGAGGGTGATACTTTTAGATAAACATGGTATTTTCTATGCTTAATGAAATTTTACTTCAATATTTCTAATAGGCCCAATTCAATTTAGCAATCACATAAACATGAAAGTAAAATGTTGATAGAACACAATAATAGATCAACAGAAGACAAGTCAAATAATATATCAGAATTTGTAATTCTTGTTGTCCAGCAAATATAGGGAGAAATGTTTGTTACAGCAGTCAACAGGATGCCCTAGCCATCAAAGAATTAGGCTGACCAAACCAGCTCTTCCAACATACAAGGTCAATCTTCCTCCAGGAGTAACAAACACCTCAAAGACATCTCCCAAATAGTCAATGCAAGTCAATAGAAACCAGTCCACCCAGAAGTTAATGCTAGTCAACACTGCGGTCAAAGGGGCTTCGGTCAAAGTCAACGTTCAACCTCGATTTTTGTTCCCTGCAGTATGGCCTCCAAAAATCAGAATTTTTGTGTTAAAACTATAGTCAAACTTCAAGGGTTGACCCAAAGTCAACGTTGTCCAGAAAGCCCTAAAAATAGTCCAAAATTTTCCAGCTTCTGCTTCACACGTGGGAGAAAGAAAGAAGCTTCCAACGGTTGTACGAACCAATCAGATGAAGAGGAATGTATGTGATGAGATGATGATGAAATGAGGATCATCTCTCTCCAATTTATATCCATTACTAAGGGTGTGTGACACATCTTTTGGGGCTTGTGAGCCTACAATACAAATCTAGCTGACCTTGACAATTTGCACATGTGTGGAAAATAAAATCAAAATATAAGTTTTGGTCATCCAAACAAGATGATATTTAGATCAATCTTGCACCTCTTCGAAAGTGGAATCCAAAAAAATATAATCATCATCATATGAGGAATGCAACATGGATTTTGGACCTAGTTTTCCAAAATTAACAGAGGGTGTCTCCAACTATGTAATCTGGAAGGCAAGGATCTCCTTCCTTCTAGATGAGCATGACCTCAAGCACTTTATCGACAGTGCTCAGGATGAATCAGTGGATGTAGCACCATTACAAACCTTCAAAAATATTATGGCTAAAGCAAAGTGGTTGATCCTCGATGGAGTGGAGGATCATATCGTTTCACACATCTCTAGAAAAGGGAAAAACAAGGAGATATGTGATGTTATGGAGACGCTATATCAGGGGTCTTCTGAGCAGTAGAAGATGTTTCTGAAGGAGAAAATGCGGACCACCAGGATGCATAAGGGAGAGCGTGTTGATCCATTCATGTCTAGACTTTAGAAAAACCAAGATCAGTTGGAAGCCCTAGGAGAAGCTCCTAAGGCCACAAAGATGGTCATATTGGCCCTCAACTCAGTGTCTGAGGTGTTGGAAATATTGTCATTTATGGCAAAGGAGCAGAAAGGAGTTACACCAGAATTATCATTGATGGAAAAGGAGCAGAGAAGCAACAGTTATAAGGCAAAGGAGCAGATCAGGAAATGTGCAACAATGTGCAACAGAGAGGCAAAGGAGTAGTAATACAAGTATAACCTAAAGCATAGAGAAGCAACAAAGAGGCAAAGGAGCAGCATGGAGAAGCTTTAGTGTGATTATTTAAGGAAAATAAACAACAAAGAAAAAAGGTAGTCAAGGCAGTTAAGGCAACGAAAGGAAATGAAAGGCACCAAAGGCAGCAAAGATACAACAAAGACAGAGAAGCAAAAAAAGCAGAGAGGAAATGAATGTAGAGAGGTAATGAATGTAGCAGAGATACATCAAAGGTAGAGAAGCAACAAAAGCAGAGAGGCATCGAATGAAACAGAGGTAATGAATGCAGCCAAGAAGGCAACGAAGGTAGAAAAGAAGAAGAAATACAATAGATGCAACAATTACCGCAAAGGCAGCAAACGCAACAGAGAAGCAGTCGAGACAATGGAGGCAACAAATGGAGCATAAAAAATAAAGAGGCAGAGATAGATGAAGGCATTCGGATTTTCCAGACAAAGTGAAGACCAAAGATATTACACAAATATGATTAAGCCAAGAGAGAGCGGCGAGAGCCGAGAGAAAGAAAAGGCTTTAATCAATAGATGTTGAGTGTGATAACTGAGGATGAAATTCATTAACAAAGACAAGCACATGAGGAACAACGTGCAGAAACTGGAGTTACAGAGCGAGACAGTGTAAATAAACAGAAAATCAACTAAGGCAGAGAATTCTTTAAAGAATTCCAAGGGAGGCGAACGAACGGTCAGGATTAGATCACAAAAGTGAAGGCGAGAGATGGACGACAAAGATCGAATCGCATCAGGAGTGATTTCGCAAATTGCAACATTTAAGAGTTTAGCATTAAGGCGTCACATGGTAAGTTAAATTATTTGTGATGCAAAATGGATAAGACACGTGTTGGCACAGTGCAACATCATAAATCGCAAGAAATAGAGTATAACCACAAAGTAATTCTTATAAAGTGTGAAGTGTAGTGAGATGAGGACCGTTAGATCTGGGGACAGATCAACGGCGGAAGGCGAATCGCGAAACCACACATCACATCTCTTAATGGATAGCAAGAAGGAAACCAAAAGTTAAGTTAAATTTTTTGCGATGCGAAATGGAGGGACACGTGTCGACCTTGCGCAACATCGCATCCCGCAAGAAATAGGGTTTAACTTTGAAGACATCGCAAGGTATGTTGTTTTGGTTGCAATGCAGTAAGGATCAAGCGACGCGATGCGATGAAGGGAGTCCACGTGGCAGCACTGCGCTCGAGCGCAGATCACATGGTTTAAGGTTTATCGCTAATGGTAGAGTGGGAAACCTGTGGGCAAGAATTTGCGATGAGATATGATTGGTCAAGCACTATGGGACTCAATACCCCTTGTTCCATGTATGTTATATGTGCCATATTATAAAGTTTACGCTGTTGATTACTAATCGTATGTATGTTATATATATATATATATATATATATATATATATATATATATATATATATATATATATATATATATATATATATATATATGAGCTGTTGATCGATAAACGTATGTATGTTGATTAAAGCTCAGATTTGTAATCCGCTGCGTGTATAAAGGGAGTTGTATGTGGGCCATATCCCACAAGTCACAAAGAAATGATCTGAAAGCAAATCAAAGGACCAGGAGCTTGGGCAGAATAATGTTACAGTAGTAAAGCTAACGAAGGGGCTGAACGCGGAAGAAGAGTCGGGCTAAAAGTGGCAGTTATGCAGGAATGGTGGAATATAATGGAAAAAGTAGAAAAGACACAAAGATAGAAAGCAGAAGAGGAAAAACACACAACAAAGCGAAGAAACTGATGGGTTGAGTAAATAATTGATTGTAACTGAAAATGTATTATTTATTTTTATATTGTTTGTGATGCAAAGGCAAGTCTCCGTAGGCAAAGAAAAACTCCAATTTGATACTGTAATGATTGTATATATTGTTGTAACATTCATAATATGCTGAGTGAGGAAATGAGTGCGTGAAAGGCAAGAGTCATGCCTATTCACTTCATATTCCCTGTAGAATGCAAACAACCATGAATTTATCTGTATAAAACATGTAATATTTATGTGCAAAAGGTTACGAAAATAGAGAGAGAGAGAGAGAGAGAGAGAGAGAGAGAGAGAGAGAGTGTGTGTGCAACAGAATTGAAGAGAGTTGAAGATTGTTAGAAAGCTGCAAAATGGAAGAGAGCAGGAGAATATATGAAAGCTGTAGACGGTTGGAGAGTGAAAGAATAAGAGAGGACTAATAGAGATGTTGTGCATATCAGGAGCTGATATGAAGGCTGAAAAGGCAACAATGAAGAAGGAGTAAAACAGAGTTGATATCTAGGTAAATCAACATATGATTTTATTATAGTGTGAGGAAGTTGGTGCTTCCATATCAAGTTGTAGCTTGATAGATGTCCAGTTGTAGCTGGTTGAGGTAGGAGCCTCCTCTGGGTTGTAGCCTACAGAAAAATACATGGGAGTTGGTGCTTCCGTTTCAAGTTGTAGCTTGATAGATGTCCAGTTGGAGCTGGTTGAGGTAGGAGCCGCCTATGGGTTGTAGCCTGTAGAAAAATACATGGGAGTTGGTGCTTCCATTTCAAGTTGTAGCTTGATAGATGTCCAGTTGGAGTTGGTTGAGGTAGGAGCCTCCTGTGGGTTGTAGCTTGCAAAAAATAGATGGAAGTTGGAGCT
Source organism: Pinus albicaulis (assembly GCA_034641835.2). Taxonomy (NCBI): domain Eukaryota; kingdom Viridiplantae; phylum Streptophyta; class Pinopsida; order Pinales; family Pinaceae; genus Pinus; species Pinus albicaulis. Next base: position 590,332,661 of record CM076573.1, on the reverse strand, counting down.
TCCTTGCAAGTTGTAGCTTGCAAAATTTTAGGTAGTAGCCTCTTGTAGGTTGGAGCCTACAGAAAATAAGTGGTGAGAGGGAGTTGGAGCTTGCCTTTGCATCACAACAATAATAAGATGTGGTTTTATACCTTATGGTTTTCCACTTATATCCATTGTCTATGTGCTTGATGATTACTTGTTGATGTGATGTTTTAATCTGCTTAATTACTTGCTCTACACACATTAAGTTTGTTGATTCATTATGTATTAAGATGCTTATGAACTGAAGGTGTAATTGAGTTGAATGAAAAGAGTTTTAAATGTCCATGAATGTACAAAAATAATTCACCACCCCCCCTCTCATTTTAGCTAAGAGTTCATCATGAGGATTATCAAGTTTTTTTCCAAAGCATCCTGGGAAAAGAGAACTTGTCAAACTAGGAGTCAATGTGGGTAGCTCTTCAACAAGAAGAGATGCAGAGAGACTTACTCAAGTGTCAACTTGAGGGCAGAAACAATAGCAGTTTGAAGATGAAGAAGGAGTTGGAAGAGAATGTGACCCTTGCATCAAAGCGGTAGCAAGAGCAGCGCAAGAGGAAGAAGGATCTGTCAAAGATCAAATGCTTACGATGTGGCGAGATGGACATTATGCCACACAATTTCCTCTTAGAAAAAAAGATAAATATGAGAAGCATGATCCTCAGGTCGGAGCAGCAAAGATAGAGGAGGAGGATTTTTATATGATTGCTCATATACCTCCAAGAGGGAGGTGGGTTGATTTGGAGTTGTAGACCTAGAGATCTACAATATTGGGCAAGATCCTTAATGTGTCTACCTCTCGGATCATCACCTTTCTACGGGAGTCCGGATTAGAAGTAGCAGGATGGAAATGTGCTAGTTGGTGCAGAAGTGACAACGTAGTAGTTAGCAGCGCCAGAGCCTTAGTAGTGTAAATCAATGCTGCAGCAACACATAGGGACGCAGTGCAGAGCAGCAAAAGTGCAAAAAATTTAGAGGCACATCACAGAGGCTAGTAGCAATCAGATCTTCATCACCGAGATGTAGTATACTTGTCAAATTTTGGATGTTTTTCAGTTACAGAAAGAAACTGCGATGTAGTGCAGTAGCAGTTGGTAGTGGAAAAGTCAACAACAACACGGATGTAGAATTCAGAGAGAGTTGCAGTACATATGCAGTGTTGACAATGGGTAGTAGTACAGATGTAGCATTTTCGCAAAGTTGGTGGAAAACATGCCAGACATCAGCAGCGCAGAGGAAGATGCTTCAGAGTCAGAACAATATGTAGCAGGGCATATTGTTAGAGCACATTCCTCGCTATGAGGGAGTGTTGATTTGGGGTAGCATCGGATGTGATATAAGTATCAAAATTTGCGGAGAGTCTTAGACACATGTATTCCAGATAACCCTGAAACTTCTTGGTGAAATTCCACTTGGATTGTATTCTATAGAAATAATTAATTAATTTTAAAGGGACCCTAAGTCTAAACTTAGGAAAATAAAATAATTAAAGTGAATTAATAGAATATGAGTGAGAATGATCCAAAATAAATGGATCAAGTCAAAATTTAATATTATTTGTTGATTATAGATCTAATATGGGTCATTTCAGTTCAATGAGAAGACTATAAGATTGGCTTGAAGGGTCATTTAGAAATCACATTTTGGAGACACAAGGAAAAGATCAAAGATCAATTTCTTTAGTGAGTAGTGCTGAGGAAGAAAATTTGATCGAGATATATTTTTGCAGAGAGGGGCAGTAGTTTTGGTTGGAAGGTTTCCTGAGCCATAGAATACAAAGCATAGAAGAAATAAAGTAGCACGAGTTGAGACGATGTAGCAGCTACATTTTGACAGCGCAGAGCTACGCAAAGACAACGTAGTGCCACGCAGAGATAGGGTTGCAGTCTTGAGGAAGCTCATTGATCAGTTGACGATCAGTCAAATCCAGTGCAGGAGAGTTGGCATGTGAGACCAGAAAGGGCCAGAGGGTCAAATATAACTAGCATAAGTGTCAGAATGTAAAATCCATGTAGTCCCCACACAGATTGAAACAGAGGCTATGTAGAAGTAGTGAGGGGCTTGCCATCCAGGGTTTTGACTAGTTGTGCTTCCAGTGTCAGGGTGTGAGGTAATCTCACCAGCTTTCTTGTCAGTCAGATTCTCTGTGAGGATAGCCAAAAATGCATCCAATTTGTATTTAGAAACATTTACTGCATAATATATAAACCCTTAGATTTGTTGCACCGGTTTTCCCGCATTGGGTTTTTCTGGGGACATTAGTTCGAAAATAACGGTGTCAAATGGTTGTGTGGTATATGCTTGTTCATATTTGTTTCCACACTTTTATTTATTCTGCAGTTTATTATTGTAGGTTTTAGTGTGATGTATTCAGTGTTTGCGTAGTAAAACTGCAAATATATTGTTAAGAATTAATAGTTAGGTGAATATATTCCAGTTTTTGCAATAGGATTCCTATGTTTACAGAATTTTCACACATATACCCACAAAACCCCTCAACTGCAGTCCAGATGGCCTTAATCTTCTCTTCATAGACCCTCATGCCATCCTTCCCAATATTGTGCCCTAGATAGTCACATTTAGACAACTTAGCATAAAACTGTTGCTCCTCCAAAATACGCAACAATATCTCCAAATGCTGCAAGTGTTCCTCCTAGGTCTGACTATAGATTAGAACATCATTGAAAAAAACAAAAATGAACTTCCGCAACTTCCCATGAAACACATGGTTCATGCAAGATTGGAAGGTGGCAGGTGCATTGGTTATCTTGAAGGGCATAACCAAGAAATCGAAGTGCCCATAGTGGCACCTGAAAGTTGTCTTAGGGATGTCTTGATCCCTCACCCTGATATGGTGGTACCCCGAACGCAAGTCAATCCTGGAGAATAAATTAGCCCCCCTCAGCTCATCTATGTGTGATATGGGGTAACGGTTCTTCAAGGTCTTCTTGTTGAGGAATCAATAGTCTATGCACATGTGTAAGGTCCCATCCTTCTTTTTCACCAAGACAACTAATGAAGAAAAAGGGTTGGAGCTAGGCCTAATGTGCCCAAGTTCCAACAACTTGTGAATGTCCCTTTCAATATCATCCATGTATTCCTTGGGATGTTTGTATGGGGTATTAATCACGGTCTATCCTCCCAGACCAACTCAATAGTATGCTCAAAGCCCCAACCAAGTGGTTGCTTGGGCGGTATGTCTCCAAACACCATCGAGTACTTTTCTAAAATAACTTGTATGTATCGATGTGGTGGCCTGGGTTGACCCCCAGCCTCAGAAAATATGAACTCCATGGCCCAATCAATGTCACCATTCCTCAAGTCATCCTCTATCTTGTGGGTTGGAATACTCTATGGAGGGTATAAGTGCATACCCCATAACAAAAATAATTTTCCATCTAGCCCTATGAATTGCGTCTCCAACTTCCTCCAATTAGTAGTGACTTGGCCAAGTGTTTAGAGCCACTAGACACCCATCACCACATTGGTGTCTGGTACATCCACCACAAAAAAGTGGTTTGTCACTGAATAGTTCCCCATGGTTACTATCAAGGTGGGAACATAGTGTGTGCACTACATGGTTCTATCTCTCACCACAAGAACCGAAAATCTCTCGAACTCCTCAGTTGTGATGCCCCTCCTCTAAGCCATATGTGCATCAATGAAATTATGGGTAGCCCCACTATCCACCAGAACTGAGACACGATGCCCGTGATCCTCAAGGTCAAAAACTTGGGTACCCTAGGTAGAGATGCAAGGACCCCTCCTGATGGTGTGAAGGGATCTCCCCTTGGTGGTGGTCCCCTCTCCACACGTGTTACGATGTCATCTCCACCCACCTCCAACTCTACATCGTCCTCTAGGTCATTGTCAAAAAATACCTCAATGTAATGGGCCTTGATTGTTGTGCATATATGGCTTGGTGCCCATGGTTCCTGATAGGTGAAACAAAACTTCTTCCTCTGGAGATCTCTTCGTGTCTCCTAATCCAATTTTTTACGCCCCTGGTTGGCTCTTGGTGGTGGAGCCCTAGTGTCTCCCCCCCTCTGCCGAAAAACCTGTTTAGCTGGTAATGATGCTCTAGCCCTAGGTAGATCATCCTGAAGATCTTAGGCCCTCCCCACTGTGTCCTGTAAGGTAGTGGGCATGTTGGACCTCACCAATCCCATCAATGGATCTGCTAACCCGTCTACAAAAATGAAGACTCTCTTGGCCTCTGATAGATAAGGCACCATCACTGATAGCCTCAGAAACTATGAAATGTAGGCCTCAACATGTGAAAATTCGTCTAACCGCGAATCCTATTGCAACAACTGATGTTAATTCTTCGAATTGTTAATTCTACTTAACAATTTATCTGTTGTTTTATATGGAAAACATTGAATTAAATACACTACAAGCTTCAAAAATAAACTGCAAAAGAAAAATAAACGTTAGAAGAAATATATGTACACACACAAAATAGCATTGTTATTTTCGACCAATTTCCCCGAAATAACCCAACTCGGGAAAAGCGATGCAACAACTGAGGATTTTATTATTAAGTAGCAATGAAATATGAGTACAATTTATGGATGCCCAAACTGAAAATCCAAATAGAGAAAACCTGGCAAAAATATCTAGTGAGGAAATTCCGCACTCCACAGGTGAATCTGAAACTTACCTCGACTCAAAATGGAGTCATCCTTATTGCCTATGCATAGTCTATGCGTCACCTTACGTAGTATATGCGTCACTTTAGTTCAAACTGCATCACCTCTAGCTATCTCGTCAACTATTGTCTGGGAAATTGATCTTCCTGACCCCTGGACCCTCTGCCCAACTTTTGGCTTTGAATCTTGACTTCTCCCTAGCAAACCAAAATTTACCCTAGAGGGCACTGTGTTGCCTCAGTATGGGACTTTTTCCTCTCTTCAAATATACTCACTAGATCTAGAATGCCTCCTCGGGCTTCATTGTCTTTGCCCCTATCTCACTGCTTCGACCTATAACTCTCTCTTTGGCAACTGACTGTTGTTACTCAGGAAATCAATCTGTCAATAAATAAAATTCTACAAGTGTCTCAAGTGATTCCTCCAAGCCCCGTTGCCTTCTTATAATCCTACGTTGAGACTTCAATGACCAAGATTAGATCTTAATCAATGACGAGGATTAACTAGAAATCGATCCATGTGACTTTATAGAACATTCACACCATGAATTAATTAATTTTCATTAATTAATCATATTTCCTAAGTTTAGACTTAGGAAACAATTAAAAATTGACTAATAATCTAATTAAGTGATCTCTAGGTGGAATTTCCAGAAACAATTTCTAGGTTTTGGAGATTTCAAGTATTATAGCCTCTCCACAAAATTTCAAGGCTAGAACACATATGATGCTACAAAAACTAACACTCCCTCTTAGCGAGGAATGTGTTCTGGTATTGTTGCACCTTGGAGCAATACTCTGCTTTTGCACCATCTCTTGTCACGCTGCTGATGTCTGGCTACTGCTGCCCACCAACCACTGTGCAACTCTGATATTTGTTGCATCTATGTTTCTGTTGACCCTGCTGAACTGCTTCCAACACCGCATTTGACTACAACCCTTTTGCTACTACTACTGCAACATCTGCAACTCCTTCTCATCTGTTGTTGTTGCAACTGAGAAACATCCATGATACTAAACCAACTGCGTTCAGTTTGATGCATTTGTCATCCGAGTCCTGACTGTTACTAGCCTTTGCACTGTCACTGAAGGCTCTGCATTATTGCTGACTCTGTGTTGTGCCAATTTTACTGCTGGTAACTCTGCACTATGCTCCCCAGCAGCTAACTATTGCTAGTTACTGAAATCATCGCTTTAGCATCTGACTGCATCAACTGCCACTGGTCCATCCTGCTGCTGAATACTGTGGGCTCCCATAGAAAGGTATTTGATCCAAGAGGTCGACCTCCTTAGGAATCATGCCCATTTGTAGCACTCTGGGGCTACAACACCAAGTCACCCAACCTCACTCCTGGAGGGATGTCCGCAATCATTGCGAAATCTTCCTCCAACCTAGAGGATAGCCTATCAATCTCCGCAGAAGCTTCTTGTTGTTCCTACTTCTCCTCTGTGTCCTTCTTTCTGAGAGGACATTGAGAACTCTAGTGGCCTAGCTCGCCACACCTAAAGCACTTAACCTTTGACAGGTCCTTCTTCTTCCTACACTACTCCCCCTGTCCCTGACAAGGACCCTTCGATGTGAGGGCCACATTCTCCTCCTCCTTCATCTACTTTGATCCACTGCGGCTGATGGCACTGATGGTACTCTTCATCAGGTCTCACCTCATCTCCTCCTACTGTAAGTATGCCCACATCCTGTCCCATCTTGGCAAGGTTTCTCTACCCAAAATACTTTGGACAAAAACCTGCCACTCTTCTGAAACATTGTTGAGGGCTACTCGAACAAGCTCTATCAATTGAGGCACTAACCCTACAGTTGCCAGCTCATCTCAGATCTCCTAAATCCTGGTAAGTAAGGGGTCTATGCGCTCCCTTTTCTGCATCCGTGTGCATCTCAAATTTTCTTCTAAGTACATTTTTCGTTGTTCGGAAGATCCATCATATAACATGGAAAGAGAGTCCCACAACTCTTTGGTCGTTCTCAGGGCCGCTATGTGAGATACCACATGATCTCTAACTCCATCAAGGATCAATCTCTTTGCCTTCACCATCTCCTTCTTGTATTGCTTCAACTAATCTGGATCTATGGGGACTGCTACCATGCTATCGATATATGCTTTGAGATCATACTCATATAGAAGGAAGGAAATCCTTGCCTTCTAGATCACATAGTTGGAAGCTCCATCCAACTTGTCATGATCCTGAAGCCCAGTTGTTTCCATCTCAACAAAAAATGTCGAAAATATCCTCTTCCCTTTTACTCAGTTACTCCCTAGCTCTACACACTCCCTGCTAGAAGTAGAAAATCATCCCATGACGATTGTTGATCTGCAAGGGAAATCGAACTTCTAAGACTAGAAGTTCCTTGAGAAAAAAATTCCCTCAATGTGTGCTCTTCTTCCTCTTGGCTCTAGTTGCTCTGGCAAACTGCCCCAAAACTACTGCGTCCAACAAAATATCTGATCTGTAAGAAAATACTAGTTTCTCACCATTAGGGGGATTTTGAGGTCTAAAATGGGCTTCCTAAGGAAAATGTACAATCAA